>VDFB02281492.1:423757330-424357330 GCA_007258455.2 Sequoia sempervirens | reverse complement strand
ACGAGTCCTCTACTTATGCCTAAAATATTATAAAAGAATATTATTATTTTATTGTGGTTAGGGTGGTCAGATAGACACCTACTTATTTTTCCCTAAATTTAAGTACTCTTGCATTGAAATTTAAAATTTTCACCAAATAGAATTTTTTTTAAAATAAACGTAGTAATTTATAAACGACATTCAATTTGCTACAAATTCTATTCTTACATATTTTTGAAATAATATAGACAACTTATTCAAATTTTTATGTCAAGTTGCCTAACTCTAATTTTTCTAAATTTTTTGCCACTTAAGGGCCTATTTTTCCATGATGATCCTACACATACCCTTTTCCTTCATCTCTGAAAGAAATTTCTTCCACGATTCTACTAATATCCTAGTGATTATGATCATGTTATTTTTTTAGATGTCCAGTTGATAATCTTGATGAGGGATTCTGGAATGGTGATGGCTTCTTCTAATATCTCTCCTTTCCTCAGTATCTCAATTAATTGTTCGAGTCTACATTTTGTTATGTCCTTCACTTTCCAAAAGGTGTCAACAATATTGTTTTTGGTGTTTAGTACATTTATATGCTCTGTCTTTAATTCTTGAATCCTTTTCCTAATTGCACCATCTTGATCTTGAAACATGTTAAAATCTTGTCCAATATTGTTGAGCTCTGTTTCAATTTGTTCCAACTTTTCTTTGTACTTATTGATTGCACGAGGCCATCGAAGATGGTAGTTATAGATGTTTTTTTTTGTGTTTATGCATTGCCTTAGTTGATTCATTTTCCCTTTTAGCTTGGTGAGTGATAATCTATAATGCTTCTTTAGGTGTAGAACTACTTCTCTTGATTGTTCTAAGACTCAGAGTCCATGATTTCCTTGATGCATTCAATCATCTCTTCTGGAAACATATTTTTTAAACTCTCTAATTTGATATGGTTGTGCACAAGATGAGCACTTAGTACATTTAAAATCATGTCCTGCTCATATGAGCATCGAATAGACCATATGTTTGCGATTTTCTGCATTCCATCTTCCTCATGAATAAGCTGTAACATCCCTTCTTTTTCACTTTCTTCTAAGATTTCCTTTTCTTGTTCCACTTTGGATATTTCTAGTTCTTTTCTTTGGGTTTCCTTAGTTTCCTTATTAGATTCCTCATCTGGTATATCCACAATCACATGTTCTTTTCCTTTCCCTTCAACTCTTGAAGTCTTGCATGCCAGTGGAGTGCAGACAAAAATTTCTTCTGCTCTTTTCTTCTTTCCCTCCATCTCACTGAAGGAGGAACTAGCTTCAAGTGCCCTTACTAGAAGGGGAATACCAATTGAGCCAATCTTTCCTAGCAAACCTTTAAAGAAAATTTCATATACTTGATCACAATTTTCCAAATTGTTAGAGTGTATGTAAATATGCTTGCAAATTGGCTCACTCTCTTCCCATATTACATTGTTGTTCAGTTGTAAGAAATGCAGAAAATGCATCACAAGACATATAACCAAAGTACCAAACTTGAAAGGATAATTTATCATCTTTTTCAATTGTGTGTTCTCCATCAGTTGATCTTTCATTCATCTGCAAAGGTCAAAATCCTCATCTTCCATTATCATCTTGTGTGAAATGTAAACACTTGTTGAAGTTGCACCTTCTCTGTTTCTGAAAAATATTTTGTAGGATACTCCTTGCGGAATGTACCTTGTCACTGAATTTCTAATTGTTGAGATTATTAATGCCCTTTTATCTCTAGTTACTCCAGTTAGGGTTTTGACTTCTTTATTTTGGATTGACTTCTTTCTCGATACATTCCCAAATTTTCATAACCTAGTTACAGTTCCAATCACTTCTTTTGAGATATGGAAGGGTTTATCCAAAGTTAGAATATTGTCATTCAATCTGTCCAGAATAAACTTAATGATTTATGCCTTCTCAAAATAGGGGAATTCACTCCAAATATCCAAGATTTTTTGTTTTTCTTCTTTTAGCCATTTCAATTCATCAAGTGACAACATGTTTCTTACAACTCTAATCTTCTCATTGCTATACTCATCTAGGTTTATCATTCCTTTTGTTTGTTCCATTTTACCTTTTGTACTCATGTCTTACCAAAGAAGTTCTTCAACCACACACCAAATTAAATGAAAATTTCTCAATACACTAAAGTACTTGATGGATTAGGGTTTTTCCACTGAATTATCTTCACGCTTTCAAAATTATGTTGTAGAGTGGTCTTTGTTTCTTCGATGTAAAGTGGAAAATGAGGTTTCCAACATGCTTTTTATAACTCGCACACCTAACCTTTTTTTGTATTAAATTATTTTTCCCTAGGTGTTTCATATACCCTATTTTCTCAGTAAGTGAGAAAAATTATTTTGCATAGCTTCAATTGCTTGAATTTCTTTACAAGTGTTTTCCAATGCATTTGTAAATCATTAATACAATTTTTAACAATCTTCTGCATTCTAGCACCAACTACCGATAGGGGGAAATGATTTTCTTGAAAAACCCCCTAGGCCAATAGCCTGAGATCAATTCGCGGAGGAATTACCAACATCAGATTTCGGTATTAAACCATTTCCTGAATTAGACTCACTCTTTCTTACCCATGTCTTCTTCATCTGATCTCTTATTTCATCCATAGTCACTTCCCCTTCTCCTTTATCATCTTTCTATGTATTTCTTCCTTTGGATGTCGAACCTCTTCTATCCACATTTTTGTTTCTATAGAATCTTGCAATGTGACCATATTTGTTGCAATTGTAACACACAACATATCCTTGTCCAAAATAGTCATTCCATAGATTTCTTCTTGATCTGGATTGGTTAGCAATATGCCCAAATCTTCCACGGGTATAAAATTGAACATTCCTTCTATTAACAAAGTTGTTTGACATATTTATGCATTCAATTGACTTATGACCAAACTTATTGCAATCAAAACACTGACCAGAGAATGATGGATCACTTGATTTTATTTTACTTCTACATTGTGCAGCCATATGACCAAATTTATTGCAAGAAAACTAGTATCAATTAAAATTTTGAGCATTAGGTTGTCTTCTCGGATTCCTTTTTTCTTTGTTCATCTAATTTCCTTGCCTGAAATTCCTTTGTCCATATCCAAAACTTTCTCCTTTCTCATATCCAAGACCTCACTTTTTATTTCCATTCTTTTGACCTTGAGTCAGCTCATCAAGCTTAACTGAGGTAATCTTGAACTTCTCCTTGTATTCATTTGTAGTAGCAAGTTCATCCCTGAGAATAACAATATGTCTTTCAAGCTCTTCTTCTTTGTTTCTAGATTGTTGCACTTCAATCTACAAATGAATGAATCCTCCATTAATTCCACTACATTCATCCAATCTTTATTTTAAGGACTCAACACTATTCTCCTCATTCTTCTTTCTCTCTTCAATCTCCTTAGTCAACTTCATCACCATAGATTCCATCTCATGCTTTAGGGTAGGATTGTCTTTGGCAAGATTTTCACATTCTTCATTTATTTCTTTCAAGGTTTGATTTAGGTTAACATCATCCATGTTTTTTCTCTCTTTTTTCTTAATCTAATCACAAAGATCCTTTCTCTTCTCCCTAGACTTAATAATCTAATCCCTCAATGTCTGAATGAATTTCTCAACATCCTTAAGACTTGCTTTCAATTCCTAGACTTCTAATTTGGATTGATCAAGATAAACAAGTGCCACCAAAAGTTGTTGTTGAAGACTAATAGAGTCCATTACTTCCAAGATCCACCTCAAGTTGTTAAACTTCTTCCGAGGAACTAGGATCTGATACCAATTGTTGGAATTAGGAAACACTACTCGAGGGGGGGTGAATTAGTGTTCTCCAAAATTTAACTTTATTAATCTAATCTTTAAACCATTTACGACATTAAACCAAAAGAAACATGCAATCACATAAAGAATCCACAACACCATAACACAAGGATTTTTATGTCGAAACCCTATACAGGGAAAAAAAATTAGGGAGGTCAATCCATGATTTGAATAATCAAATATAGGTGTTATACAAATGGGGAATTCACATGCATTCAGGCACACTTCCTAGAGCTCACTGCTCAGATACAGAAAGAAGACTCACTATCTTAAAAAGGATTTTGAATTACATCTAGAAGATTTGAACTAAGAGAATAACATCTGCTAATGCCCGATTACAATTCTGGTTAAGCTCATCAGTCACATTCTTGACTTTCTTGTCTGATTCTTCTCTTCTGCTCTGTCTGCTTTCATTCGTATCACAAATTCTTTTATGTACAAGTGAAGCTATGCATAATTGCACTACAATCCTTCTAACTTTCGCAACATACATCAAAACAGTTCATTCATGTCTCAAAATGATATAATCAATCTCTTATATATATCTACAACTAAAGATTTAATCGTTACAAGTCAGCTCCAACAAAATATTAAATATTGTCAAACTGTCATCCTTCAAGCACTGTTAAACCAAAAAATTAATCAACCAGATCTCCTAACTCATACACTAATTGTTGTGACAGCACAAAAATCAAGAATAAGATATTCTAGATACCCAATGGCCTTCCCTGAGATCCTCAACTCAAATTGATAGACTGGTAATGCAAATGGATTGATAGATTGAAATTCTATCAGATACCCTATTCTTTACTCTATCTCTCAGTATGGATAGATACTGAAGTGTAGACCAGATCAATGACTTAGGTTGTCATCAATGACAACACTAGAAGTCATATGCCAACATAATGGAATTATGCCTAAATGTAATGATCTAGATGTAGAAAAATAATAAAATTGATTGATTATTTATGCAAAACCTAAGAAATATGAAGTGCTTGAAAACATAGTGTGATATGCAGAAATGAATTATAAACATGCACAAATGCAAACAAAATTTGATGAAATTGAACAGAGCACACCTGGAGATGGAATGCTGATGTTGGAAGGTGTTGGAATGCTAAAAAAATCACTACTAATGACTAGTGGGACTCATTCACAACTAATGGAGAATCAATCCTTCTTCTGGTAAACTTTACTGAAACTGGTTTCTGACTGTCGGGAACTAAAAATTGAACAAAATAACTTTTTTAGCCTAGTAGTGGGACTCATTCTCTATTGATGGTGAATTATTCCTCCTCCAAAATTCTAAAAATTTTGAAGTGAACTCTATGGGTCCAAATCTACACTTGTCTTCTTTTTGGGTTGATGGAATTGAAACTACATAAAATAGGCTGAAAGTTGTCTCCAAGATTGAATTAGGGTTTGGTTGAATTGAATAGCTTTTATGACTTGGTGATCACTTTTCAACACCTATTTCTTTGATAAAAATTCTTACAAGACCTACAAACACACATGCAAAGAGGGGGAAAATGGTTAAGGGTTAGAGTATAGGGATTTGCCTTGGTCAAATCCCACTTTGGTAATCAAACCCTTGATAAAGAAATGAAATGCAATGAAATAAGAAATTAATGATGAATAAATAACATTAAAATTCCCTTAACTCACCAAACCCTTGTTAAAGTTTGAAGATATGTCAATGGCTGCTCCAAGATACTTGATAATTGCTTGATTGAATGATGTTATAATGCTCAAATGCTTGAATGAATGTATGAGATGAATAAGTGAATATGATGAATGGGGTTTTAAATGGATAGAAAAACATTTATTTATACATATTTATGCCCTAATTACCAAAAAATATATCACGGGCCGAAATAAGGTCTTGATGAATAAAAACCCAAAGAAAATTTGAATTTATTTTGAATTTTGTGCCAAGAGGAACTCATTCGCCACCCATGGTGAATGGGTCCCACTCAAGGCTTACAAGTGGGTGTTAGGAATTAAGTTGATTTTAATGTTGTTTGTCAGGTTTTTATTCAAAAACACACTTAACTAGGTCCTATAAGTGCATAAAGGGGCCAAATAAATCATAAGAAAGGTGTAATTGGTGATGACAAGCCGAGAAAAGCATGAAAGCTTATTACAAGACTTTACAATATATTGAAATAGGACTTGATAAGGGATAAAAAGGGAATATTTAGATGAATTATAATAAGAAGAGTCTAGAAAAGTGTAGAAATGTGTTACAACACTTCACAACACCTTCACAAGACATCATAATTTGAATATTAAAGACCTAATGTGAATGTATAAGTTACATTGCAGCATTAAATCTAAGAAAGATAAGCCAAGCATTATAGGAAAAAGACTTAAATTACCATGAAAATTTCCAAGATCCATTTTTATATGGTACATTTATTTCTGACTTTAGTGGGAAGATGAACTTTCTTCAAACCCACACTAAAGTAGCCATGCATATCGAGAGGGATCCAAATGAACTCATGCTAGCAAGATGAGATAACAATTATCAAGAGGGATGATCAAGTCCCCAGGATGAAGATCCCATGGCAAGCTAAATATAAGAATAAAGGAACACACCTTTGAAATAGAGAAAGAGAAGGGAGAGGACAAGGAAAAGTCAAATCAAGCTTTGATTGTTTGTCCAACTAGTTGTGGATTAGATCTAGGTTTTTTGTCTAAAAAAGAAAATGCATACTCACTTTGGGGTGACAGAACTCATGGTTGTCTGTCAGGTGAGAAGTCCCAATATGTGAGAAACATATGCTCAGCTAGTATGTAATCACAAACACACAGGTGGCTATGGGGAAATTTGTGCCTCATAATGGGCTTCCCACTCAACCATATCAAAGTTACACCTCTTGATAACTTTAATAAGGTGCCACAAAGGAAATATGTTGGTCCATGCTTCATGAGACAAGAAAATCTTTATATTCTTAGAACTCATGAATAAGCAGGATGGCACCATAGGCATGCAAGCTATGTTATGCAAGGTGGCCATGTAAATGTAAAAATGTAAAATATAAAGTCTAAAAGATGTTGAAATGAGTCTTGTTAAGTTCATGTGAGGTCTATAACTTAGGGAACATTGTGTCTAATATCTCCAAGAGAGGACCAATCAAAGAATATAATATTCACAACATAGGGGATGTAGTGTGTCACATCAGGCCACCAAGAGGAATGTAATATTCTAAGATAGATCACACTTATGAAGGACATCACACCTAATGTCATCCACAAAGTGGAAAATGCATCGTATAAAGTAACAAGGATGCACTAAGAACCAGAAAGAAAAAGAATTGCAAATGAATTATGCCAATGTATGCCACCACTTTAAAGGAATTGCTACACACCTTTCTATGAGCAATTACTTTAAAGTAGTGAATGAAAAATGCAGAAAGAAAACAAGATATGAGAGCCAACTTGGAAATACCCTATGCCAATTCATATGTTTCCAAGGCTTCATCATGCAATGAAAAGGAAAAAAAGAAAGAGTAGTTGCCTCCAAAAAGGAACACACCAAACACATAAGGTATCTATAGATTTTGGGTCAATATGTTTGTTGCTACAATGTTTTAATTAAAGAGCTCAAAACTTTCATCATTCCCCAAATACATAGAACTGGAAGAATGACACAAAGAGAGTGAAAAAAAAAGAAAAAGAAAGTTTTTTTTGGGTCAACATGGAAGAGACATTGCGGTCTCAACACTTTGCATCATCCCCAAAATGAGAAACACAAGAAAAAATAAAATGAAAAGGTGAAGAAATGGAAAATATTTTGGCTCAACATGGAGGAGACATAGGGCATCTCTACGCTTTGTGTCATTCTCAAAAGGAAAACACAAAACAAAAGTGAAAAAGAAAGAAAATGACTTATTGGGTCAACATGTAAGAGACATAGGGAGTCTCTACACTTTGCATCATCCCCAAAAGGATAACACAAAAAAAAAAAAAGGAAAAGAAAAAGGACTGATTGGGTCAACATGGAAGAGACATGGGGTGTCTCAATGCTTTGCATCATCCCAAAAAGGAGAATACACAACAAAATAAGAAAAGAAAAGAAAAAGGACTGATTGGGTCAACATGGAAGAGACATAGGGTGTCTCAACACTTTGCATCATCCCCAAAAGGAAAAATAAAAGTAGAAAAGAAAAGGATCATTTGGTTCAACATGGAAGAGACATAGGGTGTCTCAACACTTTGCGTCATCCCCAAAAGGAGAAAACAAAACAAAATAGAAAAAGAAAATAAAAAGGACCAATTGGGTCAACATGGAAGAGACATAGGGCATCCCAATGCTTTGCATCATCCACAAAAGGAGAACACAAAACAAAATCAAAAAGGGAAAGGAAAAGGACCGATTGGGTCAATAGGGAAGAGACATAGGGTGTCTCAATGATTTGTGTCATCCCCAAAAGGAAAACACAAAATAAAATCAAAAAAAGAAAAGATAAAGTACAACATATAGAAGAATAGAGGTAAAAATAAAGGAAGTGTACAAAGATAAGGAAAACATCAAAAACACATTATGGGGGAACATGATACACACATACAATCACACCAAAGAAATGAAAAAGGAAAATTTAAAAGGATAGTAATGAAAATGTAAGTCACGCATCAAAAAAGTCATCCACCTCCAATGTAAGGAAGGTAAACAACATGGCTAAGGGACAAGGAAAAATGAAATATTAGGAAAATTCTAACAACCTCTTTCCCCCAATGAGTGTAAGATAAGAATGAGCCAAGGTGGGTGATTGGAAGGATCATGCAATAGTGAGAAGGGTAAATTCTATAACTATTGCATGATGAGGGGAGTTGGTTTAGGGAATTATGGGGTGATAAGATAATAATCGGTATCAGTGAAGTGATTCTTGTTTAGTATGTCATTCAATGTTCAACATTCATCACTGTAATTTCCAAGAACATGATGATATTTACAATACGGTACATTGGATGGATGAAAAACCTATTCAAAGGTGGTAAGAGTATAAGACCTTTGTTTAAAAGAATTTGTAGCTTCCTTTCACATTCAGGTGGTGGATGGAGAGGAAACCTTAGTTTTTTCAATTTTTAAGGTCATTTGTGTTTACTAGATTCACCTTTTTCATGATTTGAAGGAGTAAGAGGACCCATGGGGATCCTGGCATCCATGGTATTGGAATCATGTAAAAAAAATTCATGTGGAAGGACATTCAAGTTAGGAGGGGAATCAAAGATGACCATGTTGTCATCATGAAGTCTCCAATAGTCAAAAGGAGTCTTGGTGCCATAAGGGGGATTTGGATATCCTAACCCTGTTGTGTTTTCATCTATTGGTTTTTGTTCTAAAACTTGGTGAATATCATGTTCGGTTGTTGTATCACATCCTTGTTTGCTTAATATAGTAAAACCTTTGCCATGAGTTTCTTCAAGGTTAATTGGTGTGTTGATAACTTTGTTATCATAAAATGGTTGAGGAGGTGGTTGTACAAAAGAACTAGGCCCACCTGTTGGAGGGAACTTAGGTCCTTAATTCATTTCAAGATGTAAGTAAGCAAACATGTCAAGAGGTGAGACAATAGGGAGATTTTGTGACTTCATGGATGGGTAAAAGGCTACATTGGCTTCAATGTTTTCAAGGAATTCCTTCAAGAATATATTCATGCTATCATCATCTTCTCCAACGATGTCAAAAACATGAGGAAATTCATGAGGAGTTGAAGGAGCATGACGAAGGTCAAGGTCATTAGGATCATAGCCAAAAGCACAATTTGACGTGTCCACTAAGGATTTTAATGAATTCCAAAACAAACTAAAGCAAAAAGCCATGCTGACAATAAATGAAAGTAAACTAAGATGCAAGAAAAAGAATAAAACTAAAAATTTGAAAAGTATGATAGAAAGTAATAGTAGAAAACTATAACACAGAAAATGCCCAGAAAATGCCTGAAAATGCAGTTTAGAATGTGCAACTGGACTGATTCACCTAGGGTGGCGAATGAGTCCAAGGATGAGTTTTTTTTGTGATTTTTGAAAAAATTTAAAGTGATTTGTATGCTATTTTGATGCAAATGAAGATGCAAATGCAAAATTTGAGTTTTGTAATGTTTTGAACTGCAAAAATGAAATCTATATGAGATATTCACTAATGCAATGTTGTAAACCCTAGGATGCAAAAACAACATAAAGGCTAATGCATAAGCTAATGTTATGAGTCCTAGGTGGTAAATGCATTCCAAATAAGAAAGATGAATGTGTTCAATATGTAGGTTCACCAAAATGAACCATCAATTTGTTTTTTTGGGGGGGGGCTATGTAATCTCTTGCTCTCGTAAGGTTTTTCACCTAAAAGGACATAGCCCAAAAACTATGGTTGTTCACTCAAATTAAGGTATGTATGATGGAATTATGCCTAAATTTAATGATCTAGATGTAGAAAATTAATAAAATTGATTGATTATTTATGCAAAACCTAAGAAATATGAAGTGTTTAAAAACATAGTGTGATATGCAGAAATGAATTATAAACATGCACAAATGAAAACATAATTTGATGAAACTAAACGAAGTGCACTTGGAGATGGAATGTTGATGTTGGAAGGTTCTAGAATGCTACAAAAATCATTGTTGATCACCAGTGGGACTCATTTTCCACTGATGGAAAATTAATCATTCTTTTGGTAAACTTTCGGGAATTGAAAACTGAACAAAACAACTTTTCCAACCTAGCAGTGGGACTCATTCACCATTGATGGTCAATTCTGAAGTCAACTTTGTGGGTTCAGATCTGCACTTGTGTTCTTGTCAGGTTGATGAAAGTGAAACTATAGAAAATGGGTTGAAAGTTGGCTCCAAGCTTGAATTAGGGTTTAGTTGACTTGAATGGATTTGACAACTTCTTGACCACTTTTTAACACCTATTTCTTTGAAAAATTTACCTACAAGACCTACAAACACACATGCAAAGAGGGGGGAAATGGTTAAGGGTTAGAGTATAGGGATTTGCATTGGTCAAATCCCACTTTGGTAATCAAACCCTTGATAAAGAAATTAAATGAAATAAGAAATGAATGATGAGTAAATAACATGAAAATTTCTTAAACTCACCAAACCCTTGTTAAAGTTTGAAGATATGTCAATGGATGCTCCAAGATACTTGATAATTACTTGATTGAATGATGGTATAATGCTCAAATGCTTGAATGAATGTGAATATGATGAAAGGGGTTTAAAATGTATAGAAAAACACTTATTTATACACACGTATGCCCTAATTACCCAAAAATACATCATAGGCCAACATAAGGTCCCGATTATTAAAAACTTGAAGGAAATTTGAATTTATTTTGAATTTTGTACCAAGAGGGACTCATTCGCCACCCATGTTGAATGGGTCCCACAAAAGGCAAGTGCAAGTGGGTGTCGGGAATTAAGTTTCTTTTAATGTTGTTTTTTGGTTTTGTATTCAAAAACACACTTAATTAAGGCCTATAAGTGCATAAAGGGGCCAAATAAAGCATAAGAAAGGTGTAATTGTTGATGACAAGTCTAGAAAAGCGTGAAATCTCAATACAAGACTTTACAACACTTTGAAATAGGACTTGATAAGGGAAAAAAAGGGAATATTTTGATGAATTATAATAAGAAGAGTCTAGAAAAGTGTAGAAATGTGTTACAACACTTCACAACACCTTCACAAGACATCATAATTTGAATATTCAAGACCGAATGTGAATGCATAAGTTACATTGCAACATTAAATCAAAGCAAAATATTCCAAGAATCACAGGAAAATATCTAAATGACCATGAAAATGTCCAAGATCCACTTTTCTATGGTACACTCTCTTGATCAATAGTAGAAGGTGTTCCTTTAGTTGTGAAAGATGTCATACACACACTAAATGATAATGCTTTAGATGAAAATGGAGATAAAAGTAGTAAACCTAGCGTTGGCTCTTTTAAATTCCAATAAGATCTTCAAGGAAGCCTATGGATTTTCCAATTCCAATAATTAGCAACCTAAAAGGGGTTGGCGAATGCAAGAGAGAAATAAATTTAGCTTTCCTCATGCACTTCAGGTTCTGCAAGATTTGGGAGGGTGATCCCATAGTGCACTTATAAAAAATGTTCCTTCTAAAAAAATTCCATATACATTGCATATTAAGCAGATACATTCTCATATTCATGACTCAACAAGTAACAATTTGCAACAATTTGGTGATTTCTTTACACCTTTATAACTTGGAGCAAAGAATGGACAATTTGAATGAAAAATATAACCATTATCATTATGAGTATGATTTTAATTAAATGAATTGTTCTTTGACATGATCTAGCTAATCAGATAAGTTTGACTTCGCTTGATGCATAGAAAAGTGCATTATCCTAGGGTTATGGGGTCAAATTACAACAAACTGTAGTGTAATAAAAATAGCATTAGACATTTATAGACTATTATGGATTTGCATTACAAATTCATAACTCAAATTTTTGAGGAAGTACTTACAGATCCTATGACTTAACACACAAACTAGTGAATGCATCAAAGTTTTTTAATCAATTACTTGAATTGAATCAGAAATGAAAACACACTTCCAACGATGTTAATTGGAGACCAATAAAATAATCTTTAGTCATTTCATTTTTTATTCATGAACAACACATAAGAGACCTTCTGCTTGAAATTTTCCATTATCAATTCTCAAATGTTGTAATCATTGTAAAACATTTAAACTGACTGTAAATATAGAATCATAACCTAAAACTTAGTGAGAAATTATATATCCTTGTATGCTTATTATACTTCATGAAAATATTTGCTAAGACTACTTGAGATCAACCAAAAAAAATTCAAACACCCTTACACAATAACCTTGAATTCCCTTTTATAATAATAAGGGAGAAAACAATCCTTGGGCTATTGGTCATTCACATTACATTTCAATTTGTATTTCAAAGTATTTCATTTCATTTTGACCCTCAGGAGGTTACATTTACACTTCAAGAAATGGGGGGAAAATACAAAAAGACAAAAAACTTACAGAAGCCTATTGAACTCATATCCTCATTGTTAGAGGATTCCACACCATCACATCATTCAACAAAGAGCATGAAATATGAAAGAAGAAGAAAACAAAAAGAAAAGAGAAGAACTTGGCTTGATTAACATGTGCATTTTCAAATTCAGAGGATATAGATTTTTATAATATATTTCAAAGGCCAAGCCTATATTATACTTGACCATGTTCTATATCCATCCCACCACCCCTATGGATCATTCAACATAATTTTCCAACCTATTCTGGTATTCATCCTTTGTGGTCCAGTCAATATCCAATATTTTTTACACCTATGTGTTATATGCATTATATCTTGCATCAATTCTCACTCGGGCTTCCTTCACAAAGGTGTCCATGCTTGTTTTAATCTTGATGAAGTTTTCAATGAAGACATTGAGTACTGACAAGTCTAACTTATCATAAAAATACACCATCTAGGGACACATGGCTCTTTGATGCTTGAACATGGCTCTCCATGAGGAATACTCTATTATTTCTCCATCAACATTAAGGATTTTGGGTACACCTTGTTCTTCTATATCCGTGAATGTTTTCATTTTACCTTACAGTTTCCCATAAATTCTTTTCTGGGAACTTGTGACTTCACCAATGGTTTTAATTCCTTTGATTATGTCGGGAAGATGTGTTGGAGCTTCAGAAACTCCCTTTGTATTTTTTTGAATCTCCTTTAGACTATTCAATTTGCTGCTCCACTTATTCCACATGCTCATGAAAACTGCTTGGACATGCTAAAACTTTCCATATGCTACATGGATACCTTTTTAGGTTAGCCATGTTGTTTCTACCTTAAGAGAAACTCTAGACAATCTGTAACTTAGGATACCTTCAGCCATATCCTTAGTAATATTTCCCATGCCCTCTTGAATCTTGTTCTTCTTAGACTTAGTTGCTTGGAGATCCTTTTTCAATGTATCAATCATCAATTTTAGGGTATCTTTATCTTGTTGTGAAGTACCAAATGCAGAAGTAAGAAAGGTCTTTTAACTTACTTTGGCCATAGTGGCTTTCACTTTATTATACTCATCAACTAATTGGTTGTGTTTATCCAACAATTTCATATATATGGCCTGAGTAATTTCTACAATGTCAACACTCAACAAAGTTGAGTGCATTATTAACCTTGTAGCCTATGGAGCTATCATCTTTTAAGCTCTTCCTATAATCAAATCTCCTAAAAGAATAGTCATTTTTCTACTTAGTCTACACCTTCTTGAATCTAGTGTTACTAACCAAATGGATACTGCATGTAAACTAGGGTTGAACCTTGAACCAAAAGTCTTCTCATCAAAATTTTCTTCAGACACCATAGTATTTGGGTCATTCCTAATTGCATCAAGAGAAATTATGGAGGATAGGTTCCATCTTGGGATCACCATCATCCCACTGTATTTAACCAATCTTCTAGCCTCCATGGGATTCATTTGCTCAATTTCTCAAACAACCTCTTCCTCAGTCTTCTTTTTGACCTCTTCCTATTGTGAGGGATTAACTCTCTCTTGTTCCTTTTGTATCATTTCATTTATTTCTCGAGCTTTCAAATCAGCTATTAATTCTCTAAATTCTCTAGTTGAATCATCCTTTAAAAATTTGGCACAAGCTACAACCCTTGCATCATTATCATAGATTTCATCATATTCCCAAAGTACTAGCCTATCATCTGGAACAAATGGTTCCATTACTTCTCTAACATCAAGGTATGAGAATTCATGGTCTATTCTTTACTCAATATGCACTAATTTAGAAGATGATTATTGTACATCGCCCTTAGCACCGTGTGTTTCATCACCATTTACAGAAGGAAACTCCATAATATGAATATCTTAAATGTCCATTGGTTGTTGTTGCATTTTTGGTGCTATGGCCTCTTCTGGTTGGCCACCATTTTTCAGTAAATGCTCTTGCAAAGCACTTTGAGCTAGCTACTCTTCTTGTTGCACCTTCTCTAGAAAAGTTCCATCACTAAAATAACTAAGGATCAATTCCGTCCTCTTAAATTTTTTAGTGTTGTGCTTGTAAGGTCTTTCATAATAGGAATTCTTGGAAAAAGCCCTATGCTCAACCTCAACAATTTTCATCCAAACTTTCTCTCTATCCCAGACAACACCCAATGTTGGAAAGTTTCTTCTCACATCCTCCTTGAAGTAGAAAGCATGAGGTCCATATCTTGAGATTTCCCTTTTAATTTTTTCTCTATCAATGATCCCTTTTGGATCAAACATTCTAGTAGGGGTCGTACCCATTCTCATATTATTTATCATTATGCCAAACACCTCATATACATTTCCTTTGCAATGACAGCAAAATAATCAAAAGAGAAAGTTGATGCAATAATAGAGGAATTTTTGGATAACCAAAAATTATTTGCATCACTATTATCCATTTCCCACATTATTTCAGTAAAAGTGAGTTTATTAAAACAAACCTAGAGGTAGTAAATGTGGTGCCATAGGAGTCCCATAACACCTAATGAATTTTCAATTGTGATATAAATACTAGTTTCTCAAATTTCACTCATAATTGGGGTCATCTCAACATTCTCTTAGTCTCAGGAATCCTTGAATTTTTTTAGAAATTCTCTTAGTTGGCCCCAATCCCATTTGTAACAGAATAGTATGCTTTATGGTATTGCAGAATCCAACATAGTTTTAATTTGGGAAATGCAAATCCCAGATGTATGTCCACATCTAGAGAAGCAATCTATGATTCCCTTCATCCACTTTTCTGAGTTTCATGACTTGACCAAATACTTCCCTTCCTTGGTATTGCAACATATGCAACAATAATGAATAATTTATAAATGTCAATGGGGTTTTTCTTTCTTTCAACCTCATCAAGTCATAGTGCAATTGCTCAAAAACTCAATGAACATGGTCAAACCACTTGTGTTGGTTTTTTTGTTGAATATCCATGATCATAACTAATAGGGATGACATTATCCTTCCATCACACTTCACTCCAAGCGTTTGACACAACATAAAGTATGTGTATCTAAAATAATTTTCAAATTCTTCGCAATCCAATGGTTCAACTTCTTTGGTTGCAAACACAGAGCCCTTCTCTCATATATTCTTTAGTAGTTCACCTCTTCTAAACACAACCATGTGTTCAGCATATTCTTTCTACAAATTTTCCATACTAATATTTTCATTAGCATCAGGGTTTATTTTGAAAACCTCTATGACTTTACTTCTCTTTATTTCCAAAAAAAAATTACCATTTGTGTCTATGATTACCCTATTGACATCATCATATCTATCTGTGAGTTGCAACATTAAATCTACCTCCACAAAAATATTAGGTTCAACCAATTTCCCCAAATCATAACCCCAATCATTTCAACCATGGTGTGGAGCACCTCTTCTTCTGAAGGTGTACAAGAATAAATCCCATTAGGCTCTGTCACGACAATATCACCAATTCTTGCTGCAAGGTCCTTAAAATTGGTAGTCAATATTCCTTCCCCAGTGGCCTTCTTGCTTCTTTCATTAGCATCTACAGGCTGAAATTTTTCCATGAAATGGACATAACTCTTGTAGACAAGTCAAGAAAAGTTTATAACCCTACTTTTACCCTTGTAGACAATTCAATACATGTTGACATAGCTGAGACAATTCTTGCAGGAGAATTAAACTTTGCGTGGTTCAATAATGGCTTACCTGAGAAAAAAATTTCAATTCCTTTTTGTCATGGTTATTTATAGCTCTAGTATCTTCTTCAGCTCCATGTATGTTATAATGAAAGGAAAACTCATGCAACAAACCCTTTTACAACTAGTTGGTTGAGTTAAGTCACCATTAATGGTACAAAAATGCTTGCACAAGAGAAAGCACGAACTTTGTCAGTTGTCCATTCTCATTTGAATTTGAACCCTCAATTCACATGCTTTAAAACTTGATCCTATGGCTCACATATTTCCACTATCCCCATGATTCTTTTTTATTGATTTGATATGTACTAGGCGATTGAATTAGGAAGCCGCCACGTGTACTCCTTCATATATACTTGCATCGACCATCTCTAGTTTTTTTCGGCTTTATGATCATATCTGGCAATAGCAATGAAGCCAATTATGAGACATGAGCCATTGATTTTGATCACAGTGGGATCCTAGCCACAAACTTCATTTACATCACTCATCGCTTGTTCATTTTTCTTTAGGAGGTTTCAACTGGAAATGTCTCGATCACACATGATGGGAAGAGAAACACCCATTAGCAGTCACTAGTTCATCCTTAGCCTATACACAAAAACAAATGATAGATGGGTTGAGTTCCTAACTACATCACTCATCAGGTGTTTCCCTTTGGGCGTTGATGAAGGAACATATGATGGGTGATAGACCACAAAAAATTAGAAAGATATGATATCACTCATAATAGGTCAAATACAAGCCACCTCGGGAGGAAATGCGAAGGGTGATAAACTACTAGGAGATAGACTTAAGTGATTCTCAAAGAACATGGTATTAAAGTTGTTTTAAAAAGGGGAGTTCCTAGGCTCGACGGGATGCCCAATGTTGGGGTCAGTTAAATGATGAAACTTAAGACCATGAAATGTTATTAATGTAACTAATTACTAGATACACCCGGTTAATGTAGAAATATAATCCAAGGATAACCAAGGGTGAAAATGTAAAGAAAACCTTAAACCCTAGACCATAATTGCAATAGGATATGAGCAATCAGAAATTTCACCATGAAATTGATGGGACCATAAAAAAAAATAGGGTTCCACCAGTGGCTGCAACTGGGGATGTATGCCTCCTATCGGCATAACAAGATCTCAGATCTTAGGTTAAGTAGACCAAGCACACAAGGACCAAAAACTAGGAGCTTGTTCAGATAAGACAAGCAAACACAACAGAAAGGAAACACACCAAACCTATACACAAAATTTATAGGACTGTACAATGTACATGGAAAGATAACCTATTTCAAGAGAAATAGAGTTTCATGAACTATCCATGTACTGACAGTTCAAGAATTTTACCTATTAAGGAATGCAAAAAATATAAGTCTTCTCCATGCATATCAACAATTAGGTAGGGGCCTAACCACAAAGGATCAAACTTCCCATGTTTACCTTTATTCCCCATCCTTGCATTCCACATTAAAACCATGCTTCCCAACTCAACTTCCTTTCAATGTCCTTTTTGTCATATAGATGCTTAACTTGCAATTGCAGCCTCTCATTTCTTTTATGAGAATTTTTTCTAGTTTCATCAAGCTCAATAAACTCATCCATCCTATGTTACATCTCATCACAAATGTCACTATCATATTCTTGCACAAATTTGTACATATTTATTAGATTGTTGTGGTATTCTAGCTTCTACCCCATACACCATATTGAAAGGGGAGTGTCCAACGAACTCCTTCATAGTAGTATTGTTAGCCCATAATGCAAGCTGCAACTTTAAGTCCAAGGCCTTCTTGTTCTTCTCAATCACCCACTTGATAATCTATATCAAGATTTTATTGCTAGACTTAGCTTTCCCATTCCATTGGGGATGATATGGGGATGAATAATATATGATTATGCCATGTTGGTTACACAAATCAGTAAACTCCTCAGACCTAAAGTGGATGGCGTTGTCAAAAATAATTTCCCTCTTTTTGAGATGCATAGGAAGAGGATTATACCTTTCTTCACATGCATGTCATGTTGGTCCTATTAAATGTGGCCCTTATTCTTGAAAGTATTCATGACACAACCTACGACTTTTATTGTATTTGACCTCTCCTTCCTTTTTAAGTATTCATCCGCAACCCTACAGTATTTTATACTTGATCATACTCTCTTGATCTATCTTGCTAGTGAAGTTGATTTTTCATAGTGGACAAGAATGATCTTAATTCTACTTCTCCAACAAAGAAGTTAATACAGAAATCTGTGTACTTTTCTAAGAGAAAATTGTGAACAAAGAACTCACACAACAAATTTTTTTGTTTAGGGAGTGACTCAACAAATACTTTTACAAATTCCTTGTCATCAGGGTCATGAGGCTGGTTTTGGTGAATTATTTTCAACTTACATATTAAAATTTTCTCATTAAGAAACATGGAGTATAGCCTAGATGGTCTTCTACAGGCTAATAGCAATTTTCCAATTTCACGGGCATCTTGCTTACCCCTATATGCCTGATGGAAAGATTCTTTTAACATGACTAATTCCCTTTTTAACTTATTATTTTCAAATTCCACATCCTTCAAGAGGTAACAATGATCTATCCATTTCATTAACATTGGGGGAATACGTACCTAGAACTAGTCTGTAACAATAGGTTCAGTTTGTGTCCCCTTTGATTCCATGATTGGTTGAGTGTCACTCTCCAACAAACTTTGTTCTAGCTGCACAATTTTACTCATAGAGGCATTTAACTCAATTTCGTGTTGATTCTTTTCTTCTTCAAAAGCATTGAATAATTGCATAAAATTACTTTTCAAATCTTGAATACACTTATCTCTTTCACATAGAGAATCCTGATGCTGCTTACCTTGTTGATTCCATTCTTGGATCTGGTGTTGCAACTGCTCAATTAGCTCGTATTTTTCATTCAATTGTGCAGTCAATTTGGAAATTTTCTAGTCTCTTTAATGTAGAATGGTAGTTCGTACCTCAATCTCTTCTTTCTGTTGATTAATTTTTGCTTCGTCATCCTGCAATCTAGCTCTCAACCCTTCAATTTCTATCTTTAGCTTTTCTAATTCCTCATTTCTCTGATTGGATTCTTCATCCCCTATGTCCATAGAAAATAATGCATGAGGAATTTCTTCATCAGGATGAGGCACATTTTCCTCTTTTTTGTATTAGGAAGGGATGAGTGAGGCACTTCTTCCACTTTTTCATCAATATGGGGTGCATTTTCTGCTCGAGTGCTCTCAAAAGGCACTTCTTCTATCTCTTATGTATTCTCAATATGGGGCATACTTCCTTCTTCAATTCCTACATGTAAGGAAGAGCAAGGATTTTTTCCATCAATGTGAGATATGTCTTCTTCTTCATCAGTATCTACAGAGAAGGATGCATGAGTTGCTTGAGGCACTCTTTCCACAATTTCAGGTATACTTCCCAACCTGTCAAGGAAAGGAGAGAATCCTCCAATAGGTTCATTTTCATTCTACTCTAAGTGTGGTGATTGTGTTTTCACCCCTTCATGTTCTTCAAGTGATAGGTTTCTTTATCCTCTTCCCTAGGAGTTCATCCCCTTGCTTTTCTACTTCATCTATTTCTTCATTATCAGGTGGACTATCAATTTCTACCCACTTTATTGGAGTCTTGGACTTTTTCATTTTTGAAGTACTACCTACATCTTGGGGTTTGATTTCACTGACCCCTAAAGATAATCGTTTACTCCTGCATAGAGGAGGAGTTGTTTGAAAAACAACTTTACTTCATTTATTTTTCCTTCGAGTGGGTTCCTCCTCTTCAGAATGCACAATTCCCACCTCCCCTTCTTGTCCTAGGGTTTGTAATTAATCTAGAAAGGTTTTTGATGCATCACTGTTGGGAGTCATGGAGGTATATTGGGATTCAGGGGCACCTAATGCCTCTGAGGAGGGTTTTTCTACAGATTTCTCCTTTTGTTTAGAGGATTCTCCTTCCTCAAGTGCCCTCCCTAACTCTTCATTTTAAAATTTTCGTAGAAACCTTTGCCACTTCTTCTTTGCCTTATTGTAGATATGGTATTCACATATTAACTATATTAAACCATGATTTTTAAGGGGCCCCATCCAAATTTTATACTTTTCTATCATAGAAGTGATTGAATGGCAGAGAAAAGCAGGTAAATTTACCCTAAGATTAGGATCCTCAATGTCGTGGTGTAAATGAGTTAGCAAGTGAAAAGGAGGTCCCACTACTATAGTCATTTGTCCCTCACAAGTGAAATATTTAATAATTCAGGCTGCAGTAGGCCTCTAGGGTTCTAGAATAGACATTATATCAATTCCCTTATTTTTCCCCTAGTGTTTATGGTCATTACAAGTTGGGGTTCCCCTTCCCTATGGAATAAGTCTATTAATTTTTGATAAGGGATGAGGTTATTTTCATTCAAATAAATTCCTTTATTCTCAAGACTAAAAAGATGAGTTGTTATGAAATAGCTTGCACAATAGAAGAATATGATATGAAATATATTGCAAATACTTGATAATAATTGAGAATAACAAGCCAGTTCAAGGGGGGAAACTTCCAAATATCTCTAATGAGAACACACTTCACAACTTGATGGTGAAATAAGACTCACAACCTCCTATATATATCTATTTATGCCTAGGATATAACCTAGGCCGACTTAGACACACCTATATAAGTCTTAGGCTGACCTAAAAAACTAAACAATATTATACTAATGATAATATGAATTAATAGAGAGTTAAGATAGCCACAAGCCAACTATTCATAACCTGATGTACACTAATATTAAGGGCATAGAATGACCCCTTCTTGAAAGAATAATTGTCCTCAATGTTAATCAAGTTTGGATTCTTTTGAATGAACTCCCCATCCTCCCATGTGGCATCTTCAATTGGTAAATTCTTCCATTGGATGAGATACTCAGTGAGATTTCTATTCCTCGGCTTCTTTGTGCGTGTTTGACGAATGCACTTTGGTTCCAAAATGATTCTTCCTTCTTCATCAAGCTCTAGTAGTGTTGTTTGAGTTGGAATATTATGCCCAATTAGCTTCTTCAAACAGGAAACATGAAAAATAGGATGTATCTTTGTTGTTGGTGGTAACTCTAGCTTGTAGGAAACACTACCGATCTTTTGCATGATTTGGTATGGACCATAATACCTTGGAGACAACTTATTACTCTTTTTTTTTTGCTTTAGTGAGATTTTCTTATAAGGCTGCAATCTCAAGAAGACCTAATCCCCAACTTCAAAACTTCTTTCACTACAATGTTGGTTTTCCTGTTGTTTCATTCGATTTTGTGCCATGGATAAATTCTCCTTAAGTCTTGAAAGAACTTGTTGATGATGAAGCAGTTTTCTTCTACTGCCTAAACTCTTGGTGACACCTTTATTGATGATGTGATGGAATGAGGATGATATCCATAAAGTACCAAAAATGGATATATTTTTGATGAGCGATGAAAAGAAGTGTTATACCACCATTCTGCAAGTGGTAGCCAATCTACCTATTGAGACTATTTCTCTGAAGTGAAAAAACATAGAAATCCTTCCAAACACTTATTAACAACCTCAATTTTCCCATCTAATTGAGGGTGGTATGAAGAGCTATGAGCCAATTGAGTACCCAAACATGAGAATAAATCTTTCCAAAAGTGACTAGTGAAGATAGGATCATAATCACTAACAATAACCTTAGGTGTACCATGTATCTTTTGGATATTCTCCAAAAAAAAAAATTCCATTGCACTTGTTGTAAAAGGATGTGATAATGCAATGAAATGTGCATATTTAGTGAGGCGATCAACTACTACCATGATGACATTATGACCTGTAGATTTGGGAAGCCCTGTGATGAAGTCCTTGGATACCTCTTCCCAACACTGGCTAAGAATAGATAAGGGTTGCAAGAGATCTATTTTCTTAATTGTCTCCCATTTATTCCTTTGACTGGAGACTCATGCATCTCTATGAGAATCTTGTGAACATTAAGAGTGGAATTCTTGTAGAGATACAAATGCTCTTTATACCAAAGAGTATCTCCCTTCCAACAAAACTTATTTGAACTGTTACGATCACTTTTTAATTGTTCGATGAGATTACTTGTCGCAACATCATTTTTCCCCTCTGCTTTGGCTTCCTCCATCAAATTTTCTTGTAATATTGAAAGGGAACATAATAAGGATTTATCTTTCTCATCCTTCCTTGAAAGTGCATCTGCTACAATATTTTCTTTCCCTTTCTTATATATAATCTCAAAGTCATATCCTAACATCTTAGTGATCCATTTTTGTTGCTCTTCAGAAGATAGTCTTTATTCCAAAAACTATTTTAGGCTATCATTATCTATCTTAACCTGGAAGTGTCTACCCAATAGATAAGGCCTCCATTGTTTAACTGCATGAAGGATTGCTAGCATTTCCTTCTCATCAATAGGTTTTAGTTGATTCTTACCCTTTAATTAACGACTCTCAAAAGCAATTGGTTGACTTTCTTGCACGAACATTGCTCCTATCCCATTTCCAGAAGTATCACATTCCACAATGAATTCCTTAGTTAATTCAAGAGTGGCAAGCACTGGAATTGTACACATATCCTCCTTCAATCTCTCAAATGTTGTATTAGTAGACTCATTTCAATGAAAAGAATCCTTCTTCAATAGAGTGGTGAGAGGTGCTGCTATACGACCATAATTCTTCACAAGTCTTCTATAGTACAGGCTATCAATCCCAAAAAAACCCTTAGTTTCTTAATGGTTTTTGGAATAGGCCATTCCATGATAGTCTTAATTTTGTTAGGGTCCACCTTTACTCCTTCATGTGAAACTATGTGTCCCAAATACTCCACCTCCTTAAGACCAAAAGCACACTTGGATGGCTTAGCATAGAGTTGATGATCTTCAAGTATTTGTAATGCTTGATCCACATGTTGCAAATTATATTCCCAAGTCTTGCTATAAATCAATATATCATCAAAGAATACTAACAAAAACTTTCTCAAGAACTTCTTAAAAATGGAATTCATCAAACTTTGCAATGTAGATGGTGCATTGGTAAGACCGAATGGCATCACCAAAAATTCATAATGACCCTCATGAGTTTGAAATTTTTTCTTACAAATATCTTCCTTCTTAATCCAAATTTAGTGATAACCAGATCTAAGATCTAACTTGATAAAATACATAGCTCCATTCAATTCATCTAGAAAATCATCAATGACTAGAATAGGTGATCTGTATAGGATCTAGACTAAATTGCAGAAATGAATGCTTAACTTTTACAATGCTTTTACAATGATTATTCCAAGTTAATTAAATCAAAATTAACTTATGGAAATAACAAAATGAAAGTAATAACAAGGTGATTATAACAGAAAGGAGGAAATGAGAGAAAGAGAGAGAGAAGAAGAGAAGTGCAAATAGTTGATAACGGAGTTCGTCTCTAAGGACTACGTCTCCGGGTCCACTCCAATAGAGAGACCGATCCGATTAACTCCAAAAATCAGTTACAAAGCACCACAATCATTCTCCAAGCACTTCGGCAGCATAACAGTGCTCTGACGTGCAATAATGACTCAAAGAATCTCCACAAGACCTCTCTTTCGATTAAATTCACAGCTTCAAGACTTTGTCACCTGAAAAAAACTTAATACCAACTCTCACCTTACACCCTCCTTTTATACATAAAATTTGCTCAAATTGGTTACTAACCAATTGATTTGAAAATATTCCCCTTATCTCTCCAAATACATAAAAATCTTTAACAATCTCCCTTTTTCAAATAAAAATCTTCAAAAATATCCCCTTTTACATAATAAATAAATTTAAGCCCTTCAATAATACTTCTTTTCGGGCTTTATAGTTTTGGGGGTTACATTTTAATCTTTAAAAAGATTATTGTTCATTTAAATTAGGGAGTTTGTTAATTTTTACAAGGCATTCGTTTTGAACAGTGCATCAAATAAAACCGACGCCTATAATATTTCAAACACTATCGTTGGCTTACCGGTGGCCATGCGTTTTGCTAGCCGGCCGGTTCGGGGTTCAAAACCCACCGGCTGGTTTTTTAATAGCAATATGCCCATTTTAAAATAACAAAACAAAACGACCACCCAATATAACTAAGGCTCGCGGAAATGGTGTAATGGCAAGGCGCTAAATTCGGAGGTGATGAGTTGGGGGTTCAAATCCCTCAACAACCTTTTAACAAACAAACAACTTTTTCAACCCACACCGACGATGGAGGAGCCACGCATGGCCACGTGTCACGCCAGGAGGGTGCCACGTGGCGGGTTCTCATTAACTGATGATGTTGAATGTCCGCTGACTAAGCTGACGATGTGTCCGCTACTGGGAGCCGACGTGTCTGATGACGTGGCATGCTGACTCAGCTGATGACTATGAAATGACGTGTCTGCCAACTCGGATGATGATGTGGCCTGCTGACTGGGCGTACGGACTGCCACGTGTCACTCTACGATTGGTCCGTACAAATGCCACATGTCACACTCTGGTTTGTCCACATCAGATTCCGTACCATATGCTGATGTCATCTATACGGATGATGACATCATCACTGTACCTTTAGGTCCACAAGTCAACCTGAAACTTTGACCAGCTGTATCTTGAGCATACGATGTCAGATTTCGACGAAACAAATGTTGCCGAAATCATCTCGATGAGCTCTTCACGATGACGCCAACTTCGACAACTTTTGACAACATCATTTTTTTCGCTTCCTAACGCCTCTGATTCTAGTTTGACCAAAGGTTTGACTGGCCATAACTTGCACAAACGGACTCCTTTTCGCTCCGTTCGAGTTGCGTTGGAATCAGGACACTGAGCTCTTTCTGATGGTGCTGATTCTGGAGAAAAATGAGACACTTCAAATTTCACTAAAAAAAATGTCCACCGGATCAATAGGAAACTTATCTTTAATGGTGTACATGTTGAGCACTCTATAATCTGGACACATGTGCCAAGTATCATCCTTCTTATGTACCATCTCCACAGGCTAGGAGTAATCACTTTGTCTATGCCTGAAAATTCCTGCCTCTAGCATCTCCTCAACATTTTTTTCTATCTCACTCTTTTGTATGTGTGGATACCTGTAAGGCCTGATGTTCGGTGGTTAGCTCCCTAGAACTAACTATATGAAATGATCATGATCCCTCTAAGGAGGAATTCCTTTAGGCATATCTCCAAGAACAACTGAGTGGCGATCAATTATAGCTTTCAAATCTAGATGAGTAGGAGCATTAGATTGAGAGACTTCTAATGAACGTAGCTGGGCCACAAATCCATCTGCTCCTTTCTTAAGCAAATTTTTCATTTGATGAGAGCTTACCATTTGTGGGGATTTTTCCTTCAACCTCCTTATCTCTACTACCCTTCCTTTTGATTGAAATCTCATGAATAGTTCTTGGAAGTTAATCTCAATCATTCCCAATTTAGTAAGCCATTGTATTCCCAAAATATTATATGTTGCACCCATGGATATCGCATACATTGGGGTATCAAGTTGATAATCTCCCATGGATAATTTAATGCTATGACACTTCCCTGAACAACTAACTATACCACCATCTACAATCAAAGCCTAAAACTCTAGAGCTGGAAATATAAAACAATTTAGAAAAGTAGCTAACTTTTTGTTGATGAAATTATGAGTACTACCTGAGTCAATCAACACTGTTACCTTCTGCTTCTTTAAGAACCCCACCACCTTGAGATTTTCTGGAGCACTGAAACCTAAGAGTGCATGACAATAAATGATTGGTTGAGAATCATGTGATTCCTCATTGGAATCCCTTTCATCCTCTAGAATGGGTTCCTCCTTGTCTTCCTCACTTGGACCTTCAATATAGAACAATTTCTTTTCACTGTATTTATGTCCTCGACTATATTGGCTATCATAATTGAAACACAACACTTTTTCTCTTTTCTCCTTAATTTTTTGTGGAGTCAACCTAGTAGGCTATGTTGAATATCCTTTCTCTCTTTTCACATTAGCCCCTTGCTTCTTAGGAATCAAATACTTCTCCTCTACCCTGTGTGATAAGATAAAAGACTCATTTATGGAGCTAGGGCTAAACATGCATACCTCATGTTAAATGTGATCCTTGAGACCCCCCAAGAATAAATCATTCAAGTGTTCCTCTGTAATTGTATCCACTCTTAAGGATAAATTTTGGAATTGTTGAATATAATCCTTAATTCATCCTATTTGTTGAAGTTTAGCCAGTTGGTTGAAGAAGTTATATGTCATGCTATTGCTATATTGTGCTTGGAGTTCCTCCATAAAAATTGACCATGAGACAATGAGCCCCTTTTTCCTTCGATGAGTACAAATCCAATGATACCAAATGAATTGATCTAGTTCTAGATATAGGGAAGCCATCATAACCTTTTGTCCATTTGGGATTTGGTGTACTTCAAAAAAATTCTCCATTTGGCTTATCCATGTTAGAGGATCCTTCCAATCAAACTTCTGCATATCCACCTTTGGAAATAAATTCCTAGATCCCATAGGAGTACTAAAACTTGTGTCCATGTTAGCTGACCTAGAATTTTCACCTTGGTTACTTGAGAACTCCTTTCTTTGTTCAGTCATACAGGTGCTTAACATGTTTCGTGTGTCTGATATATCTCCTCTTAGGTCACACATATCCATCTTCATTGAAGAAATGTCTTTCTTGACCTTACTGATTTCCTCATTAGGAGTAATATCCTCTATTGTTACCCCATCCTTATTAGGAATCTTCCTAAGAGTGACAACATTCTTTTTGCCCCTTGTTGTAGGCCCCATCATGATGGGAACCACTAATTTTGAAATAAATCACACAAATGAAACTTAAATTACCTAAAAAAATTATTGTAACTTACTAGGGCCAAAAAAACTCTCACCTAGGAAAATCTCCAAGAAATAAGTAGATTTGCAACGTGGAGAGTGATATTTGTGAAAAACATTATTTTTCAATAACTTGCTTATTTCTACTCCAATTCCTCCAAATTTTTTACTATAATATCCTTTAGGATTTCTTCAAAAACCCAATAAAAATAAGGCTCCTATTTGACAATATGTGTGAGATATGTAGATTCCAAAAACTTTGCGTAGAAACCCTAATTTTGCAATAATTCACTTAATTCTACTCCAATTATTTTGAAATCTGGACTATAGCTTCTTTAATATGTTTTTCAAAAACCCTTTAAAAAAAAAATTGACCAAAATATGAAATATATGCTCTTCCCAAAATTGCCTCTAAAATTGAGAAAAAACCTTGCCTCTACAGTGCCAAGATCATGCTCTGATACAACTTGTTATGAAATAGCTTGCACAATAGAAGAATATGATATGAAATATTCTAAAAATACTTGATAATAACTAAGAATAAAAATCCACTTCAAGGGGGAAAACCTCCAAATATCTCTAATGAGAACACACTTCACAACTTGATGATGAAATAAGACTCACAACCTCCTATATATAGCTATTTATGCCTAGGATATCACGTAGGCCGACTTAGGCACACCTATATAAGTCTTAGGTTGACGTAAACAACTAAATAATATTATACTAATGATAATATTATTTAATAGAGAGTTAAGATAGCCACAAGCCGACTATTCATAACCCGATGTACACTCATATTAAGGGCATATCATGAGCAATGACTTTCGAACTTACCCAGAATGGTTACCCACGTACCACATTCTTCTCATCAACAAAATTCTTAATCAATTCCTTCACCAGCTGCTTTGTGTTCCCTTCAAATTGTTTCATGAAGTCTAGCCATCCAACCCTTTGAAATAAAGTTTCTATATTGCTTAATGCCAGCAATGGCACTACAGAATTTGGCTCAGACTTTTTCTTAGCGCCTCCCATTTCCTTTATTTCCTGATGAAATTTTACAGAACTCTAGAATGCTTGCTTCTCTGAATTACAGATGAAAATCTAGTTATGCATCAACATACTCGACAAGGGAATAATTAATTACCAACTTTCTTGTCACCTTACTGCATAATGATGATGGCCTTTCATGGGGAATTACAATTGTTGTCGTACTCTTATCAATCGTGTAAAGAGCACAAGTTTCAAAGTTACAAGGGGAGTGGATCATGCCAATTAATTAACCTTTATTCAAAATAAATAATAACCCTTTTAATAAATAAATTCTCACATACCTTAGGTCTTGTCATTAGATCAAACGTCACTTACCCATGCTGACGTAATTGGATAGTCATATGGTCGGCAATGGTGGAGGCGGATAATAATGGCATGGATGGGATGGTTGAAGTGATGGAGGATATTATGATGACAAAAAGGTGTCATAATAATCTTATTTATTATAGAAATATTTGATGTGACATGGAAGAATAATCATAAGGGAGAAGATCACGAGTGGCATTAAAGAATGGGCATGTGTAGAACTTAGGAAAAATTAAAAAAAAACTAGAAAGAAAAATTTTACGCAAAAATCTAGAGCATTATTGAGTAATGCAACCAAAGTAGAGAAGAAGAGAAATTTAGAATTATCATAGAGGGATGTCATCAAAACATAGTAACCAAATTAAGGATTTTGGAGCATTGTTGATGAGATGTCGCCGAATCAGTGACCAAGATTTTTGGAGCATCGTTGAAAGATGCAGCTAGAGTAGCAACCAAAATTTTTAGAGAATCATCAAAAAATGTAGCCGAAGCAACAACCAAAATTTTAGGAGCATTGTCAAAAGATGTAGCTAGAGCAACAATAGTAGAATTTTGGAGCATCGTTGAAAAGATGCAACTGAAATAGGAACAACAAAATTCTAGAGCATTGATGATAAGATGCAACCAAAAGGAATAATAGAATTTTGGAGCATCACTGAAAAGATGTATCCGAAAGGTACATTTGAATTATGGAGCATCGCTAAAAAGATGCAGGTGAAAGGAAGAGCAGAATTCTAGAGCATCGTTGAAAAGATGCAGCCAAAAGGAAGAAAATTGTGATACTATGGCCTTTCCTTTCCAAAGCACCATTGAGTGATGCGTCAGAATGTAGGATCAAGGTGAGAAGTAGAACCAATCTAATGTGTAGATTCTGGAGTATTACAGCAATAATTCTGGAGCATCATAGCAACTATGTTAACAAGTTTTGAAGCATCACAACAACTGCACTAGCAAATTTCAAAGCATCGTAGTAGGTTGCACTAGAATTGGGTTCACCAAAAGATGAAGCCCTACAAAATATAAACAAATATTTAGCCAAGTCCAAATGGTATAGTTGATGAAGAATCCTAAAGAAATGTAGTGATGATGGTTTTTTTTTTTAATAGAGCTATTTGTTTGACAACTATATTGACCTTGCCATAGCAGAGTCAATGCAGTGGATTTCTCCTTGCATTTCTACCATTTTTGTAAGCTCCTCCTTGTTAACGGGTTTATGGTAGATGCGTAATTGGTGCCAATTAACCAGAAGAGTTTGGGTGTTGCCATCAATTGGTTTTAACTAGACCAACCATTAGCAAACACTTTAGAAATTTCATATGGTCCAAGCCAGTGTGTCCTGAGTTCCCCTTGATGATCCTTGTATCTGGAATCGAACAATAATGCCCAATCTCTAATATGGAATACTTTTTCTTTGATATCTTTTTCATTCCAAACCTTATGCTGTTGTTGGACCAATTAAGTTTGATGGACGACATCTAGAGATGAAGTTTGTCTAGTTCACTAAGTTGTAAGACTCTCTCGATTTGGGCTTGTTTAAGATCCATGCCCAATTCCATGGCCGTCCTAAGGGTTTTGAGCTCAAATTCAATGGGAAAGAGGAGCTTCTTCCCAAAGACTAACTCATAGGGGCTCTAGCCAGTGGTTGAATTCCAAGTCATGTTGTAGGCCCAAACAGCTTCTCGTAGTTTCCTAGCCCAATCTTTCCTTCTTGAAGAAACCGTTATTGTCAAAATATTCTCCAGTTCCCTATTAGTGGCCTCAACATGTTTTTTTTCCTATGGGTGTTAGGGTGAGGACTTCTTGTGACTTACTTGGAAGTGATCTTTGAATGCCAATGAGACTTTAGACATAAACTGTGGGCCTTGGTCTGTAGCAATTGTTCTTGAAGCCCCGAATCTAAGAAAGATTCTTTTATAAAGAAAGTTAGCTACCTGCTCTTCCCTAGCAATGTGTAGTGCTTGCACTTCTGCCCACTTAGTCATCTAGTTGATACAAACCAAAATATACTCTTTTCCTTGTGAAGGAGGGTCTATAGGGCAGATAAAATCCAATGCCCATTTTTCAAATGGTTCAAGGACTACCTGAGGCTGCAGGGTAATTTTATTGGATGCAATTCGTCTTCCTAGTCTTTGGCATTCATCACACCTACGAACGTACTTCTTGATGTCCTTGTGCATTGAATTCCAATAGTATCCTACTCCCAAAATCTTGTGAGTTGTCCTTTTAGCAGAATAATTCCCTCCAGAAGGGTCATCATGACAGGCCCTAAGGATACTATAGGTCTCGTATGCTCTAACAAATCATTGCAAAACCATATCGGGTCTACATCGAAAAAAAAATCCATTAATCCATTTAAAAGGGGCACTCTCTCTTATGAGTAATTTCTTCTGTTTTGATAAAAAGTGAGGTGGTACTTTTGTGGTGGCTAAGTAATTCACAATATCGGCAAACCAAGGAGTTTTAGTGGAGATGGCGAATAGATTTTCATCTGGGAATTTGTCTTGAACCAGAGCACAATTTCCATCAAGTTTAATTTGGGGTAAGAAGTCTGCGACTATGTTGGACTTCCTTGGTTTTTCAACAATTGTGACATTGAACTCCTAGAGAAGGAGTAACCACCTGATTATCCTTGCATTTACCACTAGTTTATTCATGAGATACTTGATGGCTGCATGGTTTGTGTGCACTATAACTTTGTATCTTGTCACATAATGTCTAAATTTCTTGATGGAATGCACTACAACCAAGAATTCTTTCTCTTTTATAGTGCAATTCTTCTCTATTGGCGTCATTTTTTTGCTAATAAAATATATAGCATATTTCCCTCCATTCTCATCTTCTTGCCCTAGAACCACTCCAATGGTGTCATCAGATGTTTCAGCATAAATGTGAAATGGCAGGTTCCAATTAGGTCCTCGAAGGACAAGGGCAGAGATGAGTTTCTCCTTGATAATTTCAAATGAGGACTAACACTCAAGCATTCAGATGAAGTCAACATTTTTCTAAACGAGAGAAAACATCAAGGCTGTAATTTTGCTAAAGTTTTCTATGAATCTTCGATAGTATCTAGCATGCCCTAAGAAAGTCCTGGCATCAGTCTAAGTTTTCAAGCTCTTAATTTTTTGTATGACTTTGATTTTCTTGGGATCAACCTTAATCCCTTCAACTAAGATATGATGTCCTAGCACTATTCCTTGTTCCACCATAATTAATCATTTATCATGACTGAGGGACAATCGATGATCCTCACACCATTTTAACACTTTTTGTAGATTTGTGAGGGCTTCATCAAAATTTGAACCATATATGGTGAATTCATCCATATAGACTTCCACACACTCATTTACCAACTCAGAAAATATAGCCAAGATGGCCCTCTGAAACATGGCAGGAGCATTAAATAGCTTAAAGGGAAGAACCCTATATGAAAATTTCCCCCAAGGGTAGGTAAAGGTCATCTTATCCTGGTCTTTTGCTGCTACTTTTATCTGGTTGTATCCACTAAATCTATCCAAGAATGAAAATAATTTTCTCCCATCCAAGTTATCCAACACTTGGTCCACTAATGGTAGGGGAAAATAATATCTACGTGTCACTTTTTTAAGCTCCCTATAGTCTACACACACTCTCAACTTCCCATTCTTCTTTGGAACTACAACCAAGGGTGACACCCACATGTCAGAAATTGGGTAGATGAATCCTACCTGCAAGATTTTCTCAATTTCAGTTTTAACAATGTCTTTGAGGGCAAGATTAAGTCTTCATTGTGGTTGGAAAAAAGGTTGAACATCCTTAGTATAGATATGGTATGTACACACACTAGGGTGTATTCCTCTCATATCTTTATAGTCCCTAGCGAACACCTTAGATCTCCTCATGAGATTTTCAAATAGTCTTTGTTCTTCCATCTCATTCAACCAACTATTGATGTTAAAAATTTTTCCTATTAGTTCATCAACCCATACTTTTCTATATTCAGAAGGCTTGGAAGGAGGATACAAAAAGAACTATTTGTTATTACATCCATGGGAGATGGTCATTCCTCCCTCCCTACAGTCGATTTTGGTTGCAACTGTAGCCAGCCATGGTCATCCCAGAATTATTAGATAACTATCTTTGGGCGTAAGGGATTCAATTATCTAGAAATCCACTAGATATTCCCATCCATCTACCTTGACAAGAACATTTTCAATGATTCCTTTGGGAATAGCTATGGATTGATTTGCTATTTGTATGACTGTAGTTGTGGGGCGTAGATTAGTAAGTCCTAATTTTTCCATTACATTAATGGTTTCTCCAAGGTCCACTAAAACATTGGGTATTGCTACCTCATCAACTGTTACTATTATGAGCAGACTCCCTAGGTCATCATATTTCAAAGCAGTGACTATTCTAGCTAAGAAATCAGCAAGGTACGGTCCATTGATATGAACAGTGTTGATTCATTTTTGCTTCCTCCCTGGGATTTTGATGCACAACTATTTAATCAATTGGTTTAACTCAGGGATCTCTTTAATCGCCTATAACAAGGGAACTTCAATCTACAGTAGTTTAATTTCCTGTATCAACGCAATTTCCATGGGTGAAGTTGTTTCTGGAGCATCTTTCACAAGAATTGGTTTTATATGCTCTGGAAAAGGTGCTTGGATTTTATCTTTAGGCATGGGATTCTTCAAAAATTCAATTGGAGACTGACCCTCCTCCTTCTCCTAAGGTAGGTCGGTAGCTCCTGTTAAAGATGGCAGATTGAGTTCATGTTGTGTAGTGTCTAGGATTTGTTCTACGAATGTGGGTATTATTGTAGTTTTCTCAACAGTCTTCTTGATAGGTTCATCTATGATTTCTTCAATAATTTTTTGCAAAAGTGTTTTACCAAACCTCAGTTGTAGGTTTCCACAATGTATTGTGTTAAGTCTAGTGACATTATCTTGTTCAGTGGAATACACCAGAGTATTTGGACGATTGTTCTTTGGATTAGGGATTGGTTTCACCAGAAGTGGTAGTTGGTTAACTTTTTTAGTATGTTGAGTGTTCTGGGGAGGTGGTAAGAGAGTCTATTGAGTAGGCATCCTCCTGGTACTAGAATAAAACTGATGTTGGGGTTGATTCCATTGAGGAATGGGATTTTTAGGGTACCACTATTGTTGAGACTGGTTGGGCCACTGAATGTTACCCCAAGATTTTTTTGTCCAATCTGGTGGTCCCCAACAACAGGTTCCCCAATTAGAGGGTATTGGCAGTGGTGCCTGAGGCCAGGGCACTTCCCATTGATTATTGTTCTAATTTGGTTGGGGCTACCAGTTAGGATTGGAATTCTAGCCATAGGAAAAATTACCTCTAGTTCTTTGGTTCACAACATTCACCTCTTCCTCAACAAGAGTTATTATTTTCTTGGAATTTTTCATGGCATTCAATTGCTTGCATTGATTGGTGGGGTGGTTCTTGTCACACACTTGACAAACTTCAATCTTTTGAACTTTTCCCAAGGGAGACTCTCTTAGCAAATGTTCATTTTGACACCTAGGGCAATAAATAGACAAGGTCTCAGGATTTATGGTTTTGGCCTATATGCCATATAAGGTGGTGTTTAGTTGAACAAGAATGTCAATCTTGAAGTCCAATCCCTCATGAAGTTTATTTATGTCATTAGAATCGCATAAGGAGGTGAACTTCCTGATACCTCTATGAGTGCGGGAGAAGTTTCGACATAATTTTGTGATTTCTTCATGTCTTAGTTGGGACACATCTCCTTTTCCCATTAAGTTTAAACTCCTTTGAGCTTAATCATTGAGACCTTTGAAGAATAAGGTCTTTAAAATATTGAGACATATGACTTCTCCACCATAGTTTTTGGACAAGAAGATAAACCTATCTAGGTAATCCTCTAAACTTTCATCCTCATTTTTCCTTATTTTGACCAATTCTTCTTTCCTATCACTCACCATATAGTAACTTTGGTATTTCTCCAAAAAGGCAGTCTCCATTTCATCCCAAGAGGTTATCGACTAAGAAGCTAACCCCATAAACTAGCGCATAGCTGGGTCTTTCAAAGTTGAATGGAAAAGCTTTAGTTTCTTATTATTATTCTTGTAGTCATATGTTTGACACAAGACTTTGAATTCAAATAGGAATTGGTCAGGGTCCTCAATGGATAAACCCTAAAAGGTTGGCAAGAAGGCTAGTGAGGTATTTTTCATGATCGTTTCGTCATCTACATCAATAGCAATAGGATAAGTGAATGCACATGGTGGAGGGTTATCATTGTTGTTATTATTGGTAGCATTTCTATGATCACCCATGGTCTTGAAGGGAATGTGATCCTCTTCCAAAATTTACTTAGTGGTATGAGGTTCAAGAGTTTGTGAAAGAATATATTCCTCGATCACTATTCGTTCCCTTCCTAGAGTATATGGGAAGGTCTCAGGTTGAACCTATTCGGTCAATTCCTCATTAAGTTCTTGGTTTGAGTTTCCTTCCTCCCTACTTGTTGTTGGTACATCAATTGGGGGTTTTTGGTATGAATCTTCTGTGGGGAGCTCATTTCCTAACCATGCAAAAAAGAAGTTGAAGAACTATTCCTATCCCTAAAAGAGGTATTCAAGATATCTCCTATTAACACTAGAAAAAGGGGTCCCCGACAACGGCGTCAAAAAGTGAAAGGTTGTCATTAGGTCCTAACACCTTAGTGAATAATCACATCAATATCAATTAGGAAGTGTACAACGGTTGTATGCAATAGAAGACATATCAGCTCTCTCTTTCAGGATTCTTAAATACTAACCAATTGAATAAAAATTATAAGCTAAGGGGCCTCTAATCTTGAAAGCAATAAATCATCTATCTAGAAAGCAAGAAAATGACTCAACCCAGAAAATAGAAAACTAAGAATCTAAAAAGCATTACCACTAAACTACAAAGCATGGAAATGATTAATCCAAACAATTCATAAATTAGTGAAGAAGTAAAACATGTAAATAAATTAGGAAACATTTATCTAATGCAAAAGATAACAAGCCAATTACTACCCACAAAACAATCAATCAGAATTAACTGAGGAAAGATGCTTCAGACTTTCAGATGTTAAGCTCAAAAGATACAGACTTAGTTATAACCTGTAGGCTTGACACTAATAGCATAACATATACTCATGAAAGTGAAATGAAAATTCAACTATTATCTACTAAAAGAAAATGCAGAATATAAAATAGTGTACTTATCTATCTATAACCCTCAAATGGTCAGCTCTCGGGAATGTCTACTACTACTTTAGATCACATGCACTAGAAAGATCTCTAAGTTACTTCATTCCAAAGATGCATCCATATTACATAGTAATTCAAAGAGTGGCAGGAAAACTCATATTCATAAGTTATTTTTTACTCAAAAGACAATTTTGCAGCATAATGATAATCATCTTCTCTATTATTTGTAATAGTTACATATTTATATAAAAACGACTAACAAAAATCCTATTTTTCAGTCGATCAAGTATTTCAATATATTTCCCATAGAAAAAGGGACTTTAAAGCCCATGATATACAATATTAAAGAGGCTCACATGAGCTATAGAGTTTTTGAAACTAAAAAATAATAAAATTATAAAGACTTGGCCAAAACGTGTGCTCCTGGAATGTTGGCGCCCACTCGCTAGTTTTCAAAAGTGTCAAGATCTTCATTCATTTCCCTTGTGACTAGAATGGTGATTGGGAGTGGATTTGACCTATAAAATTCTTGAATACTAAACCATTAAATCAACATAAGTTAGTTTAATTTGATCAACTTCAAGAAATAAAGTTTATACGCTTATTCATAGAAAGAGAGCAATTATTTTTCCTAAAGGTAATCAATTCGGAAGGTTATTAAGGGAAAAAGGTTTAGATTTACATATTGATCCCATTATACTGATGAGGTTATTTTTACGTCATCATAAGATAGTGGGGAGTGATCTTGATTTGATCTCAAAATATTGGCCCATACTCTGCCTTAATTCAATTTCACCTTCCCATGTATACCAACATCTAATAGAATTGACGACCACAATCAAAAACATTTCCCAAATCTCCAACACATTCCAAAAGAAAATAGTTTATCTCCAACACATTCCAAATTTTAGCAGTACTTTATCTCCACTAAATCCCATCTAAACCCTTAAAATTTTCCATGTGGCAATCACCTGTTCGCCTGCTGAGAAACAAGAGGTACAATTGGGCCTATCACGGGATGGTGAGGAGTGGTCAGGATTGATCTGCATCAATTGACATCAACCATTGATCTCTTTCCTTCATGAATCACTCTCCTTCTCCAAAGCCTGGTGGGTCCCTCCATGAAGCAACAGGTGTCATCTCACCCACTAGCCCGCAACATTTTATAAGTATCAAATAAACTCTAATGGGGTAGTGGGGAGTGGTGTAGATTTGACCACATCACCGAACAACCACTGTAGATCTCCCTTTGATACCACTTGTTGATCACAAAATGATATTGTACCCACCACATAAAGGTAACACATGTCCAGTGCCTGCTAGCCCATGTAATTACTTCACCTCAATACATAGAATAGACAGGTGTGCGGGGAATGGCCTAGATAAAGACACGTGTTGTGATATCAGTCATTGATCCTTCTCAAAAATCCACCTATTGACCCTTTGGAAGAAATGGTCACACCACTAAACATGACACATAGAAATTGCCTGCCAACCCACTCAAATATTTTAATGAAGAATGAAATGGAGTGGGCATGTGGGGAATGATAGATATTTTCCTGCGATGATCGAATGGTCATTACATAACCAAAATCTACGCATGCCACAAATGTTAGTTTTTTTAAAAGAGGGCCATTACAAGGCAAAAAATGGTCAAGGACATGAAGACAAGGATTAAGATCCCAAGGTAAAAATTAAAATCTGATCATAGACTTAGGAAAAATTTTATAAAAATATTTCAACACCGAGAAATAATGGCAACAATTTAGAATGACCATGGGCATTGACTGGTATCATTAGGACTTATAGGTCAGTAAAAGAATGATCTTGATAGCACGATTCATAACTTAAATGACTGAGAACCTGCATCAGAAGGTCAACAATGAAATAGAGAGTCAATTAGGAATTTTTAGACTCAAAGGTTAATTTGGAAGTGTTTTGACAACACAAACCCTAAAACAATGATGAGGAACATAACCCTAAGCCCCAGGTCAAGGGATTAAACCCAATTTTGCAATATTTTAAAATGGAACCAAAAAAAAATTGTGAGGGGTTCCATCAGTGGATCATGTTTGCGACACATGCATCTTGCAAGCATTATGAGATCCAAGAATATTAGTTTGAAGCAGACCAAGCATAGAAAAAAAAAAACTAGGACCTGCTCGTACCAGGAAAGAAGACCAGACAAAAACACCCAACATATGTACAATATTAACATAGGCTACAAAACCTAAAACAAGACATTCAACCTCCATCTTATTTGACGCCTTCCTTTGAGGTGCAATTTTTCAATATGAACCTTACAATCCAACCAGGTTTCAACATTACTTGGTGGCCCTAGGCCACTAAACTTGGGGCTGATACTTGCCACTATCAAAAACCTTGTTCTCCATTGTCTGTATCATGTCAAGGATGCAAATATTCTTATGGATTACCAGACACTTATTGATCATGTTGCATTCTCTTCAATCAACCATTATGGACATATGCATGAACTTAATATTATCATGATAATCATGTGCAACTAGAAACCATAGTTGGATGCTAGGGTATGTGTAGGATCATGATGAGCCAAAAAGTGGTGATATGACGGGTATGTGTAGGGTATGTGGCTGACGACTTTTTTTTTACCCAAAATTGATGAAACGAAAAGGGTTTTTAAAGGATATTATCAGATTTCCACAAATATAAATTATGCTTTACTTTAAATTTAATAAATAATTATTATTCATTTTCTATTTGAATTATGACTAAAGTCTTGATTGATAGGCTGATTGAAAAACATTTATAGCTTTCAAACGGTATCACATTTTTTGAATCTGAAACATGCATCACATTATATGCTTTGCATACTATAGGATTAAAAAAAATGAATTTCATGAAGGTTTGACCAAGTTAAGGTGGTCAGACATACGAGTTTTTATATTTTTTTAAATTTGTAATAAAAAATCATAATTAATTATTTACTTGGAAAAAAATTATAAAAAAATATGCTTCACATTGGGACATGAGTCCTCTACTTATATATAAAATATTATAAAATTATATTATCATGTTATTGTGGTTAGGGTGGTCAGATAGACACCTACTTCTTATTTTTTCCCTGAAATTTAAGTACTACTCTATTGAAATTTCAAATTTTCACCAAATATTTTTTTTTTCTAAGAAAGAAACCTAGTAGTTTAGAAACTATATTCAATCTACTACAGATTTTTTTCTTGCATATTTTTTAAATAATATAGATAAATTATTCAAATTTTTACGTCAAGTTGCCTAACTCTAATTTTTTCAAATTTTCACCACTTAAGGGCCTATTTTTTCCATGATGATCCTACACATAACCATTAACTGGAATCAATAATCAATGTAGCATCTTTCTTGTTCAACTCACAATCATACCCTAGCAAGTGCTCCTCTAATAGGATAGGGAATTGGAAATACTGATAATCCACTTGATCACTATCACCATAAGGGATAATATCAAATTTGATTTGATCATCAAACTGAAAAATTTCATACATATTTCTTTCTAGATGAGTATTCAAGGATACACACCTTATCTCTTTGGAGTGGGGTTGCACTCTTATTTCACTTATTTCAGGGTCCTTTCCATAGAGAGCATCATTCATACCATCCTAGGCATCAAAAAATATTTCTATCTCAAGTTCATTAACATAATTTAATTCTCTCTTACAATCACTATTCAGCTTGAAATAAAAAATTTCAAAGGATGGGTCAAGTATCTCTAGATTGATATGATTAGCAGTAAGGTATTCAAGTGTACCATCAATGTATAGTTTGTTGGCTCACATGTGCATGACTTTCTACAACTTGAATATTCCTTATGTTTAAATGAGCATATTTTTTCATTTCTTTCCTCAACAAATTTTTTGTTAGAAACAATCATGTTTATCTTTTCCATAAAACTTGTACATCCTATCTTTGTTTCATACAAGCATTCAAGAACATGACCCTGATGTCTAACATCATTAATCCCATCATTTTTAATATGAAATTCATATTCAAGATGTTGGGCACAAACATTCTTATCTTCAAATTCATCACCAATTGCATTTCCAGGATATTTCAATTTTGAAATAGATGAATTGCATTTCAATGATCCATCACATGAAATCTATTTATCTACTAGTAAGGGAAAAACCTCATGATCATTGACATAGTCATATTCATCAGGCAAGAAGGATGCTTTAAATTCATCCTCACAAAAAGATTCAATTTCTTCATGAGAGAAATCAAAATTCTCATTTTCACTACCTTGGTCATCAACCCTCAAAGGTATATCAACAACACTTGTAAGCACAACAATGTTATCATCTACACTACTACACAGGCATCCATCTTCTCAAATGTCCTTATCCATTGTTTGGATAGAAATTTGATCTTCAATAGGGAAATCACCACTATGAGCTTGAGACCTCATTCTTTGTATGTAATCATACTTAGCCTCCTCAACAATTTTGATCCAGCCAATTATCTAAACAAAATCCTAAGGTGTCAATTCCTTGGGAAAGGCACTGAGCCCTAGCTCATAAATGTCATAGAATATGTCAATGCATATTGAATTTTCAGGTTGTAACCCTTTAGGTATTTCTAACAAGGCATCTAAGAACCTTTCTAACAACTCATATGGCAATTCCCCCTCATGTCTCTTTATGCTAGACAGTCTTTGAACTAATAACACCTGATCATTATTACTTAAACTTAGTTTAATTCCATCTTGAATCTTCCCATGATTAACATGCTATGAGGGTGAATAAGATGAGGCATCAAAAATAATTTTGTGTTGATCATCCTTTTCAACCTTAGTTATTCCATTTATATAATGTGCAATAGGACAATAAACACTTGCAGCCATATATTCTCTCATAATTGAGTATTTCATAGTATTTTCAATATCCATAGCAATGTGACATGCCTAATGTAATATTGTGGGTTCCTTATCCATTATAAAATAACTCATTTCATTCTCAAATGCACCTAGATATACAATCAAACATTTTGCATCACTAGGTCTTAGATGTTCAGGAATATCTTTTACTGCTCTAACAAATCTGAGGTTAAAGGTAGGGACCAATTCATCTTCATCTTGTTGGATTTCCCTAAATATTTTTCTTATCACATTGGGACTAATCCTTTTTCCAAATTGTTCCACAAATGCTATCATGAAATCATCCAATGAAGCTATATGACACACTGCTAAATATGATGACCAATCTCTAGCATTTTCCTATAAAGACTAAGCAAAAAGATTCATGACAGCATCCTCATGATCTATCTCAAAATCACCCATCAAATCCATGAATCCATTCAGATGTTTGGAAGCTGACTCATCACTTTTCACTGTAAATCTAGGCCAATGTTTCCTAATATCATTGGGAATTTTATTCAGAAAACCTTGAATACCATTAAAACTTAATGGCTTATATCTCTCTATAGAGTATTTCCTTTGATGGCATGATAATGATTGTATGCCATGTATACTTTTAATTGAAATTCCACAAGGTAATATAGGGGAATGATAAATTTATTTTGTATCCCTATTCAATCCTTACAAATCAACTTCAAGTTGATTACCTACTACCTCATTTTCAAACACATTCATGCTTGAAAACTTTCTAAAAGGAAAATTTCAATGATAAGCATACTTCTTCAACTCAACTTAGATATTATAAATTTCATCTTAGAAGTATGTAAAACAATTACTATTCCCTCTATTTGTGCTTAATTCACATAATAGGGAAACAAAAATTTTACCAAATCATTTCAATATGGTTTTCACATGGATTTATCTCTTCTTGAAAACCAAAACAAGGGAAAATACATGGATACACTGCAGTTATTCTAAATTGTGTTCTTGACATGGAAAACCTTGCAGATCTACAACTTTCTTCATGTCTTCATCAGGCTATTTGCGTAGAGTCGCCACCTCCTTTGTAGAGGAACAAGCTTCAACAATATGAAGTCTCTTTCATGATTTGGTTTCACTTTAAGCTTCCTTAATCAATAGAGTCATACATAAGTCCTTTATATGTTTCTTATTTTATCTCCAGCAACCTTTCCATTTTACTAGAATCTCTCAAGTAATTCACACTAGAAAAGAGATCTTCGAAGTCACCACCCACATCTAGTGAGAAATTCTAATATTATCTATGGACTAGTAGTAGATCTTGGAAAGCATTGCAAGTTTTCATAGGAGATACAACAAACTCCTTCAACATAACGGAGTATTGACTCATTGACCTAAAGCTAGGCTTGGCAATATACTTCTCTAACATATGTTTGACTCTTTTAGGAAAGATGATATCCTATCAGAATTTTCTTACTCTTAGGTCAGGTCCCCAGTAGAGTCACCGTTTCTATTGGTGACTCAGATGGGAAAATAAGACTATAGAATTTTCAACCTTTGGTTACAAATAATATTTCAAGATTTTAATGATTCTTTGATAGGACAGACTGCAACCAAATTTCAAAGTTCATCCCAAGTGGAGTCACCATTTATGTTGGTTACTTTTTTATGAGCCAAACTTAATCTTATCCTTCCCTATGAATTTTTCATAATTCAACCATTAGCAAGGGTTAGGATTTCCCAAGACTTAAGTAAGAATTCTAAGGTCCTTACTTCTTCATTTTGGGCTCTGTGAAACCTGGGAGGGTGATCCTAGCAATGTTCTTATAAATATTGGTGTGTCCAGGTATCAAACACAAAGTAAACAGATGATTCTCCTTAAATTGTTTAAAAGACCCAGTACCCTAAAGTTTTGGTTGAACTTTATGGCAGTGTCTAACTCAAACAAGAGAAAATGTAATTTATTAAGTTACACACACACCCACAACAAGATTGATAAGTAAATTGATTTTAATTTTATGTTCAGTTGTTTAATTGGTCATCACAATTGTAATATAATTACCTTACTTAAGTCAGTGTGATATCCTTGGAATGGAGTCAATTCCAATACCCACATGATTTGATAACAGTTTTCATATATGACAATACCCAAAGCCTTGAAAACACTGCATTACACTATTCACAATTAACATCTCAACCATTTAATTCTTACTAGCATCCTTGTACATGAATTATTACAAACCTATAGTTATATTCAAGCATTTATATCCATTCATTGAATTAATGAGCAAGAATAGAACAATACATCCATTGGAAACCAACAAAGACAAATAAGATAACCATTAGTTATATTATTCATAACTTTTAGAACTAGTACATAGGAGAGAAAAATATAGAGAATTTATATTATTTTTTTATATATATTACCACTATTGTTATCAAAAAACCATGCACATATTGATATAATTCATCCCTAAAAAATACTACTAGGAAGTTTAGTACTCTTTTCTATTTTTGTATAACCCCTTCAAAAAACTACCAACTAACCTCTCTTTTAATCCATCTTGAAATCCCTTTTATAAGACAAGAGAGCAACAAGCATCGGGTTGAATTACACTTAAATTTCACTTTCATTTCGAAACTAATTTCAATAGAATGTGAAATATTGCACAAAAATTTAAAGAGTAATCATTTGTAAGATGGGGGAAAACAAAACACAAAATTCCAAAAACCATTGGTTGGAGAAGACACATCAATCTTCCAAAAGGAGTTGTCACAACATCAAAACTTGCACGTCCCCCAAACTAGGAAAAGTAACCATCAACACCAAAAGCAAAAACTAACAGACCAACAAAAAGGAAATGAGTCAACACAAAGGACCAAAAACCAAGCACCAACTCAGAAATAAAATGAGGTGTTACCTTGCTTTGTCATCAGCAAAGTATGTACACTCACTTGGTTTCCTTATTTAAATTGGGGAAACTTCCACTGCCTCATCATCTGAATCTGCCAATTCAGTAGATGGGCCTAGTTTTTTGGTCCAATTTTGGGTAGAATCTATAGTTTATTTGTTGGCAGAACTTGTCATGGACTTTGATGCTAAATGTCAATATTTTCATAATGTTTCCCTCAAACCATACATATTGGTCTTAATCCTATTTCTACAAGTTTTAATGACATTGGAATATTATGTGGTTTATCTATATTTATTTTGCATGTGGTTAATGAATGTTCCTTATGGTGGTTATAGATATGCAGTTATTATGTGTACTGACATTTCCATGCAGATTTAATTTGAGGATGCTAAGTTGAGGAAGACACCACCAGCTGGGTATGCACCATAACATCCAACAAAGGAATCGCTCAAAGGTCAAAGGAGGTCAACAAAAGAAGATTCCTCATGCAACCGAATGTAACCACCTTGTAGTGTACTTTAATGTTGGTTGAGCAGATGCGAGCGTTATTGTTGTGCTAAATCTGCATTTGGACCTGCATGTTTGACTAGATTCCATGCACGCATAACCGTTGCTACTCCACTTTCTCTGTTTTCCCTAAATGGCATCTTCCCATTCGTTGATTTGGCTGCCTTTTTTAGTTGATATTTTAAATAAAGATCTAATGCCTCTTCTTAGGAGGTTGCACAATTTGATATTGTACTTGCACTCTCAAGTTTTCAGTAATACTAATACATTACTCTTTTGTACTCATGTTTTATAGTGAATAAAATAAAGTCTTGAGTTCAAGCATCTAAGTCCTCATTAGCTTTAGAGGATACTTATCCAAGGGGCCCCACTTCATGAGTAATATGTATTCTTTGTTTAGTATTAGTTTACTATTGGGCATGTGCAAGATCATCATGGAAAAAATAGGCCCTTAAGTGGCGAAAAATTGAGAAAAATCAGAGTTAGGAAACTTGACATAAAAATTTGAATAAGTTATCTATATTATTTTAAAAATATGTAAGAATAGAATCTATAGAAAATTGAATGTAGTTTCTAAAATACTAGGTTTATTTAAAAAATAAAAAAATCTATTTGGTAAAAATTTGAAATTTCAATGTAGTAGTACTTAAATTTCGGGGAAAAAAAGTAGGTCTTTCGACCACCTAACCACAATAAAATGATAATATTTTTTATAAGATTTTAGAAATAAGTAGAGGACTCATGTCTTGATGTGATGCATATTTTTTTGTAATTTTTTCCAAGTAAATAATTAATTATGATTTTTTTTATTAGAACTTTTAAAAAATATAAAAACTCGTATGTCTGACCACCTTAACTTCGTCAAAACTTAATGAAATTCAATTTTTCTTTTTTTAATCCTATATTATACGAAGCATAGAATGTGATGCATATTTTGGATTCAAAAATTGTGATACAGTTTGAAAGTTATAGATATTTTTCAGTCAGCCTATCAATCAACACTTTAGTTGTAATTCAAATAGAAAATGAAGAATAATAATTTATTAAATTCAAAGTAAAGCATAATTTATATTGGTGGAAAGCTGATAATCTCCTTTAAAAACCCTTTTCATTTCATCAATTTTGGGTAAAAAAAAGTCATCAGCCACATACCCTACAAATACCTAGCATATTGCCACTTTTTGGCCCATCATGATCCTGCACATACCCTATTACTTATTGTTCAGTAATTAGTTAGAAATTTGGCACTGACTGTTCGTCCAGCCACTAGAATTCCATTATGTGACTATTCTTGTAGCCAAAGCAGATAGAGTAGTGCCCTATTTATTGCTCAAAATTTCATTTTTTATGCATTTTAGTTTGATGTAGTTTTTGATTGATGATTGACATTTATGGTATTACCTTCTAAGAAATTTACTTTTAGTATTGTGTGTGCCTTAGCTGTAGAATGAAAAATGGCTACTTTGGGTTCCTAGTGCACATAGAGTGCTAACCCATTTCAAGTTCGCATACCTGGGTTGAAAAGTTAAATGCACCTTCATGATGATTGAAATAGCTATTCAAGTTAGATGTCCAATATCTGAATCATGGTTATAAGGGCTTAGTTATTAAATCAATATAGGAGGCCAACATTTTTGGTGTTGTTGAGGATGGTGTCAAACTAGGGAGTTTTTTGGATTCATTGGTAGTTTTTCTTGTTGTAGTGTTTCTAGAAGTTGTTCTTAGTATACCCTCATTTAGGAAGTAATGACCCCTCTTATTCTTTACCAGTTCTTTATGTGAGTTTTCTGATAGTGAGTGATACTACATGCATAGAGGAAGAAGGGATGCTTATGGGAGATTTCATCCTGACCATCATAATCCATGCCTGCTACTTGAATATCATAACCTACCAAGAGAAGAAGAAGAAGAAGATTTGCACCCCTTTGTTGATGCATTTCCTGATCTGACTAGCTCTGAAGTCTCCTCTAAAGACAAAAATCATCTTGAGAAGCCCTTTGCTTTGGAACTACAACAAGCAAGCATGGGTGATGAAAATAGGAACAGGCCTAACCATCCATATTTTCCTTTCCCCATTTCCCATCAGAATGAAGTTAACAACATCAAGAACATCCCTGCTTCAACACTCCCCAAGTTTTATGGACTTGTCATAGAAGATCATGATACCTTTTTGTTTGAGTTTGGCATACTCTGTGGGAGTTATGATTATACCATATATGCCCATAGGCTTAAGCTATTCCTACCACTTTGAAAGAGGTTGCATTAAGAATGTTCATGATCCTAGGAAGAGATACTATGGAAACTTGGGAATACATGAAGACAAAATTCCTTGAGAAATACAAGGAATATTGCAGGGGCAGCGACATGAGAGGAGGTGACATTTTTAGGATGCAACAAAAGGAAGATGAGAGCCTGGAAGATTATATTACAAGGTTTTTGTTTTTCCTACAAAACTCTCCACACCATACACTCAATGAAGACTCAAGGAAATCAAGGAAGCATGCCTCAAGAAGCTAGGTAGGAAAAAGAAAGACCCAACTATAGTTCATGTGGTGGGATAGCTAGCTAACATCATGCTTGGAAAAGTGACTATCCCCAAGTACAATGACCTAGGTATTCCTATGGTAGCAATTGTTATAAATGGGATCCAAATAAAGAATGCTTTGATTGATTTAGGGGTAGCAATAAATGTAATACCTAAGGATATCCTGCAGCAACTAAATGTTGAAAGAATGAGATCTACTCCTACTATTTTGTAGCTTGTTGATAGCTCTACTCTCAAGCCTAATGGTGTAGTGGAGGATCTTGTGGTAGTTTTAGACTTCTGGGAGTACCCATCAAACTTTATGATTCTTTCTCCTAAAGCTACACTAGGCGGGTATGTCATTAGTATTGAAAGGCCATGGTTGGCAATTACAAATGCATACATTGGATGTTGATCAGGTGACATGACCATTTCATATGGGAAGATCACTAAAAAATTTGTTCTTTATCCTCCTGCTCAGCCATCTCATGATGAAGATAATCTCGTATGGCCATATGTTGGTGAAGAGGCCCAAGAAGTTAATTATGTGGAATAGCTTATGATGTTAGGTAGAAACTCTTTCATGTAGCTCCAAGATGAAGATGAAGTACTGGCTAACATCATTCAAAACCATTGTGAAGTAGAGGAAGCATCATCTTCTCATTCTGCTACTTCAGTCAAGACACTTTTGCCTGCTCTTCCTACAACCACTGTTCTTGTAGACGTTCTTCCTACAGCCACTCTTCTTGCAACCATTGTTCCTATAGAAAAACTTCCTACAACAATAGGTATGTCCCATACATTTCTTCCATATGAACTAAAGGTACCACGTGTTAATGAAGCAGTCATGGTAGAGTTAACTACACAAGTACAAGAGTCAGAAGGAAAATATTTAAATGTTAACAGTAAATTAAGTGAAGAACAACAATTGTTGTTGGAAAACTTATTAAGGACCCATTAGCATGCATTTGTGTGGGATTATCATGATATGAATGGATTGACCCCTAAACTTTGTACACACAAAATTTACATCAGACATGATTGCACCCTAGTAAGACAACTAAAAAGAAGAATTAACCCTGCACTAAGAGAAATTGTAAAAGGGGAATTGCAAAAATTACTAGATGAGAGATTTATCTACCCCATTTTAGATATTTAGTGGGTGTCTCCATTAGTGATTGTGCCCAAGAAAGGATGGAAATGGAAAATTTGTGTTGATTAAAGGGAACTTAATGTTGCCACCAAGAAGGACCACTTTCCCTTACCCTTCATTGATCAATTCTTGGACACACTTGCTGGAAAGTGATACTTTTCTTTTCTAGATGGATTCAGTGGCTACAACCAAATCCAAATTGCACCAAAGGACTAGGATAAGACCACATTTACCTGTCCATGGGCGAGCTATTCCTACTTGGTTCTCCCATTTGGCTTATGCAATGCAACTGCAACCTTTCAGAGGGCAATCATTAGCATATTCTTAGACATTTCTCATGATTGCATGGAAATTTATATGGATGAATTTACCTCTTATGGTGTTGATTTTAATCAAGCGCTGAAAAATCTCAAGAGAGTCCTACAAAGATGTGAAGACCAAAGCTTGTCCTTAAACAATGAAAAGTGCTTAATGATGATACAGGAAGGTGTAGTTCTTGACCACTACATCTCCCACAAGGTAATTCAAGTAGATCCTGCAAAGATTGAGGTAATCACAAATCTCCCCACACCTAAAAAATAGAAGCATGTTAGGAGTTTCTTGGGTCATACAGGATATTATAGGTGTTTCATCAAGGATTTCAACAAGGTAGCAGCACCATTCTATACTCTTCTCACTAAAGATGTTGAATTCTAGTGGACTGAAGCTTGTGACAAGGCATTTTATGACTTGAAGGTAGCTTTGTCTCATGCTCCTGTAGTCAAAGGGCCTAATTGGGAACTTACTTTCCACATCCATACTGATGCATTAGATTATTCCATAGAAGCAGTCTTAGGACAGAAAGGAGCTATTGAAAATGTCATTTACTTTGTCAAAAAATATTTACAAGGAGTTGAATTCAATTATATAGTGACAAAGAAAGAAATGCTAGCAGTAATCTATGCACTGAATAAATTTAGAAATTACATAACAGGTTACCAAATCTTTGTGCACACTAATCATGTAGTCATTAGATATCTCATGAATAAACCTTTGATCACAGGTAGGCTGGCAAAATGGTTATTGTCAATGCAAGAGTTTGATATAACCATTGTGGATAAGCCAGGGAAGGCCAATGTTGTTACATATTTTCTTTCAAGGTTGACTACATCAGAAGAAAATCATCCCATAGATGACTCTTTTATTGATGAGAATCTATTCTCCCTTAGTATACAAACACCCTGGTATGCTGACATAGCTAATTATTTGGTCACAGGTAGAGTTCCTTCTCACTTCTCTCCAAAAGAGAAGATGGCACTCATTGAAAAATATTTTCCATTATCTTGGATTGTTGGATGTTTGTTTTATACTAGACCAGACCATGTCATGAGGAGATGTGTGAGACAAGATGAGACATGTGAAATTTTGCATGCATTCCACAACAAACCATGTGGGGGACACTTTGTAGCCAAGAGGACAATAATGAAGATTTTGAACATAGGATATTACAGGAAAACACTCCACATGGATGTAGGAAGGTATACTAGAAAATGTGATAGATGTCAAAGAATGGGTAGACCAACCAACTCTGATAAGATGCCACTTTTCCCTCAGGTAGTAATCACCCCCTTCAACAAGTGAGGATTGGATTTTGTAAGACCCATTGACCCTCCATCAAATGGTAAGTCTTATATCTTGGTATGCACTGATTATGTGACAAAGTGGGTTGAAGTTAAGGCCATGAAGCATGCAAGAGATCACAAGGTTGCAAAATTTATTTATGAGGATATTTTCACAAGATATGAAGTTCCAAGAGAAATAGTGTGTAACACCCCTCCATTTTGTTCTTTTGATCGAACACTGTTCGTTATGTATGTTTTGCATTGTCAGCATGTTGGTTGTAACTTGATTACTTTGACCACTCATTGATAAGCGATGTAAATATTGTGTTTTTGATGTGATGGTACTTTGTTCAGATGATATTACTATTTCATGTTATGGATTAAAATTATCATGTATGTGAATTATTGATGCTTTATGCTTTGATTATACCATTGATGAATAGAGGCGTCAGCGATATTGTATTGGTGAAGGGGACGAGATCACATCACTCGCACGCAAGTGCCCTGTGATTTCACGATTCCCTCTTCACGGTGTGTTTTAATATTTTTATATATATGTATGCATGTTTGACACTCATGTTGTGTGCAGGATGCAGGTACAGGACATTGACTCCACCTGATTTCGCAGGTCTGAGCATGTCCCTTGTTCAACGGAAAATGATTGGGAGATAGTAGCTTGGGTTTCTGTGTCGTGACATCACCCTAGCCATAGTGGGTCATTGGGTTGTCAGTTGGGATAAGTTATTTTCTTGTCGTCTCGTCTCTCTTTTCTTGCGTGATTAAATTTCCTTGTGAAATGGTGTTTGCTTTATTTAAATTTATTGCAAAAATTCATAAAAGAATGCTTATTAATTAATTAATTAATTTAATTCAATCAATAAAATGACCTAATCATGAATTAGATTTATTGTTGATTAATTAAATTAGTTCAATTGTGTTAGCATTAATAGATGTTGTGGCAAATCAAAAAAAATAGTAATTGCCTTGCATTCCTCTTGAAATAAAATTAAAAATGTTTTTTTTGTTAAATGCAATTTAGCAAATTCAATTTTGTGGATAAAAGAGAATTTAATTGGCTTTTGGGGTGCAAAAAGAATTTTGTTTTAAATAATTGTTATGCATTTGAAATGGGAAATAGAATTGTTTTAGTAAATTTTAAAAATGAAAATATCAAAAAATATCCAAAATAGCAATAACTGTGGTGGGTGAACCCAAATTAGGGGTTTGACAATTTTGGAGAAGGGCATAAGGAAATGCATTTTCTTTTTTGAATTATCTTTTTTTGAAAATGGTAATTTTGGAGAGCAACAAGAAACTTGAAAATTCTTGGAGAAAATTTTGAAGAAGGATTGGAAAGATTGATTGAAGCTAAATTTGAAGGAGAGCAACCTCCATTGAAGGATTCAAATAGCTTGGAGAAAAACAAAAGGTTCCATGTTTTTTTTATTATTATGCAATCTCATTTTGAAATCCTATTGTTTTTTGTTTGAAATGGTTCAATTTGTTAATGGAATTCAAACTTTGATTGAAAACCCATGAGAAGATCTTCATTTGAATTTGAACAAAAGAACTCTCAAACTTAGTGAAAACAAAAAAAAAAGTGAATGAAAACTATCTATGAAAATCTTGAAAACAAGTGCATGGAAATTAATGGTTTTCTTTGAAAGTGTAATTGCTTGGAAAGATCTCAATTCATATTGTGAGAAATCTTTATTTTATTGTGTTAAATCTTGCAATTTCAATGGCAAATTATTGTAATTCTCAGATTGAGCAATCTGGGTATGGAAAATAAGCATTTTTACAGTCATTTATTATGACTGTGTATATGCATATATAAATATAGATATAGATATATACATATATATACATATATATATGCAAATACATATACATTTATTTATTTGCGAAATGTTTATATCAAAAAAAATTGAACAATGAGAAATTGTGTTTTTTTTACCAATCTAGGTTTTACCCAGAATTTCCGCCTTTTACCAGTCGAAGGCGTGTGAAAATCCGCATGGCGGATTGTTTTAAATGATGGGCTATGTGTATTGGGGGAGGGTTTAAACCCTCGGCCGCCCCAAGAATGGCGATGGCTGCCTGTGGAGGCAGCGTCGTCACTGCCTACACAGGCCGCCGCCCCCATTCATGGGGGTTGTGTCCCCTGTTCAAACAGGGCGTGGTCGAACCCTAAAATGTGGATGGCGTTTGGTTTAAAATTTACTTTTTAAAAATTTCATTTATTATATTTATTAAATATAAAACATATAACATATTGTATATTATATGTTTTATATTTAATATATTTAATATGAAATTTGTTTTCAATATTTTATTTTGTCAATTAAAATATAATTTATATATATTTTTTAATATATATGTTATATATAATAATTTAATATTATTATATAATATATATATTATAATATGTGTATAATATATTTTAATAAATGCTTAAGTAATTATCATGCACATGTAAATATTAATTATATATATTTATTTTATATATATATATGTAATTAGGTATATATATATATATATATCGAGTGTATATATATGTATATCTGATTATATAGATATTTAATAAATATATATGTATTTTTAAATGTGATTTATTTTCTAAATGAAAGGAATATTTAAATTATAATGAGTTAATTGTTAAGGGATAAATGAAAGTTGGTTTATGGGAAATTATTGGTTATTAAAAGAAAAGAAATTGATTTAAAGATATTGTGTGTATTGTGTCAACAAGAATCAAACGAACATTCAAACCCTTATGTGATTGTGCAAGCACCTAGTTATTTAAACTGTTTAAATGCACTAATGCGATGAATGATTGGATTTACGAAATCCGAAGGTAGATTACCTTATTTTGTTTGCAAGCTTTCTTTCGTCGTGGGGTACTTATTCTTGTTGGGTGTTGAGTCAGTTCTCGTAAGTCTTCCAGATTGAGTCATCTTTTATGTGTTTTGGGGTTGTCAGCATGTCATTCAACCTTGTTTGCCATGGGTAGCGCTTACGTGTGTCCAGTGTTATATCTGATTATCTTGGGTGGGTTTTGTCTACTTCATGTCGTGGTTAGGGATTCATTATCCCTAGGTCGTATTTGAGTACCTTTGGTGGTGGCGTAGTTCCACGTGTTGTCTTAGACAAGTGGCTTGCATTGAGGGCCGACACACAAAGTGGTGCCAGGAGATCTCAATGTAAGTTGGTTAATTCAGTGAAAACCTAAACTAATTAGTTAGCATAGGTGGTACCAACATTTAAAAAGATTAATTTTGCCTCGCTCATGGACGCAAGTGCTTGTATAGACTTGGGATGAGACGAGAAGGCCTAGAATGGCAAGATCGTTATCTTGTCCCTTTGAAAGATAACTGATTTTGCATTGGTTTGCATGTGGGGCCGGGAGTCGTTAGAGGTTACCAGGATATCCCGAGATAGGGGTCGGGACCTAGGAAGACTTGCAAGGATATCCCATGCGACATTGTGATGACACTTCTCCTAAGTCTACATTATGTTTGTATTCATGATGTGATTACTATTTCAAAACTGGAAGCATAGTAACCTTTGTGTCATGTGATGTCATGTTCGTATCCTTTTTCAGTTGAGTCATGTTGCCTATGTTTAGAGGTTGTTGGTCTTGACATGAAACCCTTGTTACTATCTCCTAGCACAGGGGGTGAGCCTTTGGGTTTCACATAGCTGGGTGGAACGTGCACCTTACTCCATTGTTTTGGCATTGGCTTATGAGGACGAGACTTTCGTGTTGGAGAGCTCGTGGAATTCCAATTGCTACCTTGATTTCATTTATGCTAGTTGCTCTTGTATTTTATTTACCCCTCATTGTTATGGAGGTGAAAAATTGTAATAAACAATCATGTTATTGAATTACCTCCTTCTGGGAATGAGAGATGTAATTGTAATTATATAACTTATGTCATTGGTAACCATGATGGATCTCATGGTCTTAATGAAAATCTCATGTATGGAATGTATGTGCTTTAATTAGGTAAGTGAATGTCATCATGTTTCATTTCATGCATGTTGTATTAATTTTTGATTTAATTATCTTTGTCTCGTAACCTTAGGGGATTGTTGGCATGGGGTTGTGATCATACTTGTATTTTTAATTAAAAATAAATAAAAAATTGTGCATTTGTTTAGTAGTTGCAACTTCCCATAGGGTTGCGTGGCGGGGGCATTACACATGGTATCAGAGCCTAGGTTTAAACACTAGGCACTCTGGGATTATGATGAGCCCATTAAGCTTTTAGTTGTGTGGGTTTTAATTGCATGTTGTGCTTAATATCCTTTTTGTGTCTTTATAGGATAATGCCTCCTAGGCATGGAAAAGGTGGGGGTCGTAGACGTGGCCATTTACGCGGTCGCATTGGGGAACAACAAGACCCACCTCCACATGTTCCACTTGTTTCTGACCATGAGGAACAATAGGCTTCTCAGAATATTCAGGGAGATGGCAATCAGAATCCGGATCCACCTAGGATCGAGGACGCTCAGTTGCGTCAGTTGTTAGAGGAGACCCTTGCCCGCCTTGGGCCTAGGCAGGAGGTAGAGCCAGTGGTGGTTGGAGAGAGAGGTACCAGTTCACTCTGATTCAGAGGTAGCAGCCCATATGAGGGATTTTCTTAGAGCACGACCACCCACATTCGATGGATCAGGCAGTGGTTTGGAGGCAGCGTCGAGGGGATGAGTTCCACACCCTTCGACAGATGACTATGTTAGTAGAGATGCATGAGTGTCATTTCTACGAGCTCAAATAGTATGTGGGCATAGGTGATGATGAGGGCATGTTGGTACAACATTTTCTCAGGGGCTTAAACGCCCGTATCAGTGGTGGAGTACGGGTTTTTGAATCTAGGACCATGGAGGCATCGGTCGACAAGGCCAGGCTCATTAAGGAGAACCTGGCGATGGCCTTAGGTGGTCATGTAGGAGTGTAGGTGGGAAATGGTTCAGCAGCTGGGACTAGTGCTTGAGGAGGTCAGCCTCAGGGAGTTGCAACTTCTAGAGCTCAGTAGGGTCTGTCTTAGAGTGGTCAGCAGCAGCAGTAGGGTTCCCAAGGGAAACATAAGGGTTTCCAGCAGAGGCAGGGGGACAGGAGTTGGAGGTGCATGAGACTCTTCAACTCTGAACAGCCAACACAGAGTTCTCATTCATCTTTCAGGGGTAGTGCGCAGTAGTCTAGCGCACCACCTACAGGCAGGGGCTTCGGTAGAGGCACTGGATGTTTTGCTTGTGGCCAACAGGGTCACATAGCAAGGATGTGTCCCAATAAGGGTGCATCGGGTTATTCTCAGGGACCAGCAGCGTCAGAGCTGACTATAGGTGATGCAAGCTGTGGGCATCGAGTATTCGCAGTGGTTGACAACCATCAGGCAAAGCACTAGGGTATAGTTGTTGAGGCTTATGGTATGTTGGGGGGTAACCTAGTTTCTATTCTATTTGATTCTGGAGCATCTGATTCCTTTGTTTCTTCATTAGTCATGACGTGATGTAGACTGCATGTGGTAAATTAGGTCGATAGGTGGCAAGTAGAGTTAGCTTCAGGTGCAAAAGTTGCATCCCTTTCCCTTGTGCTAGAGTGTAGGTTAGAAGTTGGACCTCTCTAGACTACCTTGGACCTATGTGTTATTCCATTGGGTTCTTATGACATCGTCATAGGAATTGATTGGCTAGAGGCTCATAGTGCAGTCATTGATTTTTGACGTAAGTCGATTAGATGCATTGGGGCATCTGGTAGAGAGGTAGAGGTAGTGGGGGTTCAGAGGCCGATCTCCTTGAGGATCATCTCAGCTATGCAATTGAGAAGATGTGTGCGGCAAGGTTTCCAATTATTCGATGTTACAGTGGATGATTTGGGTCTAGGAGGTGGAGAAGAGAAGATTTCTCTTGATAGTCACCCCATCCTTCAGGAGTTTTCTGATGTCTTTCCAGACGAGATTCCAGGGATGCCTCCTTAAAGGGACATTGACTTCAAGATAGACTTGGTACCTGGATCAGAGCCCATTTCATGAGCTCCCTATCGTATGACTACTCAGGAGCTGAAAGAGCTTAGGTTGTAGCTTGAGGAATTGCTAGAAAAGGGTTTTATTTGCCCTAGTGTTTCTCCATGGGGAGCACCTATCATCTTCATGAAGAAGGATGGTTCACTTCGATTATGCATTGATTACCGACAGTTGAACAAAGTGACCATCAGAAATTAGTATCCTCTTCCTAGGATTGATGATCTATTCGATCAGATCAAGGGTGCTACCATCTTTTCGAAGATTGATCTCAAGTCAGGATATCATCAGCTTCAAATCTTTGAGTCAGATATTCATAAGACCACATTTCAAACGTGGTATGGTCACTATGAGTTCACAGTTGTGCCATTTGGTTTGACGAATGCACCCTCAGTGTTCATGAGTCTTATGAATGGGGTATTTTGTACATACCTTGACAGGTTTGTTCTTGTGTTCTTAGATGATATTTTGGTATACTCTAGAACGATAGAGGAACATGAGGAACATTTACGATAGGTATTGCAGTGTTTGCGAGATAATCAGCTGTATGCTAACTTGTCGAAGTGTGAATTCTTTAGGACTAAGGTTCAATACCTTGGTCATGTGATCTCTAGGGAGGGTATTTCAGTGGATCCTACAAAGATCCAAGCGATCTTAGATTGGCCTGCGCCCACGAATGTGGCAGAGATATGTAGCTTCATGGGGCTAGCAGGTTATTACAGGTGATTTGTGCAAGACTTTTCGAGGCTAGGGAATCCTATCACCTCCCTTCAAAGGAAAGGAAAGAGGTTTGAGTGGTCTGAGAAGTGTGAGACAACCTTTCAGTGTCTTAAGGGGAAGTTGACCAGTGCACCTATACTTGCAATACGAGATCCTGTTGGGGACTTTGTAGTTTGTACAGATGCGTCCTTGGAGGGATTAGGTGCAGTATTGATGCAGGAGGGTCGTGTCATTGCATATGAGTCACGAAAGCTCAAGGATCATGAGATAAACTATCCTACCCATGATCTTGAGTTGGCAGCAGTGGTTCATGCATTGACGAGATGGAGGCAATTTCTTCTTGGGCATAGGTTTGAGCTGCATAGTGATCATAGGAGCCTTCAGTATATCTTCACATAGCCCAACCTTAATGCTAGGCAAAGGTGATGGATGGAGTTTCTCTGTGAATATGACTTCGAGGTGAAGTATATCCAAGGGAAGGAGAATGTGGTTGAAAATTCCCTCAATAGGCGAAGGCATGAGTTATCTGAGTTGACTCTTATTGTTGATTTGCGGAGTCGGATTTTTTCTGCCCTCCTAGCCGACAGTTGGTATCAGGATGTTAGATCAGTAATGGAGGCAGGAAGACCCCTTGAGGGTAGGTATTCAAGATACTCTCTAGATGCTGATGAGATATTGAGACACATGGGATGCATATACGTTCCCCCATCATGTGAGCTTCGCACTTTGGTCATGACTGAGGCACATCGTGCACCTTATTCAGCCCATCCAGGGGTGAAGAAGATGTATGCAGATTTGCGTCAGTTATAGTTTTGGCCAGGGATGAAGTGAGATATTGTGGATTTTGCGTCGAGGTGTCTGGAGTGTCAGTGGGTGAAAGCCGAACACTAGCATCCAGCAGGGCTTTTGCAGTCACATTTAGTACCAGAGTGGAAATGGGATATAATCTCATTGGATTTCATTGTTGGTTTACCTAACTCTTCGAGACGGCATGATGCAATTATGGTGACAGTGGAAGGTTGATGAAGATAGCACACTTCTCACCTATGTGCTCTTCCTATACCACATCATACGTAGCTAGAGTGTTCATGGAGGATATAGTGAGGTTACATGGCATTCTGCGTTGGATTATCTCTGACAGGGATCTTGTGTTCACCTTAGCTCTATGGACGTCATTACAGCATGCGATGGGAACACAGTTGAACTTTAGTTTAGCTTACCACCCAGAGATAGATGGAGAGACTAAGAGGGTCAATCAAATCCTCAAAGACATGTTGCATATGTATGTGATGGACCAGCAGACACGATGGGAGGACTATCTCTATTTGGTAGAGTTTTCCTATAATAATGGCTTTCAGAGTTCTATCGGTATGGCTCCATTCCATGCATTGTATGGGCGACCATGTCGCACTCCCTTAAGTTGGGATTGGCTAGAGGACAGAGTAACTTTGGGTCTTGAGATGTTGTAGGATATGGAGCAGCAGGTGGGTAGGATTAGAGAGCACTTGGTGGCAGCGCAGGATAGGCAGAAGAAGTATGTGGATGTGCATAGAGTGGATCATCATTTTTCCGTAGGCGATAGAGTCTTCTTGCCTGTGCGTCCATGAAAGATTCCAATCCATTATGGAAAAGGCTCTAAGTTGGCACCTTGCTTTGTTGGACCCTTCGAGATTCACAAGAAGATTGGTCATGTTGCTTACCGTCTTGCTTTATCGCCCAGTTTCTCGCGTGTGCACGACGTATTTCATGTATCAGTTCTTCGGCCGTACCATCCAAACATTTCTCATGTCCTTGATTGGAATTCCTTGCAGGTAGAGGATGGGCAGCTGGCTTTGGAGCTCATGGTCATGGTGGAGTGTAGAACGCTCACTCTTCGAGGGCGAGATATTGATCAAGTCAAGATTCAGTGGGATCCTAGAGATGACACATCATCCACTTGGGAAGATGTAGCTAGGATGAGGGAACTTTATCCCTACTTGTTTGCAGGCTTCCAGGAGTAAGCCTGACCCTAGGGGGGAGGATGTAACACCCCTCCATTTTGTTATTTTGATTGAATAGTGTTCGTTATGTATGTTTTGCGTTGTCAGCATGTTGGTTGTAACTTGATTACTTTGATCGCTCATTGATAACCGATGTAAATATTGTGTTTTTGATGTGATGGTACTTTGTTCAGATGATATTACTATTTCATGTTATGGATTAAAATTATCATGTATGTGAATTATTGATGCTTTATGCTTTGATTATACCATTGATGAATAGAGACGTCAATTAGCGATATTGTATTGGTGAAGGGGACAGGATCACATCACTCGCACTTGAGTGCCCTGTGATTCCGTGATTCCCTCTTCACGGTGTGTTTTATTATTTATATATATATATGTATGCATGTTCGACACTCGTGTTGTGTGCAGGATGCAGGTACAGGACATTGACTCCACCTGATTTCACAGGTCTGAGCATGTCCCTTGTTCAACGAAAAATGATTAGGAGATAGTAGCTTGGGTTTTTGTGTCGTGACATCACCCTAGCCATAGTGGGTCATTGGGTTGTCAGTTGGGATAAGTTATTTTCTTGTCGTCTCATCTCTCTTTGCTTGTGTGATTAAATTTCCTTGTGAAATGGTGTTTTCTTTATTTAAATTTATTGCAAAAATTCATAAAAGAGTGCTTATTAATTAATTAATTAATTTAATTCAATCAATAAAATGACCTAATCATGAATTAGATTTATTGTTGATTAATTAAATTAGTTTAATTGTGTTAGCATTAATAGATGTTGTGGCAAATCAAAAAAAATAGTAATTGCCTTGCATTCCTCTTGAAATAAAATTAAAAATGTTTTTTTTGTTAAATGCAATTTAGCAAATTCAATTTTGTGGATAAAAGAGAATTTAATTGGCTTTTGGGGTGCAAATAGAATTTTGTTTTAAATAATTGTTATGCATTTGAAATGGGAAATAGAATTGTTTTAGTAAATTTTAAAAATGAAAATATCCAAAAATATCCAAAATAGCAATAACTATGGTGGGTGAACCCAAATTAGGGGTTTGACAATTTTGGAGAAGGGCATAAGGAAATGCATTTTCTTTTTTGAATTATCTTTTTTTGAAAATGGTAATTTTGGAGAGCAACAAGAAACTTGAAAATTCTTGGAGAAAATTTTGAAGAACGATTGGAAAGATTGGTTAAAGAAAAATTTGAAGGAGAGCAACCTCCATTGAAGGATTCAAATAGCTTGGAGAAAAACAAAAGGTTCCATGTTTTTTTTATTATTATGCAATCTCATTTTGAAATCGTATTGCTTTTTGTTTGAAATGCTTCAATTTGTTAATGGAATTCAAACTTTGATTGAAAACCCATGAGAAGATCTTCATTTGAATTTGAACAAAAGAACTCTCAAACTTAGTGAAAACAAAAAAAAAAGTGAATGAAAACTATCTATGAAAATCTTCAAAACAAGCATGGAAATTCAATGGTTTTCTTTGAAAGTGTAATTGCTTGGAAAGATCTCAATTCATATTGTAACAAATCTTTATTTTATTGTGTTAAATCTTGCAATTTCAATGGCAAATTATTGTAATTCTCAGATTGAGCATTTGCTCAATCTGGGTATGGAAAATAAGCATTTTTACAATCATTTATTATGACTGTGTATATGCATATATATATATAGATATATACATATATATACGTATATATATATATGCAAATAAATATACATTTATTTATTTGTGAAATGTTTATATCAAAAAAATTTGAACAATGAGAAACTATGTTTTTGTTACCAGTCTGGGTTTTACCTAGAATTTACGCCTTTTACTAGTCGAAGGCGTGTGAAAATACGCATGGCGGATTGTTTTAAATGATGGGCTATGTGTATTGGGGGAGGGTTTAAACCCTCGGCCGCCCCAATTATGGCGACGGCTGCCTATGGAGGCAGCGCCGTCGCTGCCTACACAGGTCGCCGCCCCCATTCATGGGGGCTGCGTCCCCTATTCAAACAGGGCACGGACGAACCCTAAAATGTGGATGGCGTTTGGTTTAAAATTTACTTTTTTAAAATTTCATTTATTATATTTATTAAATATAAAACATATAACATATTGTATATTATATGTTTTATATTTAATATATATAATATGAAATTTGTTTTCAATATTTTATTTTGTCAATTAAAATATAATTTATATATATTTTTTAATATATATGTTATATATAATAATTTAATATTATTATACAATATATATTATAATATGTGTATAATATATTTTAATAAATGCTTAAGTAATTATCATGCACATGTAAATATTAATTATATATATTTATTTTATATATATATGTAATTAGGTATATATATATATCAAGTGTATATATATATATGTATATCTGATTATATAGATATTTAATAAATATATATGTATTTTTAAATGTGATTTATTTTCTAAATGAAAGGAATATTTAAATTATAATCAGTTAATTGTTAAGGGATAAATGAAAGTTGGTTTATGGGAAATTATTGGTTATTAAAAGAAAAGAAATTGATTTAAAGATATTGTGTGTATTGCGTCAACAAGAATCAAACGAACATTCAAACCCTTATGTGATTGTGCAAGAACCTAGTTATTTAAACTGTTTAAATGCACTAATGCGATGAATGATTGGATTTACGAAATCCGAAGGTAGATTACCTTATTTTGTTTGCAAGCTTTCTTTTGTCGTGGGGTACTTATTCTTGTTGGGTGTTGAGTCAGTTCTCGTAAGTCTTCCAGACTGAGTCATCTTTTATGTGTTTTGGGGTTGTCAGCATGTCATTCAACCTTGTTTTCCATGGGTAGCACTTACATGCATCCACTGTTATATCTAATTATCTTGGGCGGGTTTTATCTACTTCATGTCGTGGTTAGGGATTCATTATCCCTAGGTCGTATTTGAGTACCTTTGGTGGTGGCATAGTTCCATGTGTTGTCTTCGAGAAGTGGCTTGCATTGAGGGCCAGTACAGAAAGTGGTGCCAGGATATCTCAATGTAAGTTGGTTAATTCAGTGGAAACCTAAACCAATTAATTAGCATAGGTGGTACCAACATTTAAAAAGATTAATTTTTCCTCGCTCATGGACGCAAGTGCTTGTATAGACTTGGGATGAGACGAGAAGGCCTGGAATGGCAAGATCGTTATCTTGTCCCTTTGAAAGATAACTGATTCTGCATTGGTTTGCATGTGGGGCCGGGAGTCGTTAGAGGTTACCAGGATATCTCGAGATGGGGGCCAGGACCTAGGAAGACTTTCCAGGATATCCCATGTGACATTGTGATGACACTTCTCCTAATTCTACATTATGTTTGTATTCGTGATGTGATTACTATTTCAAAACTGGAAGCATAGTAACCTTTGTGTCATGTGATGTCATGTTCGTATCCTTTTTCAGTTGAGTCATGTTGCCTATGTTTAGAGGTTGTTGGTCTTGACCTAAAACCCTTGTTACTATCTCCTAGCACGGGGGTGAGCCTTTGGGTATCACATGGTTGGGTGGAACGTGTACCTTACTCTGTTGTTTTGGAATTGGCTTATGACGACGAGACTTTTGTGTTGGAGAGCTCGTGGAATTCCAATTGCTACCTTGGTTTCATTTATGCTAGTTGCTCTTGTATTTTATTTACCCCTCATTTTTATGGAGGTGGAAAATTGTAATAAACAATCATGTTATTGAATTACCTCATTCTGGGAATGAGAGATGCAATTGTAATTATATGACTTCTATCATTGGTAACCATGATGGATCTCATGGTCTTAATGAAAATATCATGTATGGAATGTATGTGCTTTAATTAGTTAAGTGAATGTCGTTATGTTTCATTTCATGCATGTTGTATTAATTTGTGATTTAATTATCTTTGTCTCGTAACCTTAGGGGATTGTTGGCATGGGGTTGTGATCATACTTGTATTTGTAATTAAACAAAAAAAAAATTGTGCATTTTTTTAGTAGTTGCAACTTCCCCTAGGGTTGCGTGGTGGGGGCATTACATAGTGACTAATCAAAGAGCTCAATTCACATCAACCTAGTTGCAGCACTAGTCAATGAGTACAATATAAGGCATAGTTTGTCTACTCCTTATCACCCCCAGGCTAATAGCCAAGTTGAGGTGACCAACAGAGAATTTGAAGCCATCCTGACCAAAACGGTAGTTGTTCATAGAAAGGATTGGGAAAACATATTACCAAAAGTTTTTTGGGCCTATAGGACAACTTGGAAAACAACTACAAGCTTCACTCCTTTTGAGTTGTTGTGTGGAAAGATAACCATGATTCCCATTGAATTTGAATATAAGACTCTTCAGACTATAGTAGATTTGAGGATGGATATTTCTGAGGCACAAAGAGAAAGAATCATGCAACTGAATGCTTTGGATGAGATAAGAAGAGCAACCATGCATCATACAAAGGTAGTGTAGAATCAAAGAATCAAGTGGCATGACAAATTTATCAAGGACAATAAATTCCAACAAGGAGATTGGGCCCTGCTCTATGGCTCAAGATATCAAGACAATGCAGGAAAATTGTAGACAAGGTGGCTAGGACCATATGTAGTTGTTGAGGTCTTTCCTAATGGAGTTGTTCAACTTACTACCATTGACCCCTTTAGGTTCAAGTTACTTGTCAATGGTCATCACCTCAAATTATATCACAAGCTAGCTTCCAAAGAAGAGTTCCTGTGGCAATTCACCTAGCATTCAGCACCCGAGCTTCCTACAGCTGAAGGAAGTGGACCTAGTGTCCCTCCTTCTAGCTAATTAAGGTACGTACTTGTCATAATAAATACTTCCACTCTTTTTGGAGTCCATTTCTTCACCCATCCCCGACACCTTTCTCTCTCTTCCATCACTTCATTCCATTTCACCTCATTCCACTTCATTTTCATTCATTGCTCAATTTATTCCTCAAAAAGGTGAACGGTATTTTATCCATGATCTTTGTAACAAATCCTCCACACATTCAAGTATGTGCATGTTAATTGTTATCTTTTAATCATATTTTAAGTGCATTCATCTAATTATTGTACATTAGTATAGATGTTCACATAACATGTCATTATTCCTTGTCAAATCACCACTCCCATCTCACATGTGCGGACACATGTCCAAATTTAGGTTGGGGGGGAAAGAAAAAGTAGTGAATATATTGCCCATGTGTCAATTTATGCTAGGCTACGTCAAAAAAGTTAAATGACTCAATTTGAAATCTAAGTGAGAGGATAACTCACATGTGTGAAGTGACACTAACTGCAGCCACCCATTCTCATGTGGCTCGTGCCAAACTTTAGGTTCTACCAGTATGATATTGCTGCAGAAAGATAGAGATGGAGCAAATTGGACATATTGGGAGGATTCTATTGGGATCTTGATTCACACTCAGCAGACATTGATGTTAGACAGCTATCAATTGCAAATTTTAGAGCTTTGACCAAACAGAAGAACAACCCTTCCCTTGTTGGAGGACCAGCAAAATGTTAGGTTGGGGGGAGTGATGAGCCTAGTTTTTGGTCCAATTTTGGGTAGAATCTATAGTTTATTTGCTGGTAGTTGTCATGGACTTTGATCCTCAATGTCAATATTTTCATAATGTTTCCCTCAAACCATAAACATTGGGCTTAATCCTATTTTTGCAAGTTTTAATGACATTGGCATATTATGTGGATTATCTATATTAATTTTGCATGTTTTTAATGAATGTTCCTTAAGGTGGTTATAGATGTGTAGTTATTGTGTACTGACATTGCCATGCAGATTTAATTTGAGTATGCTAAGTTGAGGAAGACACTACCAGTTGGGCATGCACCATAACGTCCAGCAAAGGAATCGCTCAAAGGTCAAAGGAGGTCAACAAAATAAGATTCCTCATGCAACTGAATGTAACCGCATTGTAGTGGAATTTAATTTTTGTTCAACAAATGTTTGTGTTACTGTTGTGCTAAATCTATGTTTTGACCTACATCTCTGATGAGATTCCATGCATGCATAATAGTCGCTACTCCACTTTCTTTGTTTTCGCTAAATGACGTCCTCCCAGTCGTGGAGTTGACTGCCTTGTTTAGTTGATAGTATAAATAAAGATATGATGCTCCTTCTTAGGAGGCTGCATGATTTGATATTATACTTGCACTCTCAAGTTTTTAGTAATATAGATACATTACTCTTTTGTACTCATGATTTACTGTGAATAAAATAAAGATCTGAGTTCGAGCATTTGAGTTCTCATTAGTTTTATTGGATACTTATCCAAGGGGGCCCACTTGGTGAGTAATACATCCTCTTAGTTTAGTATTAGTTTATTATTACTTTTTGTTTAGTAATTAGTTAGAAATTTGGCACCAACTGTTCCTGTAGCCACTAGAATTCCATTTTGTGATTGTTCTTGCAGCCAAAGTAGACAGAGTAGTGCCTAGTTTGTTTCTCAAATTTTCATTTGTGTTATGAATTTTAGTTTGATGTATTTGTTGATTGATGATTGGGATTTATGGTATTCCCTTCTAAGCAATTTACTTTCAGTATTGTGTTTTCCTTAGTTGTAGAATGAAAAATGGCTACTCTGGGTTCCTAGTGCACATATTGTGCTGACCCATTTCATGTTCACATCCCTGGGTTGACAAGTTAAATGCACCTTCATGATGATTGAAATAGCTATTCAGGTTAGATTTCCAAACTCTGAATCATGGTTGTAAGGGCTTAGTTATTAAATCATAGTAGGAGGCCAACATCAGTCATAGCCATAAGATACTAGCGGTAGCCTGGATCAGTCTCAGTCTCACTATCCAAGGGATCATTTGAGACTTCAGTGGGATAATGATGCTTGCCCAGATAAGCTTGATGGTATTTTTTCTTCCTCATTTCCTCCCTCTTAGGGCTATCAAATTTCTTCCCTTTACCTTTAACCAATTTCTCTGAAACAATTATGCTTCTCAGATGATAGGAACGTTTGACAATGTTCCATGTATATTTGTTACCAAAAAAAAAATTATTCCTCAAAGTTACAAGAACCTCAAGGATATCCTATTCATTCTTGGGAGTGTCACTTTGAGATTCAAGGGGATTGAGTCTTCTAGACCTTCAGACAGGGCTGATAGAAACACTTAGTTTGTCCATTTTTAGTAGAATAACTTCACCAATTTCACATAGGACAAAGACGCCACCGACAACATATAAATTCTATAAACTCAAGAACAACTATCTCAAAATCTTCAATTACTAAGAATAACTCCACATTCTCCTACTTAGATTCTCATCTCTCAAAGACATAAAATGGTGAGCATAACAAGCACGAAATATTTATTAAATAGAGCAATTGGAGAGCATTTGAATTAATGTTCCTAGAAATCTTGTGTAAGAGAGATGACAATTAGCTACTTTGATTTTTGAACCTTGGCCATTGATCACACATTCAAAAAAATCAACAGACTATCAATCAGAATGATTAATTATATGACAAAGTTAATTGAATGCACTTGATGCATTTTCCTAATCAGAGAAGCCCAAGTGGATAGACACCGAATTTTTCTACGTATTTAATCACATACTTAGCATTTAATAAAAATTATCATGTTATATTTACCCACTCTCCCATGGGAATAATTTTCTTTCATTTCATTACAATAAGATACCGAGGAGTGATCTTGATTTGATCTCAAAATATCAGCCCATACTCTTCCTTACTTCAAATTCACCTTCCCACATTTACTAGCATCTGATAGAATTGATAGCCACAATTAAAAATATTTTCCAGATCTCCAACATGTTCCAAAAGAAACTAGTTGTAATCTGGCCAAATTTTAGTAGTACTTTATCTCCACTAAATTCCATCTGAACCCTTAAAAATTTTCATGTGGCAGTCGCCCACTCGCCCGCTGAGAAACAGTAGGTACAAGTGGACCCATCACGAGATGGTAGGCAGCAGTTAGTATTGACCCACATCAATCGCCATCAACCGTTGATCTCTTTTCTTCATAAAACATTCACCTTCTCCAAAGCCTGGTAGGTCCCTCCATGAAGCAATAGGTGTCATCTTTCCCGTTGGCCTGCGAAATTCTATAAGTATCAAATAAAATCCAATGGGGTGGTAGGGAGTGGTGTAGATTTTACCACATCACCCAACAACCACCATAGATCTCCCTTTGATACCACTTTTTTATCACAAAAGGATATTGTGCCCACCACATAAAGGTAACACATGACCAGTGCCTGCTAGCCCATGTGATTACTTCACCTCAATACATAGAATAGATGGTTGTGCGGAGAATGAGCCAGATGAAGACACATTTTGTGATATCATTCATTGATCCTTCTCAAAAAAATTCCTACCAACCCTTTGGAAGAAATGTTCCCATTGTTGGACATGGCACATGACAACCACCCGCTAGCCCACTCAAATATTTTAATGAACAATGAAATGAAGCAGGTGTGCAGGGAATGGTCAAGATTTTCCTACGATGATCAAACAATCATTACATAACCAAAATTTGCATATTTCGCAAATGTTATTTTTTTAAAAAGAGGACCATTGCTAGGAAAACGATGGTCAGGGACATGACAAGGATTAAGACCCCAAGGTAAATATTAAAATCTGATCATAGACTTAGGAAAATTTTCATAAAAAAGATTTCAACCCTGAGAAATATTTACAACAATTTAGAATGACCACAGGAATCGACTAGTATCATTAAGACTTAGGGGTGGTAAAAGAATGATCTTGATAGCATGAGTCATAACTTAAATGACTAGGAACCTGCATCAGAAAGTTAACAATGAAATAGAATGTCAATCAAGAATTTTTAGACTCAAAGGTTAATTTGGAAGGGTTTTGACAACATAAACCCTAAAATAATGATGAGAAACATAACTCTAAGCCCCAAGTTAAGGGATTAAAACAAATTTTACAATTTTTTAAAATGGAACCAAAGAAATTTTTTGAGGGGTTCCATTAGAAGAAACACTTAAGATTATGGTTCATTAGTCTAGCCACCATAGGAATCCTTGTCACTAGCTTACTAAAATTGGCCATGAACTCACACATTGGTTCATCTTCATATTTTTGCATGGTTGTAAGATGAACCAAAAAGGTGTGTGCATCTTCAACAGGTTTGAATCTTTCTTAAAACTTGGTGCAAAGAGTATTCGAGTTAGTAACCACAATAGTTGGAAGATTATAGAACCATTATGTGGCTACTCCTTGTAAATTTTCAATAAACAACCTTACAACAATATCTTCATGGTTAACGCCAAGGACACCATAAACAATGTAAAAGGCAGCAATATGCTCATCAGTGTGTTGCTTTCCATCGCCATGAAACTTTGGGATATTCTTTCATGAGACATGAGGAATTTCATGTAAAGGTCCTTCCAACCTAAGAGGACCAAAATCATTTCCCCAAGGTCCCAAAGGTGGTGCAACCATGATATTTTGTACGACATGTACTTGAGTTAGAACTCTATGGAAGATAGAAGATTCACTTGGAAGTGGAGATCTTAGTCTTCATGGAGGATAGCTTGTAGTTCATTGTAATGGTGACCTTTCTCATAAGGAGAAGGAAGGATGTTATGTCACTGCAAAAATTTGAAACAACAGATCCACCACTCCTTGTGCCCTTAACCTTGTGTATAGATTTTTTTAGCAAGAATGTAGACTTGAAACAAGAGAGATATTAATAATAACAATACACAAGAACACAATAAGATACTTTCCAATGCTTATTCACTTCAATCAAAATCATGAGGCTTTGATTGTGTTCTTCATTCTCAAGCGAAGTCCCCAAAAAACTATTAGGTGAAAATTATGTAATCCCTTTTAACATATTACAAAACTTAATTTTAGCCACAATTATGTGAGATAGAATCTCTCCTCTCCAAAAGGGGAGGTTCCCTTCTTACTGCTTATTGAAACTAATAAAAACTAATCAAATATTTACAGCAATGTACACTACAATAGTGATATGGGGGTGTGTCACATGATTCATGATTCTCTCTTTTTCAAAGAATATGTTTTACAATGTTTCACAATTTTAACTTCTAGATGTAATACGACTTCAAATTAAAATTGAGCAATAATTCCAATACTCCTATCTTGTCAAAGTAAATTCTAGGAATACCAACATGATAAAGATAAGTAACAAACAAGAAAATCTTACAAAGGCACAAACTTTTTCCATAGTTTTCGATAGTGAATCCTTCAAAACAGTAACGAACATTGTAAAAGAAGCACAAAGTCTTCGATATACTTCACAATTAATCCCACAAGTAGCATGAATACATATAAGCACAAATTCTTATAGATAATTCACCAATAATATCAATAATATCACAATTTCAAGCAATGAGTGTAGCTCAAAGTCCACACAGATTTACTCAAAATCCCTTTAATCAAATAGCAAGATAATTGTCCCAACACAAAGTTTGGTGTGCAACTTATCTTCTTTATTAATCAAAAATAGGTTCACAAAAATGAACTCAAAGTTTCAATATTTTCTTCACAATTGGGAAGCACTACATTGCATAAGATAAAAGGTAAATATTACAATATAATCCTCTCTTATTTATAGATGGGAGAGGAGAGCTAATCTAGGAAAAACCCTAACTAACTATTGACTTATTCAAAGATTTTTCTATGAATGTAGGAGAACACATTTGTTTACATGTAATTACATTTTTTCAAAATGACATGTAAAATTACAAAACCTATCTAAATAAAGCATAGGAAAAAGCATATGATCTAACTCTAGAGATGTAAGAATATTTTCATGGTTGCTTGCTCTTGGCTTGGAAGTCTTCATATTTCTTCTTAATCTCATGCATGACTACCTCATCTGGTCCAACGGTATAGTCAATGATTGTATAAAATCTTGTGATTGCTTCCTTGTAGATTAACAAATCTTTTTGCACCTATCTAGATGCATTCTAAGTTTTTCCAAAGAGATCCACACATCACACAAGGTGTGCATTGAATTATTTGAAAAGGCTTCATTTTCCACCTAGTTTAGAATGACTTCTTTGAATATCTAGGCAATATCAATTACTGGGTGGAAGGTATGATCACCATCAAGGAGTTTTCTCAGCAACTCCTCAATCCCATTCACCATAACAATATGATTTCCTTCAACATCTTCTTGCATTTTTTGTATTTCCTTGATGAGAGACTTGATAACCTGTATGCGGTTCTTAAGTTACTCTTTTATTTCCACATACTTATGTTTGTTAAGAATAACCACAATTTCCACTATTTTACTCAATTTGGTCTCCTTCATTTGTAACCAGAACTCAAGAATTTGTTCCATCTCTTTTTTCTCCATGGAAAGTGTGCCTTATACCTTTTCCAATTTCAACCTCCTCTTGGATATTTGGGCATTCTTTTCATTTGAAATAGCTATGAGTTGTGACCCATGCTTTATTATTTCATCAAAAAAATTATCATACAATACTTTACCCTTGGAGTAGTACTTTTCCACTTTTTGCACTATTGGTTCTTTAACATTCACCATAGCCATTGGCTCTACATTCTCTGAGGTACCTATGATATTTCTCAAACCTGATGCATATCGTTCAACCTTCTCCTTATACATATCTCTGGCTTGTTCCATCTTATCAAGTCTATCTGACAATGCATTTAGGGTAACTTGTGAATCTTCCTTGGCACTTGCATTAGTTACCTTCTCAACTTGGACCCTAATCATAGTGTAAACTTACATATTCACATCACCCTTATCATGTGGAGGTATTCCAATATCCACATGCTTATGACTTGATTTGTCCACATGAATTCTAGAATGAATCTTTTCCCTCTTTTTCCCTTTGGTTTTTGGAAGGACTATCTCTTCAATATCTATCTCATCTGAGGAAACCATCTATTTCTTACACTTAGATACTTGAGAAACTAACCAAGGGGGAAGAAATGAAGTATTACCTTCTTGACTTACTGTTAATTCCTATGTAACAACTACCTCTATAAAAATGGGTGTTATGGTAACAATTGGCATAGTATCAGTCATGATTGCACCAGTAGTTTGCAAACTGATAGGATCATGCAATGATTCCTTCATAAACTAATCAAACTCAGTATGGGAAGAAATATCACATGATGGAGAACTTGAGGAGAAATCAACAATCTGCATGATGGAACCCACAAAGGGAGTAGAAAGGATTGATTGTGTTGATGGAGGAATGGTTACCTTCACTACATGTAGAGTTGCTAGAGGAGGGGGTGAAGTAGGAAGAGGAGGTGGAGGAGTAGTGGGATTTGGAGGAGTGTGAGGAATATTGGTAGTAACAGGTGATGATGTATGAGGGTAATTATCAACAATGTTCTCATGGGGAGATAATTGTATTTCATCATATGTCTCTCTTCTTCCTCATTACCTTCTTCTTTTCCTTGATCCTCTTCAAATTGTTCATCTTTTGTAGAGTCTTTTGATTCCTCACTTTCATTCCCTTCTTCTTCATATGATTGTTCCTCATATGCAAGTTCTCATTCTTCTGCAAATGGATGTTCTTCCTCAATAGCCTTCTCTTCTTCAGTTTCCTATGTTGTATTCTTTCCATAAGTAAATTTTATCTTGGGACCCCTCTACGAAGAAGGAGCTGCAACAACTTTGTGTTTAGTATGGAGTTATTTCTAGCAGTTGATTTCACCTCCTAATGTCTCTCCCTTAGACTTTGTTCTAAAAAATTTCAATTGAAATCCATGGCTCTGCAACCATTCATTTGTGTTATGTAGAAAAAGAGCAAGTATTTCCCTTATTGAAACACTTTCTTTCTCAAACCACTGCACAAGAGGTAAAGGCTTACTAGGAATGTCTTCTTCATATGCAGAATTTATGATATCACTAGGATCTTTAAAATCCTCTAGAATATCAACCAAGCCAAGGTCTCTGATCTACTCCATAGTTAACCTACAAAAATCCATTCTTCATATTTCCTCTTCATCTCTACAGTCTTCCCATATGTCCTCAAAATGGTAGACATGGCGGTGATCCTTCTTGAGTTTTCTATTCAAATTTTTGTAATCAAAATCAAATATGTACCTATATGACCTTATAGTTAATCTACATCTCTAAAGCTACTGATTTTTCCTTCTACAAACTTTGAATAGTATACCTTCCACTAGTAATTAGAAACTTAAAGACTATCTTGTGAATTTATTAGCATTTTTTATGGACTGTAATCAACTTTCTACATAATTCTATTAGTATCCACCTATCAGATGGATATTTGGGCAACATTTATGGACATCCAGTGTAGCACTTGACTCTCAAATATGTAAAAGTAGGAAACTACAGAAAGATACATTTGAACATACTAGCAACTTTGAAGGCTTCATCTAATAGTATTTTCTTCTCTAGAGTTGGATCAAAGAGGAAGAGAGAAGTTGCAAAGAAAGCGTTGTTGACTCTCTTGAAATGCTTGATACTATTTCTTAAAGTGATTTGAGAGTAAAAATAATATATTGGCACAAGACTTATGTTACCCTTTATTGTCAACCTTGGAAATTGTCTCATAACAGCAACATACACTAGGTAGGAGATCATGTAAATATTTAAGGTTGTTTGTACATTGATGAGCTACTCATGAATCTCATCACTAATTTGTGTTCCACAATCTATGTGTGCTTTCCTCCTCATTATTATTATATAATCGTACATCCAATCTTGGAAATGGAATGAAATATGTAAACCTTTCACCCTACTCAAAAGAGTAATCATATCTCAAACATCTTCCTTGAAATCACTTTGTGGAAGACCCTTGGGCCATCTAGGGATAGTGAGCCTCAGATTCTTCAACCATTGAGAGTTGATCAATTGTTTAGCTTTGTTCAAATATTTTTCATAAGCCTCTTGTCCTTGTTGAATAGAAATAGTTGTATACTTATCCATGTGTGTATCGTGGAAAACTATGTCAAAGAACTCTAGATCCAATCTCATGATAATTTTCCCAGAATAATTTGTCACACTTCTATCATCCCTGATATAGTGTGAGACAACTTGAAGAAAAAAATTTGTGCAGTGAGAAACAACTAGAAATGAAGCCACTACATGTGGGTTGCTATGGATGATTGCTCACAAATCTTCTTTCAATGGTTGCTTTTGTGTTCTTTTCACAAAATCATCCATGTCAAGGTGGCCAATTTTCGTGTATTTAATCTCATCAATCTTAGACATCACAACAATGGTTAGATAGAAGCCTTGATACTTGTACTTCATTTTATCTTTTTTGGAAGATGATGGGGATTCTTCTGTTGTCATTAATATTGTATAAGACCACTGAAAATCACCTCTATAGAATACTAGATGAGAACTGAGAGCAACTGCAATGAAACATAAAATTATCACATGTTAAGAGCCTATGTGTTATGAGAGAAAATGGAATGTGTGAAGGTGGGAAAGAATTTTGGAATGAGAAAATGTGAGCTATGAATCATGGAAAATGGAGCAATAGTGGAGGAACAAAGTTCGAAAAGCAATTTGGGATGATTTTGAGTGTTTTAGTGAAAACTATTTTTTGTGCAAGGGAATTGAAAATGAGTCCCCTTACATCTTGGAAGTTATACTTTTGGTGCACAAGCATTGAAAATCAGCACTCCTACATGCCTTAGAAGAGTTAAAAATTTGATGCACAAGCGCTAAAAATTAGTGCCTTGACATTTGATATGAAGTTCAATTTCATTTAATAGTGCTAAAAAATACTGCTTCTACATGCCTTAACAATAAATTAAGTTATGTGCTAAAGTAGGTATTTTCAATGCTTTTACAAAGGGGAAGATCAATATTTTGTAGGAGTTCATTCAACTTTCATGTAAAGATATATGTTGAAGTGGAGAAAAATACCACTTCAACATATAAGAGGAACCTTGCATGATGAAGCAGCAAAAATACTATTGTGGCATACAACAATCTAGAAGAAACCTAAGGCAGTAAAAAATGTTGCTACCAAAGAAATACAAAAAAACACAAAAGTAAAATCATTGAAAAATTATGCTTATATGCAAGAAATGAACCAAAGACATAACAGACAAAAAGAAATGACAAATATGAAAACCTAAAGAAATTAGGGCGAATGATGATAAAAGAGGAAATAAGAACAAAGAAAAATGCAAAAGGTAACATAATGAAAAGTATACAACAAACCTTTCAAACCTACAAGATAACAAAGAAAAATGAAAATGAAAACCATATTTGAAGAAAATAGGTCATGTGCCTTGGATTGATGAAGACAATGAAAATGCATGAAATCTGGAGTAGATCCAAGCTTCAACACTAACCAAGAAGTTGCAAGGGACTCACAGGTCAAAGAAAGTTGAAAACAAAAAGAGATGAGAAGAAATGTTGATTAGGAGACTTAAAAAGTTATTTGAAATTCATTAATAGGTTGCTATTAATGAATACAAAGTTCATTAATTCACATGTGGGAACTTGTCAGGAACATGCAAGAGCAATAAAAATCACCAGTTTTGCATGATTCAAAATTGTCAAATATGTCGAAGCAGTGAAAAACCCTACTGCTACATGAAATGGACTTAAAACAAACTTTCAATGCATAAGAATTGAAAAACAATGCTTGAACATAAAAGTATGGAGGAAGAATGTAGGAGGACTAAAAAATAGTACTCCAACACTTAGAAAATCTCATAAAACCTTGCTCATGTAGGAGCACTGAAAATCGATGCTCTTACATGAGCAAAACTTTTCTAGCTCCTGGAAGGTAAAAATTGGAAAAACATTCATTTTGAAGATTTTTCGAGAAATGACTAAGGATGAAAGCTCGAATGGATGATTCAAGACTCAGGACTGTGCATTAAGGCCAATTGAAATTTTCCTCATTTTGTGTGCTTGAACTACATGATTCTATGAAATGGACAAGTTTTGTAGGGGGTTATCCCATGAATTTAGCATAGTTGGATTTGAGGATAACACTATGGATGTGCATACCCCTCTCCAAATCTTTCATTTTGGTACAAGCATGGGGTATGTTGGAAAATCTAGTGGAATTTGGCTTTACACCTAGAATTTTCATATGCCTGATATTTTCTAAGGCCTTTTCAACAAATCCATTTTGTGCATATCCTGCAATTATTCTAGTCCACAAGGACATATCTCATTGAGGTATTTTGTCAAAAAAATCTACCAAGCAGTTGATTTCCTTGTCTATGCTACCAAGTTTTCCATACATGTCTACCAAATAATTTTATTAAATAGCATAGACAAGGCAATTAGTTGTTTGAATAAATTCCTCAAAGAAATGGAGTCTCATGGTGATGTGTATTTTTTCAAACAGTTGATTGCATTGTCTATGCTACCAAATTTTCCAAACATATCTCTACAAAATTGGAATATACTCCTCCCACATTGATAGCTCTTTGAATATATTTTTGTTTTCATCTCTATTTCTAAATTTACCTCATCACTAAACTTACCTCATCATTTTAATGTTGTGATATATTTTAAACTTTTCCTTGATTAGTCTACCTACAAAGGATTATAACCCTTCTCTCCACTATTTCAAGACTCTTTATTCAAGGCTAAGTTAGCAACATGCAGAAAGGTGTAGCATATATTGCAATCATGGCATGCCACAACAACACATTTCTTTAAGGAATCGGATCCAAAATTTCATGTGAGCATTGACAAGCTAGTGAGTTGACAAACTTGTCAATGCAATAGCGTTGACAAGGTAGGGGTAGTTTGAAAAAATGGCTCATAGAAATGAGGTATCATGGTGGTATTCCTCATAGAAATGAGGTCTCGCGGTGATACACCACCATGAGACCCCATTTATATGAGGTATTTTTTCTAACTTCCCCTACCTTATCAACCCTACCACATTGACAAGCTAATGAGCTCACTAGCTTGTCAAAGGTACCACATTTTGCATACATTTCTATGTAAACATTATTGTCAAAAAATTCACATGCCTTGCCTATTCTTCCATTTTGAGCCTATCTTGCAATCATGGCATACCATAAGACCACATTTATTTAAGGAATTCCATCCAAAAATTCATCTAAGCATTGGAAAGCTAGTGAGCTCACTAGCTTTTCAATGCGGTAGGGTTGACACGGTAGGGGCTACTTGGAAAAATGCCTCATAGAAATGGGGTCTCACAATGATGTAAATCACCATGAGACCCCATTTCTATGAGTAATTTTTACAAGAATCCCCTACCTTTTCAATCCTACCACATTGAAAAGCTAGTGAGCTTGTCAAACACTAGCTTGTCAATGTGGTAGGGTTGACAAGGTAGGGGTAGCTTTAAAATATTCCTCATAGAAATGGGGTCTCACAGTGATGTACCATAAGACCACATAGAAATGGGAGTCTCAAAAAATCACATTCCTTGTCCATGCTTCCATTTTGATCCTATCTTTCAATCATGGCATACCATAAGACCACATTTCTTTAAGGCATTTCATCCAAAAATTCATCTGAGCATTGACAAGCTACTGCACTCACTAGCTTGTCAATGTGGTAGGGTTGACAAGGTAGTGGCTATTTGAAAAAATTCCTCATACAAATGGGGTCTCACAATGATGTACATCAACATGAGACCCAATTTCTATGAGATATTTTTACAATAATCCCCTACCTTTTCAATCCTACCACATTGACAAGCTAGTGAGCTTCTCAAACACTATCTTGTCAATGTGGTAGGAATGACAAGGTAGGGGTAGCTTGAAAAAATTCCTCATAGAAATGGAGTCTCACGGTTGACAAGGTAGGGGCAGCTTGAAAAAATTCCTCATAGAAATGGGCTCTCATGGTGATGTGCAACACCGTGAGACCCCATTCTATGAGGATTCTTTTCAAGCTGCCCCTACCTTGTCAACCCTACCACATTGACAAGCTAGTGAGCTCACTAGATTGTCAAAGGAACCACATTTTGCATACATTTTTATGAAAATATTATTGTCAAAAAATTCACATGACTTGCCCATGCTTCCATTTTGAGCCTATCTTGTAATCATGGGATGCCACATGACCACATTTCCTTAAGTCATTCCATCTAAAAATTCATGTTAGCATTGAAAAGCTAGTGAACTCACTAGCCTAGTAATGTAGTAGGGTTGACAAGGTAGAGGTATTTTAAAAAAATTCCTCATAGAAATGGGGTCTCATGGGTACATCACCATGAGACCCCATTTCTATAAGGCATTTTTGTAAACTGCCCCTACCTTGTCAACCCTAGTGCATTGACAAGATAGTGAGCTCACTAGCTTGTGAATGTTCACACGAATTTTTCCAAGAAGCCCCTACCTTGTCAACCCTACTACGTTGACAAGCTAGTGAGCTCACTAGCTTGTCATGGGTACCACATTTTGCATACATGCCTACCAAAACATTATTGTCAAAAAATTCACGTGTCTTGTCCATGCTTCCATTTTGAGCCTATCTTGTAATCATGGCATGCCACATAGCCACATTTCTTTAAGGCATTCCATCCAAAAATTCATGTGACCTTTTTCTATGCTATAAATACTCTTCTACATGATGATTGTAAACTAAGTGGAAGATTAAATTGTGTTTTTTTATAACAAGTTACAAGTTTCCAAAAGGTTGGAAAGTAATAGTTTGGTTATGTTCTATTCAAGTTCATCCTCATTACTTTGAGGAACCTCTAAAGTTTAATCCTGATAGATGGGAGGTATGCTTGATATTCATATAAAAATTACTTTTTAATATATTCAATGGACTAGATGACTAGTGATAAGTTATAAGATATTGCATAATTGAGCACACAAGTTTTAGATTATTGACATATCGCATGTTTATTCGAATTGATTATGTGATTATGTGATTATTAATATTTACAATCTCTTTTCTTTTTTTAGGTGGGAGCTAGTAAACCCAAATAAAGTTATAAATTATATGCCAAATCCAAGACCAGCATATGGTACTAAATTATTCATTTAAAGTTAATGTCATCATGACCACTTATGTTGTAGACATTATAAAAGTGTTTGTGAAGCTTAGCGATGGAATTTTAAGTTATTCATTTGAAGTTAACTTCATCATGAGCACCTATGATGTGGAGATTATAAGAGAATCTTGAATGTATGAGTGACATTGTAAATGATCTATGAGAATAGAGTACCTAAGGCATCCTTGAATCCTATTTTTGGTTATTGTGAGAGAATCTTATAAGCTAAGTATGTGTGCATGAAAATAGGGCACATTAATTCAATATTTGATTTAAGTGGTGTGTTGGAATTCACGTAGGTTGATTTTTTTCTCATGATTTTGTATTACCACTTGATAGTTTTAAGAAAACATTGTTCCTACAAGTACAAGCACATGGGTGTCATATTGGTGTATGAAGCATATTAGAAAATTGTAGCACAAACATAAGAATTAGGACTGCCAAATAAATCTCATTTTATTGTAAAAATCATATTATTAATATAGTGAGTGTAATAGCCATTGATGGTTACCAATCATTATTTTTATTCTTTTATTCTCTACCTATTATAACTAGTACCAATTGACTAACTTATTATAAAAACTTCATTTATTAAAATAAATCAACCTAATGATTATATATCAATATCAATATAGCGTACCATCTATTCACATAAACATTTAAGAAGTACAACTTGTAAACATTTTTTATGCATAATTTCAATGTTTCATAAAAATAATCACATTTACAAGTAATAGAATCATGTATGACTTGTTAGATGTTTTTCAAGTAACATGAATTAACTCAAGTACCCCACAAGTTCTTCACACATGTTTTCCAACTAAAAATTCATGTCTTCCCTCAAACATTTGTAATTGGATTTGGGATCTAGTTCCTTAGTTCTTACTTATTACTACCCTCAAACATTTATAATGATATTTACTCAAATCTTAAAATTTATTGCTGCCCTCAAACATTTGTAATTCATGCAACGTAATCCCTTCACAATCCAATTTCCAAAAGGGAAGCAATGTTTGACAACCTGTTATCTAGAGACCATTTCAATTACGGGAATTTTTCCTGAGGTATCAGGATCACATAGTACACCACTACAAATACCTCTCTCATTTTTTGTTATCTTGAAGTCATTCTCCCATGGTTTCCAGTTTTCACTTGATGGAAAAAGTGTCAAATGCAAGCAATGTAAAGTTGCAAAATGGTGCAAATTTCATTTAGCAACTCATGTGACCAAACAGACTATTCCAATACATCCAGATGGGTACATTTACAGTATTCATAGTCCTATTTTGCACCCAAATATGCATAATCACTCTTAGCTACGTTCAATCGGCTTGATCCCTTAAGAGTCCAAAGCAAAAATTAGGCTACAATCTTCGACGGGATATTACTCACAAACCGTGATACTTACAAAATCTTTGTCAAAGGCATCAGGATCAAGTAGATCCCATCTACAATAACCTCTCTTGGTTTTTATTATCTGATAGTTTTTTCCTCTGGTGTCCAGTTTTCACTTGATGGAAAAAGTGTCAAATGTAAGCAATGTAAAGTTGCAAAGTGGTGCAACTTTCATTTTGCAATTCGTGTGACCAAATAGACTATTCCAATGTGTCTATATGGGTAAATTTATGCTAGGAATGGTCCTCTTTTTCACCCAAATATGTCATATCACTTTGAGCTATGTTCAACTGGCTCAATCCCTTAAGAGTCTAAAGTGCAAAATGGCTGCAATCCTCACAGGCTATTACTCAAAAATTGTGATGCTTAAAATCTCTCTGTCAAAGGCATCAGGATCATGTAGGGCCCGTATACAATAAAATATTTTAGTTTTTGTTATCTTGGAGTCATTTTCCTATGGTGTCCATTTTTCACTTGATGGAAAAAGTGTCAAATGCACATAGTGTAAAGTTGCAAAGTAGTGCATCTTTCTTTCTGCAACTCATGTGACCAAACAAACTATTCCAACATATCTATATGGGTACATTTATGCTAGGAATGGTCATCTTTCACACTCAAACATGTCGAATCAATCTGAGCTACGTTCAACCGACTCAATCCCATAAGAGTTCAAAGTGCAAAATGGTTGCAATTTTTAATGGGCGATTACTTAGAAACTATGACACTTACAAACTCTCATTTTGAGCCTATGGGATCACATTGGGCCCATCTACAATAACCTCACTCATTTTTTTTAATCTCAAACTCATTTTCTCGTGGTGACGACTTTTCAGCTGATGGAAAATGTGTCAAATGCAAGCAATGTAAAGTTGTAAAATGGTGCAACTTTTGTTTTGCAACTCTTGTGACAAAACATATTGTTCCAACATATTAGGATGGGTATTTTTACAATAGGCATGGTCTTTTTTTTCACCCAAACACGTTGAATCACTCCAAGCTACATTTAACCCACTCAATCCCTTAACAGTCCAAAGTACAAAATGACTCAAATCTTTTGCAAGCTATTACTCATAAACCGTGATTCTTACAAACTCTTCATTAGAGGCATTTGGATCACATAGGGTCCCTCTACAATAACCTCTCAATTTTTTTTTATCTTAGAGTCGTTTTCCCATGGTAACTAGTTTTCACTTGATGGAAAAAGTGTCAAATGTAAGCAATGTAAAGTTGCAAAGTGGTGGAACTTTTTTTTTGCAACTTGTGTGACCAAACGGACTGTTCCAAGATGTCTGGATAGGTATGTTTAGGCTAGGCATGGTCCTCTTTCACACCCAAACACACCGAATCACTTTGAGTTACATTCAACGGGCCCGATCCCTTATGATGGCATGCAAAACAATAGAAAAGAGAAACATTCACATGAAAATTGACAAGTCTAAGTTTTCCACACAAAAATCATAAGATCATCCTCAATTCTAGCAAGGGAAAAACATTTTTTAATTATCCTCCTTTCCCTTACAACAATATACAACCAAATGAAAATGTGTTCAATGGTGGAACTTGGAAACATTTTATTTTTTCCTCAATTAACAACTTTTGTTGTGAATCATTTTGTCATTTTCATTTGAAATGATTTTATATGATTCAAAATTGGACTCTAAACAAGTGATGCTCTCATGCACATTTATTATTTTGTGTGATCTAAATAAATTTTTCACGGAAATTCATTTCTTATTTGTATTATAAATTATAAAGCTTTCTCCCAAGTCCATTTCCTATATAGGAAATAATATTGTAAAAAGTTAACATAAACATCTTTTGATGTGTTTATATGGTGATGGATCAAGAACATAACAATTCATTATGTATTGTGAGGATTATGTTGTGAAAATGTTTAAAGACTATTCAAGATAAATGTTTGTACATGATAATGTGTCAAGAAGTTAACTGCTCATCATCTACTATGAATATTATGTTTTTCAAGTGTCGTGAAGATTATGTATCCTTTGCTTAATTCAATTGTTCCAATCAAAAGATTAAATATACTAGAATATTTTTATGAAACACCCCATGGAATACCAATTGAAAATGTATTTTTTGCTTTTAGATAAAGAATTTGATGGAACTCTTTGAATTAAACAGAATTGAGATATGTAAGAATAAGGGAGCACTAGGAAATACATTGCTCAAGGAAATTAAATAAGCCTTCTTACAAAATTTGAAAAATCATGATAAGCCCATGGTGAAAAATTTTGTAGTGATCAAGGTGGGTACTAATTCTATATTATATAGGTCATAATTCTTCTTTATCTTTAAGATCTTCTAAGTTTGGCAATGGTTTCACCAAGCTATGAAGGGTGAACTATTGTTTATTCAGTTATGCCTATGTGGGTTCATTTTCCTTATCTCCTGTTGCAATTTTGGGTGGATTACTACTTTCAAAGTATTGGGAATGCTTTGGGTAGATTTATATCCATCAATCTAATGGACATAAAAAATATATCAAAGCGGTTTCTTAACAAAGTTTGGTTGATAGTTGGGGAGTGAGCATGGAAACAAGTCATTGATTATGAAAATGTTAGTGTAGAATATTATGCCTAAAATATTCCTTTAGATAAGTTTGTTGGTTGTTAGATTTTTAGGATAATGATTGCTTAGTTGCAAATTTGTGCATGGAGTTGCATGCCTATTTTCTAGTTGGCAGTTGTCATTCTAGAAGGATCATCTCTTAATATATATAATACTCATTCTTAAGAAATTATCAAGTTAATAATCAGTGTGTTTATTTACAGTTAATATTTTCTTTTCAATTTATGCAATTTTGTAATTTGTAACTCTACTAGTATTCCTAGAAATATTGAAGTTGTTTAGCATCAACTAATAAATTTTTTTAGCATCAATCAATAAATATTCAAGACAAACCATTAAGGATAGTAATGAGAAATGCTAGGGCTAACAAATTAATAAGAATACACATGAATAATTCAAGCATACATGTGAATAAGTGAAGCACAAGTACTCAAATACACATAAACCTTGAAGTATACACATGAATACATAGTATATGTATTAATAAAAAGTATCTGCATGAATACAAGGTATACGCATGAAAACACTTAAGTCATAAAGTATACATTGGAATAAACGTAAGTCACAAAGTATACACATAAGTTGTAAAGTATACACTTGAATATACATAACTCATATTTGTTGAACCATGGATTTATAATACAAATATGGACACCATCGATAAAAATATTTGTATTAACCAAATAGCCATGTAGGCATACATCAATATATGTTGATATAAGTATAAAATATATACAAAATAGCCATCTAGGCTTACGAGAATGCCATATAGGCATACAACAAAGGGCTCTAGAATCAAAATTCATTGTTCTACATGCACTCAAAAAATATTCTTTCCTTTTTGTTGGTCTACTAGATGGTGATGAGTTTGTCACTCATTTAATCTAAGGTTGAGGAGTGCTCATGTTGCTCCTCCTAAGGTTTAGTTCCCAATCAAGCCTTATTTGTTAGAATAACAAGACACTAATATATAGAAATTACATTATAAAAAATGATATATTTAATAAAATAATTACTTACCACATCTAGATGATCACCCTCCTCGAGGGAAATATTTTCATTCCCATGTTGTGGCGTGTTAAATCCCTATGAAAACCATCCAAAGAGAAATTAAACTATGAATCAATAATGGTTTGATTTTTCACTAACTAACAACTATAACAATGAATGTAAATTGAAATTTAATAATCTTCCTCATACCTCCGTGAGAGGCATCGAGGATTCTATAGCAGAAGCAACACCAAGCTCCATCTCCCTATGAACATGTGGAGGTTTTTCCACTTGCAACATCTAAAAATAAAACAACAAATTATTCAATCACAAAATTTGTAATAGTGATGCACGTCATGGCTTATAATGTATGAGAAAATGAATAAAATTTTGACTACTTATTGAACTATATATTTATGACTATCATGCTTACTATTTTCCCTATCCATAGCTTGTTCAAAAGCACCTATTTTAGGCTTTTATACATAGTAGCAAGGCAATGAATTATTTAATAAAATGCTTTGGTAGACATGTACGAAAACTATGGTAGCATAGATAAGGTAGTGTATTGTTTGAAAAAATGCCTCAAAGAAATTTTATCTCATTGTGATCTAGAATTCCATTACAAAACAATGTGTCATGGCATTCCATCACCATGGGACCACATTTCTTTGAGGCATTTTTTCAATTAGTTCATTTCCTTCTCTATGGTATTATGTTGGGATGGGGTGGATGGTATAGTGTGGTATTGGTTATGAGATGGAGGGCAATCATGACATGAAGAGGGAGGGTGGGGATATGAACAAGTGGAATAAAAGGTGGAAGGTTCCATGGATTGGTAAATTGAGGATGAGGATGAGGACCTTGAAAAGAATTTGGAGGGAAATTTTGGCTAAAGGCTTGGTTTCTATTCTTTAGGCAGTGAGTTGTTTAAAAAATGCCTCAAAGAAAAGTGGTCTCATGGTGATGGAATGGAATTCCATCACCATGAGACCACATTTCTTCAAGGAATTTTTTCAAACTACACACTGCCTTGTCTATAATATTGCTTAATATTATTCTTTGATAGATTTTTCCAACCATCCATAGCTTGTTGAAAAGCATCTATTTTAGGCTTTTAGCCATAGCACCAAGGAAGTGAGTAGATTGATAAAATTATTTGGTAGAAATGTATGGAAAATGTGGTAGCATAGAAAAGGCGGTGAGTTGTTTGAAAATATTCCTCAAAGAAATGTGGTCTCATGGTGATGGAATGGCATTCCATCACCAAGAGACCACATTTCTTTGAGGCATTTTTCAAACTACTCACTACCTTTTTCATGGGTATGTGTACGTTCATGATGGGCCAAAAAGTGGTGATACATGATGGGTATGTGTAGGGAATGTGGCTGACAACTTTTTTTAACCCAAAATTGATGAAATGAAAAGGGTTTTTAAAGGAGATTCTCAGCTTTGAACCACCAATATAAATTATGTTTTACTTTGAATTTAATAAATAATGATTATTCATTTTCTATTTGAATTACAACTAAAGTCATGATTGATGGGATAATTGAAAAATCTATAGCTTTCAAACAATATCACATTTTTTGAATCCAAAACATGAGTCACATTATATGCTTCACATACTATAGGATTAAAAAAAAATGAATTTCATGAAGTTTTGACCAAGTTAAGGTGGTCAAACATACAAGTTTTTATATTTTTTAAAAGTTGTAATTAATTAATTATTTACTTGGAAAAAAATTACAAAAAAATATGCATCACATCAGGACATGAGTCATCTACTTATATCTAAAACCTTATAAAAAAATATTATCATTTTATTGTGGTTAGGGTGGTCAAAACAAACACCTACTTATTTTTTCCCTAAAATTTAAGTGCTACTCATTGAAATTTCAAATTTTCACTAAATAGATTTTTTTTTTTTAAAACCTAGTAGCTTAGAAACTACATTCAATTTGATACAGATTCTGTTCTTACATATTTTTGAAATAATATAGATAACTTATTCAAATTTTTACGTCAAGTTGCCTAACTTTGATTTTTCTAAATTTTCGCCACTTAAGAGCCTATTTTTTCCTTGATGATCTTGCACATACCCCCATGCTATTGCTTACTATTATGCTTTGATAGATTTTTCCAAGCATCCATAGTTTGTTGGAAAGAACCCTTTTTAGGCTTTTAGCCATAGCAGCAAGGAAGTTCAAGTAGTTTGATAAAATGCTTTCATAGACATGTATGGAAAATTTTGTAGCATAGAAAAGGTGATAAGTTGTTTGAAAAAATGCATCAAAGAAATGTGGTCTCATGGTGATGTAATGGCATTCCATCACCATGAGACCACATTTCTTCGAGGGATTTTTTCAAACTACTCACTACCTTGTCTATGGTATTGCTTACTATTATGCTTTGATAGATTTTTTCCAAGCATCCATAGTTTCTTAGAAAGCACATATTTTAGGCTTTTAGCCATAGCACCAAGGAAGTGAGTAGTTTGATTAAATGCTTTGGTAGACATGTATGGAAAATGTGGTAGAATAGAAAACGCGGTCAGCTATTTGAATAAATGCCTCAAGGAAATGCGGTCTCATGGTGATGGAATGGAATTCTATCACCATGAGACCATATTTCTTTGAGGAATTTTTTTTAAAACTACTCACTAGCTTGTCTATGTTATTGCTTACTATTATGCTTTGATATATTTTTTCCTAGCATTCATAGTTTGTTGGAAAGCACCAATTTTAGGCTTTTAACCATAGTAGCAAGGAAGTGAGTAGTTTGATAAAAAAAAATTGGTAGACATGTATGGAAAATGTGGTAGCATAGAAAAGGCAATGAGATGTTTGAAAAAAATCCTCAAAGAAATCTGGTCTCATGGTGATGGAATGGAATTCCATCACCATGAGACCACATTTTTTATGGTGATGGAATGAAATTCCATCACCATGAGACCAATTTTTTTTGAGGCATTTTTTCATACTACTCACTTGCTTTTCTATGTTATTGCTTACTATTATGCTTTGATAGATTTTTTCCAAGCATCAGAAAGCAATTTTTTTAGGCTTTTATCCATAGCAACAAGGAAGTGAGTAGTTTTATAAAATTCTTTGGTAGACATGTATGGAAAATGTGGTAGCATAGAAAAGGCGGTGAGGTTTTTGAAAAAATGCTTCAAAGAAATGTGGTCTCATGGTGATGGAATTCCAATCTCACCGCCTTTTCTATGCTACCACATTTTCCATACATGTCTACCAAAGAATTTTATAAAACTACTCAGGCATTCCATCACCATGAGACCACATTTCTTTGGGGAAATTTTTTAAAATACTCACTTCCTTGTCTATGCTATTGCTTACTATTATGCTTTGATGGATTTTTTTCCACGAATCCATAGTTTTTTGGAAAGCACCTTTTTTTAGGCTTTTATCCATAGTAGCAAGGAAGTGAATTGTTTGATAAAATGCTTTGGTAGAAATGTATGGAAAATGTGGTAGCATAAAAAAGGCGGTTAGTTATTTGAAAAAATGCCTCAAAGAAATTGGGTCTCATGGTGATGGACATCACCATGAGACCACATTTCTTTGATGAATTTCTTCAAACAACTCATTTCCTTGTCTATGCTATTACTTACTATTATTATTTCATATATTTCTTCCAAGCATACATAGCATAGACAAGGAAGTGAATTGCTTGAAGAAATTCCTCAATAAAAAGTGGTCTCATGGAATTCCATGACAAGCAAATGCAATTGGCAGCTGCTCCTAGTTATTACTTATGCTATGTGAAGTAATTGCATCACTGTTTATGTTGATTTCTAAACAACTATATTGTAGTTGAAATTTTGTCATCTATCAACACCTACTTATTAATTATGTAATGTGAAGTAATGCTTTGATTTTGAAAGATGTGCAATGAAATGTAATCAATGATATGAATACAAACTACACAAATCTATTAAGTACAATTCATTAGTTAAACTCTTTATTCTATTACCTGTGTGAATGTTTGTCCAAATCCACTAGCACTAGGAGGTGTACCCACGAAACCTCCAATATTAGCCTATTCAACATCCAAAATTAGATATGAGAATACTACTCATATAACAATGTTATTCACAAGTAATAATGGTATGTACAGGATCATCATGGAAAAAACAAGCCCTTAAGTGGCGAAAAATTCAGAAAAATCAGAGTTAAGAAACTTGGCATAAAAATTTGAATTTAAGTTAACTATATTATTTCAAAAATATGTAAGAATAGAATCTATAGAAAATTGAATGTAGTTTCTAAACTACTAGGTTTATTTTTAAAAAAAGTCTATTTGGTAAAAATTTAAAATTTCAATGCCATAGCACTTAAATTTTAGGGAAAAAATAAGAAGTAGGTGTATGTCTGACCACCCTAACTTGGTCAAAAATTCATGATTTTTTTTTTTTAATCGTATAGTATGTGAAGCATAGAATGTGACACATGTTTTGGATTCAAAAAATGTTATACCGTTTGAAAGGTATATATGTTTTTCAATCAATGTATCAATCAGGACTTTAGTCATAATTCAAATAGAAGATGAATAATAATTATTTATTAAATTCAAAGTAAAGTATAATTTATATTGGTGGAAAGCTGAGAATCTCCTTTAAAAACCCTTTTCGTTTCATCAATTTTGGGTAAAAAAAATTGCCAACCACATACCCTACACATACACATCATATCGCCACTTGTTGGCCCATCATGATCTTGTACATACCCATAAATTTATAATTGTTTACTAATTACATACCTCAGTGATAGATGCAATGGAGTAATAAATAGGTGGAGAGACGGTGTATATAGTATCAACACTGTGACCCTAGAATTTTATTACAATCATTAAACTAAATTAGTTAATCTTGCATTTCAAAAATGAAATTTAATAAATTAAATTCAATGAACATGCTAACATTTACCTGAGTATCGATGCTGAAATCCTCATTAAAATTTTTAATTTGCATCACCATCTTTGTAGCTACAGACGCATCCTATACACCACCCTCCTAAGTGTCTATAGGGTCATATGTACAAATCAACTTGCAAACCTGACAAGAATGGGGTGGAATCCTATTGCTCGAAGACTCCCCTATATGGTGTTGTACTACAGGAATGGCATGTTGGATGATACTATGGGTCAAAGATATAATATATTGCAAAGTTTCCACCTCAGCACTCTCCTTCGTGATGGAAGGGATTATGACGTGCTCATGATCCAGCCTAGCGATAGCTCATCTCCCTTGTCAATGAGGATCTAGACATGCACTAGGTCTATACTATGTCGACCCACCACCTCTCCCTGAAAGTCCCTCATATCAAAATAGTTGGGGATTTTTTTGAGGATGAACTCATAGTAGAGTTTCCTCAAGAAATATTGGGGGACTTCGCAATTGTTGCATGGTGGATAGTCAAAAACCATGTACCACCTATCCCAAAAATTGTTCCTAATCCCTTAGTGGTGGCACCAATGGATAGGAAACCTCTTGGTATTAAGTTAAAGATTTTTATTTGCACATGGGTCAATGAATAGTGAGCACAAATCATATTTTGTAATTTTTTCATCTTTTACTTCCTTATATGATAATTTATTTGCATAAAAATTCCTAGATGTCTACCTCCTATCAACCCAACCACTTAATTTTTTTTCAATTGCGTCTACATGTTTTAACATTTCTTGGAGGTGAACTCACAAGTGTTCTTCTTTCAATGGCTAAACTTACTAGATTGTTCAACCTCGTGATTAACTCCTCAATCTATTTTTATTATTTTCAATTACCCCCATTAAATTTTTTTGAGTGCCAAAAGGATGTTGAGGAATTGGTGGAGGAGATTTTTGTTGTGGTTGTTAAGTATTTTTTTGGGTGCTTGTTGATGTGCTTGTTGAGAATTTTGAAGAGGGTTTTTAGGTTCATTAACATCTCCTACAAATTAAACAAATGAATATCAAAAACAACCTAAAATTACCTATTTAAGAAAAAATTCACAATAAAAACAAACAATGCTCACTTGTTTGACCTCCCTATCAACATGGCGGCATCTTGGCGGTGAAATTGAAACCAATCAATGAAGAAATCACAAGTTAAGCTCCTTCCGAAATGCAAGTTTGCAAATGTAGGGTTTCTTGGCCGTAGGCAGCAAAAAACATAGTGAGACTAAAATGAATTCATTTTTTTTTAATGAGCTATAATGTGCTAGCGTTATAATGTGAGCATGTTATAGGATCGATGTGACTAATTCTTTGGCTCAATCACACCAAGCCATAATGTGAGTGTGTTATAACACGCTCACATTATAGCCTATCAAATTATTTTTGAAATTTCGGCCACTTTTTGGCCCCCCATCTTTTTGCACCCACCCCATTGTAACTTGTGTATTTTCTTTATTTCTAATTAATATGATGGAGTATGGATGCTTTTGGATGTTGGGTTTTTCCCTCTTGATGGTTTTCCCAAGGTATATCTTGTGTCATCTTTGATGGGTATGTTGTCTATTCTCTTGCATATGGATTTTGAGCAATTATTTGCATTGTTATCTTTTTTGGTTTATATGGAAAATTTCATTAGATGGTTGCAAGTTTCCTTACAAATGGTATTAGAGCTTTCATGGTTGAAGTTTTTTATTATAACCCTAGGTTGAGAAAATATTACTTGAAGTTTGAATATATGCAATGCATCAAAAAATGTAAGACATGGTAATAAATGAGGGTTTTGCAGGGTGTTTATTACACATATAAAGGTTTTTGGTTTGTTGTTATGATGGGTTGTTTGCATATTAGGGGTGCGAATTTTTTTTGCTAAAAATGGTTTCTTGGTTGTGCATTCAAATGGGAGTTTTGTAGAGGAAATTTTACAAATGACCTCCTCGGACAAAACATAACTCATGGTTGGATTCAAGTTGGTCGAAAGACGAATTTGATATAAAATTTGACCTATTTTGGTTACTGAAAAAAATGCAAATTGTTTTAGTCAAACCCCCATTTGTAGGTTGTATGGATGTCATTTTTGTGTTCACAGAATTAAAAAATATTAAAAAATAAAATCCTATCAATTAAAATTTCATCCTTTCAAAATATAGAATTTAAAAAAAAATACCGATTAAAATCGGCTTGGAAAAGTCTTTATTTTTTTTTTAATAAAATTTAATTTGGGAGGGGAAGACCCGCCCCAGCCATTAGTCGTACCCTGCATCTACAGGGTGGTTGGCCCCTACTAGTGAGATACCACTAGAGGCAGTTTAGCCACTAGGTGGGCCCGTCCAATAGGGTTCATCGAGGCCTACTGATTGCCATCCCCTTTGGGGATTTAAAACCACTTTATTAAATAAAATTCCACAAAATTATTAAAAGGCTAACATAAATTTTATTATTTGGAAATTTAAATGAAATTAAATATGATTTTAGGTCAACCACCCAGATGAGCGGCACTTCCTAGGTGGGGTCGCCACCTAGCCACTAGAGGGGGGGTGATTTTTAGCTCCACATACTAAAATTGTTCTTTTTTCTTTCGAGGGGCATAACATTGACCCATATTGTTTTTTTTCTCTCTTCTTAGACTCATTGGAAATCTGACTCAGTGTTCTACACTATGGTGCTAGATATTTTTATATATTTTGTAATTTTAACATTGTTTTGCTAGCCAGAAGTCAAGTGTTTGTTTTGATCTTTGAAAGGTGATATATGGTGCATACGGAGTTGGATTTTGGACTTCGAATAGTTGATGGAAAGCTCGTTCATAGCAATACATAGTGGATCATGTTTGGAGATATTTAGAAATGATTTATTTGTTGATATTCTATCCTAAGATTTTTATGGGTTATGTTGACTATGATGATACTATGAGTTTATGGATTGTCATATCTAGGAGATTTGATGTTGGATTCATTAAATGCTTAGTTTTACATCTCTAATTCTTCTCATTTGACATGGTTATCAGTGTTTGGTTGGATTTATATGCTTCATTGTTGTATCTACAAGTTGTGTAACATTGTAGGTGATCTATACCTACATGTTGCACCTATGACTTGGACATGGGTTGTTTATTCCCATAGATATTTTAGTTTTGATGCATTTTAAGTTTGGTGACTTGGTTTAGTCACTTATTTTTTTGGTTTTTTTGTCATGTTGAGGAGGTGAGATGGTATTACTAGGTATAGACATGATGTGAGACCTATGTAGTTGACTTTGTTATGTAGATATGTGGGGCATGGTTGGGTTGTGTTGTTGGTACATTTGGTGGTGATCATGGTGTCATGGATGTTTCTTGTTCTTTAGATACTTTGGAATGTCATGATGGTTTATAATGTAGATGCATTGTTGGTAGTGTTGGATTGGTTCCTAATTTAGGTTGTGGTGGTGTATCTTCTTGGTATGAGGATCATGGTTTTACTTTTCCTTCTTTCTAGGGAGATCATATTGTGTTTGAGTTATTTTAATATATGAGGTCTCTTTGGTTGATCTTTATTGAGGAGATGGATATCACAATGTCATGATAGCTTGTTAAATTCATTGATTTTACAATTTTAGTGGGATTTTTTTATAGTGATGGATTGGTAGTGATGGATATGTTTATGATGGTTTGGAAATTGCAGGTGTCTTCTTGGCTTGGAGATCCTGGTTTCACTTGTATGCTATTGATATTGCAACCGAGTGTGTGCAAACATGGATGATCTTCATGGAGAGGATGGTAGTCATGATTCCATGTGTAGCTCGGTTTCACGGTTGAGTGGGAGTTGTTGGTAGTGATGTGGATGCATCATTGGTATGGTTATCTTCATGTGATTGGGGATATGTTTTCTTAGCTTAAATTATTTTCTATTATGTCATGGTTTACTCTTAATACATGTTTAGAGTTTGGCATGGTACTTGTTCTCTCAAGACCACAATGTATATATGTTTTTTAGTGCATGTGATCTCCTAGGAGGAGATGGTTAGATAATTTTGTCATGATAGGTTCCTGATTCTGTGGTTGGAGCTTTGATATTGATCGTGTGTGGTTCTCTTCGTATTGGGTACATTAATCATTTTCTTAATTACTTCATGATGGTGTTATGTTGCATTTGGAGATTGGCATAGATTGATTGGTTATAGGTACTCATGGATACTTGGAGACTTAGGTGATGGTTGGAGTTCTCTTGTGCTTAGAGAGATTTGCTTGAGATAGTTACTCTTTAGAGGCTTCAGCAAGAAGACCGAGGAGCTTTCACCTGGATATGATGTGAGTTCATGATGGATCAATAGAGGAGATTGTTCTTGGAGTGAGTCATGATGGCTTGGTTATCTTGGAGGAGCATTCTCATTCCCCACTCTTGTTCTACTCGATAGTTTATTATTTAAGAGGCATCTTGATGGAGCACAAGAGAATGTTGGAGATTCATTTGGTTGCATGTATGTCTATGATGATGTATTTCATGCATTGATCCCTTATGCAATGTATACAACAAGTGGAAGAATGTCAGGATATGGTGTTGTACACCATTGCATAAATTGATTTATCATAATATTGTAATTAAATAATTATTTAGTTGTGATACACCTTGATGGTGTGGGTAATCACACTAGGTAATTATTTGGGGACCACTTGATGTTGTATTGTAACATTGTATTATTATTTAATGTGTGGGAGACATGTGATAATAATTTAATATTGGGGAAATATTAAATAAAGTGATGTCTTAGTACCCAATATTAAATAAGGGGTTAGTGGTTTTTTATTCACATGGTTTTTTGTTATGTGGTTTTACCTTACCACTAGTTATATTTTGTGTGATCTTGTGTTTATAAAAGAAAAAACATGTGTAGTGGTTTAGGTTGGTTGTGTGGTTTGGTTGTCATTATTGAGTCTTGTTGAGGAATGCATTTGTGAAGCATGAAATGGGATGTGTGGATTCATGCTTGGACACATGGAGATGCATTAGAGGACTTGATGCTTCATAGGTGTTCATTGTAACTCTTGTATTTTCTTTATTTTGGATTAATATGATGAAGTATGGATGCTTTTGGAGGCTGGATTTTTTCCTCTTGAGGGTTTTCCCAAGGTATATCTTGTGTCATCTTTGATGGGTGTGTTGTCTATTCTCTTGCATATGGATTCTGAGAACTTATTTATATTATTATCTCTTTTAGATTATGTGGAAATTGTCATTATATGTTTAAAAGTTTCCTTACATGTCCTTGCAAACAAGTCTTGGTTAGATACGCATGTACAAACAAAAGATCTCTCACAACTAGATAAAAGAAGAAAACCATAGTGGGAGAAAACTCCTCTCTAAAAGAGAGAAAGGATAAAGAAGTAATGAAAAATATCCAAATGAAGGTGTGAAGGATTGAGAAGCCTCCAACCAAAAAAATGTCTTAGAAAAGAGGAACATGTAGAACATCCCTAAAGAAAAAAGAAATTGTAGACTACTGTTGAAATGAAGAACCTCTAGAAATAGGAATGCAAGAGTGTCCATATGGTAAATGATCTTTCTCACCAAAATGCATGCAACTAGTCGTCAATGTACATTGCATTAGAAAGTACATAGGAAAAATAAATAGATACATAGATCACTCAAAACCGCGAAAACAAGGAAGCATTAGCACCAATAGTAGAAACCTGAGCCCAAAATTCAGAGAGGGAGAGCTAAGATAGGTACACTAAAATTAATGTGAAACCAAGAAGTGCATGTCGGGTGAGGGAATATTCCAAATCCTGATAGAATATTCTTTTCGGTCTATGTGTTGATAAATCACTAGAATCTAGTTGCCGAAAAAAGCTTTTCATGGTTGGAAAATTTTGTGGCTGCCATATAACTTTGCATCTCTAGAAAAGTGAAGCACCCATCGGAAAAGGTCAAGCATTGCATTATTTTTTGCCAGAAAAATACACACTACCATCGGGATGGGGAGTAGTTGTCATTGGGCGACAAAGTTGGGTCGCCTACCACCTTTAGTAGGGCCATGTAGCCCAATTGGATAGATGGAAGGCTTGTCGCTAGGGTATAACATGTACCCTAAGCTCAAGAATTTAAAAATTTTCCCCCAAAAAAATACATCATCCCCCAAAAATAATTAAACCTACTTTTTTTTACATTTTTTTAAAATTCTTTTGGATTTTTTAAAAAATCAAGAAGAAAATAAAATAAAATGTCTTGTACCTTTTTCTTTTATTTTCGTGCATAGGGTTGTACAAAGGTCGTATGGGCCCTACGCAAAAAAAATTGCCTCAAATGCTCTTGACATCAAAATATGGAAAATTTATAGTCAAAAGTTGTGGAATCGGCCTCCTAAATCCAATGATAAGGCCCTTTTCATGCCAAAATGCACCAAAAATTTAGCTACCCTCCAAATTCTAAAAAAATCAACCACTTCAACCCCTGGTAGATTTTACCTCAAGAGTCCAAATCAAGCCAAACAAAAGGAAAATATGACTTTCTCAATAGGTCCAAATTGAACGATGAGGTTCTTTTTGTGCCAAAATACACCTAAGAATTGCCCACCTCCAAAAATTGCAAAAAAAACATAAGAGATTTTGGATCTAAAGTTTGTAACCCTTGTTGAAGAAAAAAACTTCATAAATTGAGAAGGGGTTTGTAGAAATCAAGGCTTTGATACCATGTTATAATTGTGAAAAACACAAGCCACATGATCAAACAATGAACAAAGACACCTTCCATGAAAGAGATCTACAAATAATATATATGCAATATTCCTCAAACAAGAAAAAACTACAGAATGATCCTCAAGAATCTTCAAGGAAAACAAGAGTCCTCAAAGGTTGAGAGTTTGGGAGATCAAAAGAATAAATCTTAGAGTGATAATACATTAAGGTTTGAGTTCTATATAGGAGCAACACTAAATGGTAAAGGGATTAGATTAGGACAAGTGTCAACATCACATGCGATGAGATCGGATGATCTAATAATAGCTCACTTCAATTAACATAGAAAAGTACTTAGTTAACTTAATAAAGAACTCCTAGGTTTAGCTTATGTGCATGAGAATAAATTAGACTAATAATCAATTAAAGATTAATTGATGATTAGCTAATGAATGATTACTCTAGCAAATTATAAACACTTAGGCTCTCTTGGACAAGTCATAAAATATTCTTTAATAATGAAAGTATCATTCTATGATTGGCCTCAAAGGAAATCTTGACCTATCTATAGAATTTGAAGTACTATATCCATACTCTCTTTTATCATATTTTTTTCTGATCAATTTTGCTTCTGGTTTTGATTGTGTTTGAGTTTTTGTCATCGACGTTTCGGATCACACTCCATGATCAATTTCTCTTCCTTATGCTCTCTCTCATCCTGATGATGGATCATGGAGTGTGATCCGAAACGTCGATGTAATAATCAATTAAAGATTAATTGATGATTAGCTAATGAATGATTACTCTAGAAAATTATAAACACTTAGGCTCTCTTGGACAAGTCATAAAATATTCTTTAATAATGAAAGTATCATTCTATGATTGGCCTCAAAGGAAATCTTGACCTATCTATAGAATTTGAAGTACTATATACATACTCTCTTTTATCATATTTTTTTCTGATCAATTTTTCTTTTGGTTTTGATTGTGTTTGAGTTTTTTTCATCGACATTTCGGATCACACTCCATGATCCATCATCAGGATGAGAGAGAGCATAAGGAAGAGAAATCATGGAGTGTGATCTGAAACGTCGATGACAAAAACTCAAACACAATCAAAACCAGAAGCAAAATTGATCATAATTATGGATTGTGGAAACTTGATATCTCTTATATTTTTTTCTATTTTCTTTCGTTTATATGTGTGTCATTAGTCAACATGCCCCATTTTTCTTTTAAAAAATTATGGATTCCATCCCATTTGCTTGGGTGTAGGTTGGTCCCATATTTTCATATTTCAAAAAATAAACCAAGTTCTAAAAATTGGATGTCCCAAGTGCCATAATTTCATCATGGTTTGATAATGTCCAAAATCTAGCCCTAGAACTTTTGGACATTTCTCAAAATTCATTAAGACAATGAAGGAATTTGCTTGTTGTGTTTATTCCTCCAACTAGTCCAAAAGATACTTCACATAGTTTTCTCTGTATATCTAATTTAATTAATAAAATTTTGTAAAACTATGTGTTCATTCAAAGACAACATGCAAGTGAAATAAACCCATTGAAATTCAAAGATCAAGTTTACTTGAATTTTTTTGTACTTGATAATTCATGAACCAAAATTAAGTGTTTGTAAAATTTTGATGGCTATTTGAACAAAACCAATGACCACTTAGCATTTAATTGGTTTACTTAGAATATATTTCATATTATACTTTAGTAACATCACCATTTCATCATAAGTATCTCTATGAAAATATTCTCTTGTTAGACTAAAAAAGACCCCTATGAAAATTATCGACATAACTAATTCTATTAAAATTTACCATAATTTCTACAATGATGGCATTAGCATTCTATCAGGCTAAGGTCATCCATGCAACCCTTTCCCTTGATATATGATTATTTCATGTTGACATAATCATATATTTTTCTAATGTCACCATCAAAACTATTGATCCAAACCCAAATTATCCTAAAACATAAAGGAACTAGTTCACTTGGAATTATTTGCATAAATAGTTGAAGATAAGATTACTACAAAATATTCCTTTGTGATGAAGTTGAGATTATTATGATAATGAATTTTAAGCACATATAAAAGGTCTATGATGAGAAAATTAAATAGAATTTAGAAGGAATCATGTGGAGAATCAACCACCATCTAAACTTGATATTACAAAAGCACCAAAGTTTAGAGATGTAATCCAATTCAAATTTCCACAAGTGACTCTTCCACATGTTCCATTAATTTATTACTTTTTATATTGATTACAATACTAATTCTTGGGATTTTTCTAAGTTTTATACTAAAAATTGTAACACATTTGTCACCAAATTTATTCCAAACATCCTAAGAGTTTCCATAGAGCCCAAAAGATTTCCAAAGAAGACAATTTTGGTGAAGAATTGCTTAATAAAGTCACATAGTGGTATTATAAACGTGCTATTAGGTAAAAGGGTGAAATGTTTCCAAAATTCTTGGGCATTCTCATCATGTGTTCTCATAAATATTTTTTTCTTTAAATCTAGGTATGTACCCAAAATAACCCTAATTAGAATGATAAAAATTTCCATGGTTTCTTAAGTTCAACTAAAGGTAAATTATTTGAAATAGAAAGATAATGGCATCCAAATATAGAATCAAAACCCTATTTTAAACCTAACATCTAGAACATAGAAAAACCTAGCTAAATAGATAATTGAATGAGGAAAAGGGTGGCCAAACCAATTAGGTTTAGCTCATCAACTGAAATGGAAACTGTAAATTTAAGCAACCACAAATGTAAACCTTGCATAAATGGACTTATAATTAAAGGATTTTATTTATCATGTAGGCTAAATGAGTTCCCAAATGAGAAACATGAATTATGAAATCAAGAGCATGTTTCCTACTTTCCAAATCGCTATGAGATGGAGAGCCATAGAAGATATAGATTTGGGGAGAATCAATATGGATCACTTACATCAAAGAATGTCTAGCAATGATTCAACCACTTGAGTGAGGAAATTTTTTTAAAACAAATTACAAATGGATGCATCATTTTTTTATTTCCACAAAATGCCCCATAAAAAATGCTAGAAAGAATAAAGGATTACAATTTAGAGAAAATAAAAGTAGTCAATAGAGAAAGGGTTTTTGTTGATTTGAGAATTGAGGAAATATGTTAAAACTTTAATATTCACTTTTTCATTAGAGTGGGTTATATAGATAGGAGTGATGTTGAGAAATAATTTAATAATGAAACTAATAAATGAGAAAATATTATTAACATGAAGTGGATGGAACATCCGAAGAACTCTATTTCCAATATTTCTAAAGTCTTATGTAGGATTTATTTCCAATATGAGTGAAGAAATTATAACATTGATTAGTAGAGTTGTAGGACCTCCAGTTGCTTCCAATTTTGATCTATTGATGTAATTATATACTAAATCTATCATGATAGGAAAAGATATCTTAAATTAGAAAAATATCATATATCATATCATACTTGAGAAGATAACCACATTTAAGGTGAATGACAAGTTTTATATCACCTTATACACAATCTACTCTCTAGTAGTAAGAACTACCTTTGCTTAGTTGGATAGAGTGGGTACCCTTGGTTCTAAGCTATGAATTTTTTTTATATATGACTATTATTAGTAGTTGGAAAATAAAATATATATGAAGCCATACAAGAGGGTTAATGATGGTTTCTTGGATGTTCCTTGTAAGATCAATTGAATGGGATAAGGTTACAAGATTATATGTGAAGGAACAAGGTGTCATTTATAGCCATGGGAGTTGGTTCACCCAGTTTCAAAATTTCACATACATCTAAATGGAAGGATTTCCTAGAAATCCCTACAAGTTACCTACATATGAAACTAACAAGATGATCATGTGGAAGTTTTCAAGATGATTGATAGTATCCCATGGGCTCCTAGAATCCAAGCATAGGGTAGGGGTCATATTCCTTGTTGTTACTAGGTGGTATTCCTACCATAGTAAAATTTGTGCTAAGGTATTAAATTTAGAGTTGTAGTTACATAATTTGCAGCTTTATGATGAAGATTGTCTAATTTATGATCACTATGATATAATGGAGAAGTATGTGTCTTCTTCCCTAAAACAAATATAAAGGATTATTGTGTTTACTATATAAATGATCATGAACTAACAAAGATAACCTTTTATATACTCATTATTAAATAGATTAGAACCATGGGAATACACATAGTGTCTTAGCAAGGAAAATATGATGAGAAGGTCTTCAATCTAGTCTATGACATAAATAGATTTTTCAATGAACTGGATCAAAATTTAAATGGATCAAAGGAAAAATATTTCACAAAAGAACTTATGAAGAATTTCTTGGATGGTACTACAACTCAGCTAAATTCACATATTAAAACATTAGAAGATAGGGGAGAGTGATCTCACAATATTGGTTTACAATTGTTGGGAGATCCCCATTTTTACTAAAATCGCATATTTTAGAAAATATAATGATTTAATCCTTGAAAAGTTTCATTTAAAGCATTCCAATTGAAGAGAGTTTTATCGAACTACCTTAGATCAAACCCCCTTGGATAGATCCCCACTAGTTTTAAACCATACCTATAACGGAGTCCCCTTTACACCTATCAAAATGCTAATAATAAACCACTTTTGATTTACCTTTTGGGGGATCAAATGAATTCATATATAATTTATTTTTTGTAAGCATGCAGTCCTTATTATAAGCTTCCCAAAAAGTAATTTTAAATAAATTTTATTTTATTATTATATTTATTATTTATTTCTTGTGAATGTAGTTTTTTCACTAAAAATCAAGCTCTCTATTCTAAACACATGGAAAAATAGCAGATTATCAAAAAAAATTGAAAAATATTAGTGCACTAGATATTGAAGTGCTTGATCCAACAAAAAAAAATTGAATTTTGATATATACAAAAAAATTTATGTTGTATATAGTTCGCCTATGTCTAAATTATAATTGGTTTGACTTTGAAACTTGATTAAGGAAAAAATATTCAATAAAATACTATGAAACCAAATGAAAGTGCTAGATATCATAGTTACAAATCTAAATTCAAAAAAAATAGAAGTTTATCCTCCATGGAAAAAAAGTTATGTTGTATACGGTGAGAATCACTCCTTAAAAATGTTGTTTATTGAAAACAAAACTAGTGTTCGAAGGAGATGGAAAAGAAATGCAATCGGATTCTAAAAATTTTGCAAAAAATATATTTATAATCTAAAGACAAAATTTCACAAATCACTAGTTTGCATCATTTTCAAATTCCTCATGATTTAGCCGCTATAGGTGCCTAAAAGTGAAGATTCAGTTAGAAAAAATTAGTTCAATGTCCAATTTGGCCAAAAACTGTAAACCAGTATTGTGGGATCACCTCAGTTGAATTACCCCTAGAAAGGATGGTAAAAATAAGAGAAAGTAAAGATCTGAAAAGGAATATGAAAATTTTGATTATTTATTTATTAAAAAGAGGAGAGTACAAGAAACATAAGTGGCACAACTAAGGGAAGGATTTAGCCCAATAAAAAATCCTCCCATCCCAATGTTACTATTGCAATAATACCTAAAGGTGAAGTTCCTATTGCTACTCAAGTAGAAATTTTTATACTAGTTATGCCTCAGGCTATCCAAGGAACTATGCCTACCTCTCTCCAAAAAACATAGGTTGGAGCATCTATTATGGCTAAAGTTGTCCAAGTATCTTATACAAAACAAGATCCTATGGTGGCACTAAAATATAAGTAGCTAGTAATTTTAACACCCACCTTATTACTAGGAAGGAAATTATTGTTCACATCTCCCTCTTTCATGTCCAACATGGTCAAGATTGGAAAAGAACTAGAAGTAAAGTTAGAATAAGCAATAGGAGGAGAGAAGAGTCTCTAGTTTTGTACAATATAGTGAAAAATACTTAGTCGAAGGAGATAAGGAATATCAAGGAAGTTTGTTTAGGAATCAACAAAAAAAATTAGAAATGCAACAAGACATTCTTTCACTTGAACACACTGTTGAGGAGGTAAATAAAGAGCTTGATTGAATATTTTTATCATCAACAATCATTGTTCAATATATTAATTTAGAGGTACCTAAGGAGCCTAATGTTCCAAATAAGGAAGGAATTATGCTTATGGTAACAATGAAATAAATAAACAAGCTAATATTGAAGTTCAAATTGACCAACTACTAGATTAGAAAAAGGTAAGAATTTCAACTGCTCAAGAAGAAATAATGGAGTTCATGCACCAATACCAAGATAAGAATGAAGGTGAAATGGGGAGGGATAAAAGAATAAATCAATAGGAATCACCTAAAACACCACAAGTACAATAAGCTAGGAAAGAGCATACTACCATTGTTTTGTTAGAAAACAAATTCAAAAAGGAAGATATTGAGGAGGCACCAATTGATTTTAGAATTTCAAAAATAATAATTGATACCCCTAAGACAAAAAGAAAGGCCAAGGTTTTTTCTTCCATCAAAAGGGATGCTTCAATATCAAGGACCAAAAAAATTACCACTACCATGGTATCCAAAGATCAATAGTAGATAACCCCTGATGTATATCAAATTTCAACTATCAACTTATGGTACACAATAAAAGATCAACAGAGAAAAATTAAAGGCTAATATGGATGATGTAACCTTGAGGATGTAGAAAGTTAAGAAAAATTAGTAACTTAAGAAGTAGATTACTCAGCTATGAGGGAACTTAAAGAAATTAACTGACCCTCTATAATCTATGGAAGACTTTCCTATAGTTTTTGTGCTTCTCTTTAAAGAAAAAATCCTCCTCCCTAGACCAAATTAAAATATGAGTAAAAAAATGGACGGTTAAGGTGATAATTCAAGGGGAAGAAACACTTATGATTTCCTTAGAAAAGTGAGAAGAAATAGTTGAATGGAAGGGAAAAGTAATGAAAGCAATAGAAGATTGTACAAGGCTGAAATAAAATAAGTTAGAGTTTTCTAGACTTCTTGCAATGGAGATTATATAAGTGATAAATTCTTCCTAAGGGAGAAAATTTTGACAAATGAAAAAATTTGTCTTATCAAAAAATGGATAGACCAACTCAAGATGGAGGAATAATCGATCAAATAATGCTCAAGAAAATGAAATAATTACAACAATTGGCTATAGACCTAAAATTCAAAGAGCTAACTATCCTTGAGAAGGTAATAGGACTCAACTTTAATACTAATAATATATAAGATAAAAATGACTTCTTAGCTAACTTCAAGAAAATATTTAATAATACCCTAGATGGTAAAGCATAGAACATCAGTGTAGAGGTCATGGGTCATGTTTTAGATGCCATGGGTTTAATAAATAAATATAAAAGAAAGGCAAGGGCAAGGACCATAGACTATGCAAAACTTGTTGCCCCCTATAGGTCCTATAGATATCAATGGAAGGTTTATATAAAACCAAGAAAAAAGTAACATGAATAAAGCCCTTGATTTCTTTTAGGGTTCAAAAGATATGAGAATCCTTAAAGGAGGGAAATTTTATCATCAAGAAAAATAGGTAGAAGGATAAACTCCAAGTGTTACGAATTTTTTATTCACAACCAGTTTTACATTATCTTTTGATATGTGATCATCTATTTTCATGATGTAATCTTGGTTATCAATATGTAACTATCTTTAACACCATGATTCTATAAAAAGGCCATCATTTTGCTATTTTTGAGACTAGAAATGTTTGATAATTTGGGGAATATAATGAAGAATTTTTATTATTTTGTTTCCCTCATGGATTCCTTTAAATTAGATCAATAATGTTATTTAGTTATACTTGCAAAATTGTAATTGTGTCATCATTTGTGTCATATATACTTTGTAAATTTCAAATGATTTGTAAATCTCTTTTCAATATTGTGACTAAATATCATAATATTGCATCATTTTTTGAATATATTGTGATCTCTTTCTTAATTTCAAATTTTCCTCTAATGAAGCATAAATTTGTTATGGTATCATTATCATGGTGTGGCTACTGTAATGATAATATGCTATTTTATAGTGTAATAGTATTTTCTCTACTATGCCAAATCTGATAGGACTATTCAACCAGTTTTAGTCTATCTAATATTGTATCTTTTAATGTGTTGCTGGGTTGGGAGCATATACAAAACCCTAATACTAAAGATAAAAAGTTATGCAGGATGAAAGGATTTAGCCATGACTTACATTTACCATCGATAATTATTAAGAATAAACATATTGATGAAAAATTAATTATCGATGAAAAATAGTGATGTGCTCCACATAGCAATTTTATTTTGTTTGAAGGTTTTTATATTCATATTCTTCTAAAATGTTCTTAATATCATAATATGAGTTAAAGAATGGTCATAGTAAAAAATAATAAATAAATTAGACTTTTTAAGTTTCCAAATCCAAATCGACAGTAACAAAAATACAGGAATTTAGATATTTTGCTTGTTACTTATAGCTCAATGTTATTTCTTTCGGGGGCTACTATTAACTTATAATTTTGTTTCCTCTCCAAATTCAATGTCCATGACAGGCTGTTCTTGAAATCCACTTTTCAGCATGTTTTCTTTCTCATCATCAAAATCATTTCCTTTTCCAGTTACGATGGGCACAACTTTTGAACCAGACTTCTTCGACTTCTCCACTGCCCAGTTATACATTATCATACCTCCCACAGCAATAGCCATTCCAATTAAATTCTTCAGAGTCAATGCTGAATCAAATAATATCCAACCTAAAACAAGTACACACACTGTCTTCATGTGTCCCAGAACTTGGAAAGAAACGGCTGAGAAGCGCCCAATGCAAAGATATTGGCTCAGGTTGCAAAATACTGCTAACCCACAAGAAAGTGAAATGAAAACCTGAAAATTTATAAGAGAAGCAAACGTTAGTTTCTTATGTTAAGAAACATTAGGAAAATATAAAATAAACCTAATTGATTTATAAAATACATAGGGATGTAAAAGAAACATTACAATTGCACCATAGGAGAATTCATAATCGAGCAAGTTGTATCCATTGAGACAATAGTCAATAACTGGACCCGGCAACAATAGAGATACAGATTGAATGGGAGCAGTTTTGCTGAGAAGATCAAATGACCCAATATTGTGCTTTTGTTGTAGGGATCCAATTGACTGTAAATACAGAGAAAAATTTCAAGGATATATGACTGTCCAAGATGGAAATAAACTGAAACTGAAACAAAATAATCAGCATTGCAGTAACTAACTAGCTTCTCTAACTTTTTGCATCATCCTCAATTTTGAAGCATTAAGCATTTTTAGTTTGAGACTCGTTCTTCTATGTCTTAATAGATATTAATATTTAGCGTTTGGTAACATATATGAACAGTTATAAATAATCAATTAACTGTGTTTATTTATTATTGATGTTTCGAATCACACTCAACAATATATCATAAATTCTAATTGAATAGTAGAAATTATACTTACTATTTGCTGAAGTGATGAAGAGAAAACAGCTACTATAGCTGCTATAAATCCTTGGGCGTTTACTTTAACATCTGTGACCGTACAGATGGCTACTCCCATCACTACGAGAACTACCGTTGTCTTGACTTCTCTAGAGTACTGTTTACTGTGGAGAAACCATTCCATTACACAAACAACCGGGATCATACTTAATTTTGAAATCTGCAGAATTTAAAGCAAAAGGGATTAATAACTTTTTAAAAGTTAAATTAAAAACAGATCCCTCCTCATCAATGTATAACTGAGATCATTAATAATTTGTGTAACCAACCTGATAGAATCCCACGGAGTTCAACATGAGGCTTAAATTCATTCCTACAATTGAGATGTTTCCAACTATGGAAAACCAAAAGAGTTCCCAGAAGGGAACATGTTTATCTGAAGATGAGTATCCTAGTGTCTGTGAGATGAACCCCACCAGCGCAGTCACAAGGAAGTGAAAACCAGTTAATGTAGTGGCTGCATTACCCAAGGATGTGAAATGGCTGTTAGTATGGCATAATCTTTAATAAATTGTTGTGGACAACATGTACAGAGAAGCATAGAAAATTAAACAATCATGGCTTAAGCTCTCACAGAATCATGATTAAATTACATAAGCACTACCGAAGCTCTTAGATAATCATAGTAATTTTAAAAAATCAGTAGCAAAACTGTGGCAGAGAGTTATTAACTAGGTAGATCTAGACTGTCTCAACCCACACAATAAAAAGATATTATAATCTGCTAAGTAGAAAAAACTCGTAGTTCTAAACGAATCTTTAAGCAATAATGCAGTTGACTTTTGATTTATTAATTCCAATTATATTCACAATTCCCAAAGAAACATTTTAAAAATGGGTTTTCGATTGCATACGAAGAAACTGAAATTCGCATAATTTTAGTGCCTAAAAAATAATAAAGTATAACAGAGCTGACGACAAATCTAACATAACGCATCAAGAGAGTATTTATTGCACTTATACACAATAGCTAAGCAATTAAACGTAATCTTAAAATTTAAAATCAAATTAATTGTCTAAAACTGTCCGTTGAAAATTAATTGTTACTATTATTCAGTTGTATAGTTTTTAGATTTTGAGGTCTAACGTTGAAAAATAAGTCATACCCGTAATAAAGATGGACTCCTCAACAATAGGACTAGTAGTTGAGTGAGAGCACCCAGTAGAAAATGAAGGTCTTAAATTTAACTTCTAGCTGATTTATGAAAAGTTTAACATGGTATTAGAGTCCAGATAAACGAGCTAGGTCAAACTCAGATTTTCAGACATCTGCAGTGTGACTCAAAGAGGGGTATTAGAAAATGAGTGACATGTAAGTCAAACATAAGCTGGTAATCAATGTTGTAAGTAAGTCACACCTGGACTAACAATAGGCTGTCCATAGAGAAGCCAATAGCTCTGATGGTAGAACACTCTAGTAGCAAACGGAAGGTCCTAGGTTTGAGTCCTACTTAGTCATAACTCAACATGTAGTATCAAAGTCAGGCTAGGAGCCCCAAGCACCTACAGTGTGGTTAAGGGTGGGTGTTGTAAATAAGCCACAGCCAAACTGACAATGGACTGGCCAAATAAGGATCTGTAGTTGAGTTGATAAAACACTCCAGCAGAATATGGAAGATTTTAGGTTCGAGGCCTAACTGATCCATATGAATTGGCTAAGCACCAAATCAGCAAATAAAATATCCTATATTTAACCCCTAACTGGTCCATCAAAAACTTAACACCGTCCCACTCTCTGAAAGCCTATTCTAAAACTAAATCTAATAGATATGTGTTTTCAGCTACTTAGGGAAAAACAAGTAAACTTAGAGGGCGTAACAACTGCACAGGAGAAAACAGTAGAATGTGAATGAAGCATGCACCATCATTAAAGTAGACGCTGATCAGACTAGTTTTGTGTTCAATTATCTGCTACGACAGTGTAGGAAGATAGCCCCTTGAAGTTACAATTTGTGGGAAAGATGAGAACAATGGATCTATGTGATAGAGTGTTCACTTGTCTGACTTTTTATATCAGACCCATTTCAAAAGGTATGCTAGGAGTATAATTGAAGGTGAATTTTGGTACTGAAAATGTATAAGTTTGAATCCACCCATGTTTTTTCAATATTGATTGAAAACAAACATCCCCATATAGATTCCACATTCATTGCAAGACATACCCATTGATTAGCTTAACATGTAGACACTGCTAACAGCCAGACTACACGTTCTCTCATCCTACAGACAATTTACATCAAGCAGTCTTTCAAATGCAATCTAATAAATTCAAGTAGCTCAAACTTACCAAATCTGAAGTTGTATCCAGACATCACTTGCTTGTTAACCATGATGATTCCCACAGAGCTAATAACGTTCATTGCCCACACCCCAACATTTGGTAAGGAAGACTTTTTCTCTGAAGCCATGCTCAAAAGCGAAGAACAAGATCGAATCCCGTTCCCTTCCAGCTTAGACCTTCGCTTCTGTGCAATGTTTAAGAAGGCGAATAATAGTCCAAGAAACTGTCTACATATATCAAGAAGATTCCATTGCTGCTTCTGTTTAAGTTATTTGATTTAAAAGGGAAGAGGAACGTGAGAAAGCCGATCTAGATGGAGCCGGAGAAGGATCCGGCGTGACTTGTGCATGAAACACTCGTACACGTTTATATCTTTCTATTCGTCTCTTTTCAAATTAGAAGAAAAGTGTGAGCTTGCGTTCAATTTTTTCGACGACTTAGACTGAAAGCGAAACCAGAAGTTTGCGTAGGGACTCTTCGCTTGTCTGACATGGAAGAGAGATGTGCCCGATCACTGAATATCGGAATTAATGGACGCTTTCACGGCTTTCCATGTCTTCATTCAATGAAAATAGCTTGATCGTGCAAATACTTATATTCATAGAATGGTCGTGGGTGTTTTAGAGTAAGGTTGAGTTTAAAAAGTCACAAGTTTGTTTGTTATTTTAGAAGTAAAATTTATCCTTTTAAGTCTTGAAATAATAAACACGTTTTCTTTATTTGTAGGCGGCTACTAATGGTCCACATACAGTTAGACTAATTTTTAACATCATTATGTTTGAAGGTCAATTTTAAAAATAAAATAAAATATTTTATTAAAAAGTAAACATGGATATTTGAAAGGAATATAATAATAAAATTTGACATATAATAATAAAGATATAATATAGATTAATAATAATAGGGATTTAAATTATAATATAGATTAACAATAGTAGTGATATAAACTAATAGTTTCAAAACACCAATAGCACTAATAGTTATATTGAGAAAACTCACAAAAATTATACTGAAGCATTCAATTTAGAATATACCATCCAACAAAGGCTAGTCAAATGGTTTAGACTCATAGAGTTCTATAGAGCCCTGAACAATGGCAATAGTCCTGCCCATTGAATAGTTGAAACAATTTTTTTCTTGTTTGATCACTATTTTTTAAACAACCATATTTAACTCAAAGGATTTCAAAGGGATTCTTTCCATCTTGGTAGATACTACTCTTGGACCCAAAACATCAAATTTCATCTGTTTTCTTGGATCAAGAGGGAGAGCACATAGAAGTTTAGATTGCTTGCAAATGTGAGGAATCCTTTAAACAACCACTAATTTTTTTCCCTTACTCCACTAGCTACTTCACCATTATAATAGCTAAAGCAACAACCTTGATCTTTGTCAAGTTCTAACCCCTTTAGTCTTCTCTACCATAAAAAGATAGCAATACCCATCATAACCTCATCATCCTAGTATTCTAATGGTAGACCTAGAAGCATGTCTTGAATTAGGATCTATGACTAATGTCATTAGTATAGGTTAACTACACCTAATCCATACAAATTCGATGCATATTTAGCCCACTAAGCATCAATCCCAATAATTTCATTCACTATAAAAAAAGCCAAAGAAGCCAAATAAACTAACATTCTAAATAGTGAAAGCTTGAAAAACCTCTAATCTAAGACATTGAAACTTATCCTATTGGGGGAGTGGTGTCGCATTGATGTGGAATGGTGACCCTTTCTCAATCCCTTGGATAATGAGCTTGTTTCAATAAGTTTTATTGAAGAAAACTGATGAAGCCATGAGAGATATGTGATCAAACATGATTTAAATACTAAATTAACATGATATATGCTAATATGATCGATATTCAGGTGTATACAAATCTACTCTAAATGTATGCAATCTTCAAAAAATTAAAATCTTAATTAACAAAATATGTTAAATGTATGCATCTATGCCATCATGGAAGCCATTAATGGAAGCTAAGCTAATATGCAAGTAAATAAAGTTAAAATGATGTTAAAAGTGAGTGCAAATGCAAATGATTTTAATAGCATAAGTTTTTTTGTTAAAAGATGGATCCATTTGTCTCCAAATAGTGACCTATTTATAGGAAAGCAAATAAGAAATGAAGGGTTAAGATCAAAAAGGCTAATCAATGGTTAAGGATGGAAGAAGTTGGAGGCATGGATCATGGATTCTCATCAAGGGATGAGAATCAATGATGAGATTTAATCAAGGGTTCTCATTCTTTCAAACAAACACACTCTTAACCTATACAAGAGGTCACAAGTTAACTTGTACAAGAAGTTTTGAGTTAACTTACACATGAAGTTTTGAGTTAACTTACACATGAAGTTTTGAGTTAACTTGTGCATGAAGTTTTGTAAGAATATTCCATTTTTCAAATGAGTGAGGAGAAAGAATATTCTTTGGAATATTCTCATGGGTGAGGAAATATCTATATTTTACAAATTAAAACAAAGTTTAATTGTGCAAAAAGGGAAGGAATATTCCCCTTTTGGAGGAATGTGCAAAGGAGGAATATTATTTTGAAATATTCCCTTGCAAGTGGAAGAATTAGCAATTTGATAATTAAAACAAAGTTTCAATTATACAAATTAGGGGAATTATATGATATTCATTGAATAATTGATTTAATGGAGATCAATTGAAAAAGCAATGGATGAGATTGATTTGATCTATCAATAGTCACAAATGAAAGGAGGATGAAACATGGATCAAGGATTCTCAAAGATCGCATGGATCTAAAAAAGATCAAGGGCTCACAATCATGCAAACAAACACACTTTGCAACAACTTTAAAAAGTTTTTTCAAAGTTTGTTTAGAGTAATCATTACCTTCTTTTGGAAGAAAATAGGAGAATATTCCTTATGCAAGTGGATAAGAGGGAAATTAGAAATTTAGTTAATTAAAACTAAATTTGAATGTGCAAGATGATGAATGTGAGGATATTCATTAAATTATTGATTTATTTAATGAAAAGGAGATACAAATACTATATTTAATTAAATAGTTTGGGGGTGAATTAACCCAATTAGGTCAATTAGATTAATAGGTGAAAATGAGGCATTTAATTAAATAATTGGGCTTATTTAATTAAACAAGCGAAAAGAGGATGGGTTTGAGGACGAAATGATGTTAGTTAGCCAATGTGATCTATTGAGACATTTTTAGGTGTCTACATTTTTCCCATCTTTGAAGCAATGTACTTGTTGCATTGGTTCAAAGACTGATGTTGATTTTGATGTTGATGACGATATATAAATGGATATTGATGATCTCTTTGAGATGTTGATACCCAAGCTAAAGTTGATTGATCGATAACATTGCTGAGGATTCACAACAATGCAAGGATTGTGTTGAATAACATGAGGATTGGTAGGGAAAGATACATCCCAATGTTAAATGATTTGATAAATTGATCTAGATTTTTCTAGCGAGGCTAGGAACAAAATTCATTAGATGGTTTGGTATCGATATGATAGAAAGATGGTTGGTTGCCCCCTTGAGAGACCAATCAGAGAATAAAATGTTCTTATTGGGCTCACAATAGGTGAAAATTGGACATTGAATCAAAAAGCTACAAATTTGTAGTTTGTTGAGTTGAAGATGATATAGATGCCCCACAATGCCCCAACGGAAGAGGTATTGTTATCGTGATAGCTTAGGTATTGATGTAGATAGATTTCATGATGTATAGACAGTCATCAGCTATGGGTAGCCTCATGTATATTTTGATGTAGATCACATAGAGTTGATGCTTAGATAGAAATGTTAGTAAAGATAGAAGAATAAGAAGAATAAGATGAATGGATTAACCATTGATTTTGAGATTCATTCAAGAAGTCCAACAAGTCCATGATCCATTGAGACTTTATTAGATATGATGATGAGATGGATGATTTTCTCAAATCTTGGGATTGGGATTTCTGTCATTCCTTATTATTTATATAACACATAGACACGATGCATCAAGGTATTGATAACCAGGATGGCATTATATCTAGTGTAATGGACTTTGACTCTGCAAATAGATAGGATAGTTCCTATTCACATCTTGACATACAGAAACCTCATCGGAATGTAGTTTAGAAGTTTATAATATCTTGGACCAAAGCATACACAATAGTCAACAATCTACTCCAAACGACCTCCCTGCACACAACTAAGCAAGTATGTGCCAAGATTATTTTACAAGAATATCCACAAGTACAACAAACAAAAAATAATGATCGATGCCCCATTCCTTTCTCTCTAAATCATTAAGATATCATCGAGAGATCCTCAAAATAGGTCATTAAGATAAATTATAAGGAAATATCAAAGACAAATAGTCAGTGTTATCTATATCTCTTGCCAGTTTAAAAGGTAGCTAAGGTGATGTTTGATACCGATGTCCATCGTAGGAAGGATACATCCTAGGACATGTTGATTAGATGGGTTGATTAGGATAATATTTATGATAACAAATTGATACAAACTACATTGACATGTTTACCTATGATCTAGACTATAGATTTTGACACTTGGGTTCTCACTTTACGACTTATGATACTTACAGTTTTCTATTTGTTTTTCTAGAGGTTGAAGATGACAATTCATTTATTATGGATGGAGTTTTATTTCAGGTGAAAGAAAAATGGGATGGGTGGTTTTGCATTTTCTAGAATATTTCATTATTTTTGGTATTTTGAAAATGTTTTGAGGTTGTTTTTGGTCTTTTTGAAAGTTTATGTGAATGTTTTAGTTTTCAGTTATTTGAGGCTATTTAGGGTTCTCTCTAAGATATTTGATGTTGTTTAGGTCTTTTGATTTTTTTCTGAATGTTTTTGCATTTTCTAAGATTTGGATGTTTAATTGTTTTTTTGAGTTTCGACCAAGAACCTAACCTAAAAGACCTAACCTAAGGGCCTCAAGGGCTAATCAAAGATGATCTTTGCCTATGTTATACATGCAGAGACCATGTAGTTTGGCTAACTCAACTTATTGAAGATGGAATATGAACAGTTGATGGAATGTCAGTTTATTATGACAGACTCCTAAAGGATTGACCAAGGGTGTCTTAAGGGTTGATCAAAGATGAGCCTTGCCTATGTTATACACACAAAGACCACATAGTTTGACTTGGTTCTATTTTTGGATTTTTGATGTTCAACCTTTTTAGGGTTTTTGATGTGATCTGGATGTTTTGGATTTTGCCTTTACAATTTTATGAATGTTTTTGTATTTTAGCTATACAGGATTTTGCAAATGTTTTTGGGATTTTTGATGAGACTTGAGGCAAACGTTACCTAGATCATGATGTTGATGCCACATTGTGAGATATAAGACATGGATCAAGAGTTATTTGAACATAAGAGTGCAATAACCTACCCCAAATTACTAGCAATTCTTCATAATGCAACATGGATAACCAAGATAGGTAATGAATATGCAAAGAGTTTGACAGAGTTTTATCATGCTAGATATGGACTATGGGACTTCATGAGATAAAATGGTAAAGAGCTTGTCAAAAATTTTCCATGAGTAGAGTTGAAGTATACGTCGAATATTTGTCAAGATCAAGATAAAGTGGAATATCTGGATGAAAGTTGGATTTGGATAGATGGAGGGAACATTGGATTTATCATGACAAGGATCAGAAGATTTTGTCTAAGAAGGATCATATAGATGTTCAATTCTACTCATGACACTTGTTTGCTAGGTTTTCATCATGGTACTTGCCCAAAGTGCCACCATAGTGGTTTTTACTGGAGGACGATTTTTATTTTTACTATTTTCTTGATTTTTTGATTTTTTTTAATTTTTGGAAATTTTACCCTCATGTTGAACCACCTGGTGGTACTGATGTAGAGGCCACTATTATAACATGCCAGTGATATCCTACCTGAAGAAGTTGCTTTGCTAAGATACGAGCACTTGAATGCAACCTTGAAGAACTTTTATCTACCTTGTGGATACCATAATTAACCTTGTCTAGATGTATGCCATCGTGATAAAGTGCCTTTAGAATCCTTATGATGAAGGGTAGCTACCAACACACGGTCAATGCGAGAATTGGATATTGTGAATGGAGTGTATGGTGTCATGCATAAAGGAATATGAGATGGATTGGTTGATAGGTTGGAACCTTTGACTCTCCAAACTTGGGAAGATGAGTGACGATGGATGGGGATGGAGTTTTTCGTGGAATTAGGACCAACCACTGGAAATACTTTGTCCCTTTCTTGAGAAGCTTACTTTTGTATTTGATGACTCTTTTGATGGATACATTTCCCTTTTTTTATTTTTCCCCATAGTTTATTTGACTAATGGAGTTTTTGAGGGACGATTTTCTTTATTTTTCTTTGGTATCCATTTGTACTTGGCATGTCCTTTTTTCTTTACTGCTTCATTTTCTTTGATAATCTTTGCCTTGCTTTGATAGGAATTATTATTTTTATGTTGGTCCTAATTTGTGTATGAGATGATGGGTGAATTTCAATTCATGATACAACTAGTTGTAGCATTGACTGCATTTTCATCATAAGGATCATCCATGCCCCATATGTTGATGTTTGTTGTAGACAAGATTTCACCTGACATTGTGAAGGTACTATCAATACCTAATGATTTTCCCTAATAATGTATCCTCTGATCCATAGCCACTGAATATGACTTGACGTGAACACATGATATTGCTATGGGTTCTTGTTGTTCAAGAATATGAACTATTTGCTTTGATTCTATGACATTGTTAGTTGTTGATACTACTTCAAAATATGTTGATGTTGACACAAAATATGTTCATGATGCACAATCACTGTAAGAATCAATAATCTTAACCATTGCTTTCTCTTGTGTAGGAATACCAATAGTGGGAGACTCTTGTTTTGGATGAAGAACTTCTATATGTTCATCAGAAAGAAGCATCTCGAGGGTGATATTAGGGACATCTTTGGAGTTTAAAATGGTTTGGAAGATGTCCATTAGCTCTTGGTGAAACTCTGCGGATAGGGGTTCTTGATCCTAACTCGATTCAAAATAACTTTCATTATCCTCAAGAGCCTCCTCTTGACATGATCCTTAGGTGGATGATATATCATCAGTAAAAGACTCTTTGCAACAGTTGGTAGGTATGGTTGTAATAAAGGATATTTTTGGCTCATTTAGAATTTCTTCAACATGCCCAATCATTAATTCATATGTGACTAGAGATATCGCAATTTGATATCCACTTGATGTCATTATGGTATAAAATAATGTTAAACACTATTGATGGGTTTGGTCTTGGTTTTAAAATAGTATCTTGATACGTGTCTAATTCCTCATGTTGTGATAAATAAATATGTCCCATTATAGTATCATGAGTATTGTTTACGTTTTTTTAGGTTGATGCCTTTCTTGAATCTTTTACTTTTGTATGGTCAAGCATAGGGTTTGTGTAAATTTTTATATTTTTATTCCCTAATTTTTTATTGACATGAATGTCACCTTGTTCAATAAGATCTTCTATTAGATGTTTGAGTCTAAAATAGTTTTGTGTGTTATGACCTTTGTATCGATGAAATTTTCAAAAATGATCGTCTCTATAGCTACAAGATTTGACTTGTGGCTCTTGATAGTTTGAAAAATATGGTAGTGTGATAAGGTTATATTGTATCAATTGCTTCAAAAAATCCTCCATAAGTTCCCCTAAGGGAGTGAATTGTCGCTTGGGAGCACTGTTTGTTCTTTGTGGTCCATGTTGAGTGTTTGTAGTGTTGATTGTTGTTTGATTGTTTGATGGTTATGTGTATGGTTGTTGTGTGTTCATGGTTTGGGTGTTTTCTTGTCTATAAGTAGTTAAGACCACCTTCGCATCAACAACACCATCACTAGTAACACTCTTGTTCTCGGCCAAATAGCAAGGCTTTTCATCAAAACTAGTGGATGGGTAGTTTGTCTCTATATACCTGTGTGTTTCCCTATGAGATTAGGGCTCTCTTGATGTTAAGGGCTCTAAGGAAAAGCTCATCATAAGAGGTAATACAATGTATCTTCAAGTGGAAGGATAGATCTGGATCAACATTTTCTATGATGATCCCCACTTTTTGTTCATCGAGAATGGTCCACTTGCACTCTTATTAGCTTTTTGTCTCCACCATTGTAAGAAATTAGTGAAAGGTTCTCCCTTATTTTGTCTGGGAGTATTAAATTCTTATAGACTTACGTCCATATCAAGATTAAAGGAGAAATGATCTACGAATTTATCAATGATTTCTTGGAAGGTTTTGATGCATGGAGGTAACTATGAAAACCAATCCATGGTAGGACCTATTAAAATTTGAGGGAATAGGCACATCAAATAGAACTCATTATAGGAAACCTACATACAAATGACGTTGAACTCCTTGACATGATCCATAGGATTTCCTCTCCCTTTGTATTTATCAAATTTGGGGATTTCAAATCCGAGAGGGAATGGTACCATTGTGATGTTTCAATCAAATGAATAGGGACATAAGTTATGTATATGGGGCTTCTTTGTCTTGCCCATCAGAAGATCTCACATTTCTTGTGATAACACCTTAAGTTGTGATGCTAGATCATCTTGTGAGTTTGGAGGAGGAACATATGTTGGGAGGATAGATGGGTTGTATGTGGGATTTTGATATGATAAAGTGTTGTATGCGGTGTATGGTGGTGTAGGCTATGGCGATGATGGTGTAGGCATATATATTCCTAATATGTTAAAATTGATGATGTTTTGTTGAGGTTTATAACCTTGTTGTTGTTGTTATTGTGTGAGAAATTTTTGTTGTTGGGCATATTGTTGAGCTTATTGTTGTTGTTGAGCTACTAAGGCTACTTGTTGTGTTGCTAAGGTTGCTTCTTATTGTTGTTGTTGTTGTTGTGCTGGTAGGGTTGCTTGTTGTTGTGCTTGCAGTTGTTGTGTTGCTAATGTTGCTTGATTTTGTTGTTTCTATTGTTGTGTTTGTTGTTGTTGTTGGACTACTTGTTGGTAAGCATGTTGTGCTTGTTGTAAAGCTAAGGCATGTGCTTGCAATGTAGGATCAATCAGTGGTTGGGACATCTGCGATAGGTTTTGGGTGTTGATGTTTTGTGTGGATTGAAGATTGTTGATGAGAGGTTGGGGGTTTTCTTGGTTTAGCATCTCTTGCAATATAGTGGATTGGGATGGAGGAATGTCAAATTGAGGTGTCATTTTATTTTACATGACATGGGGGACCAAGGGAAAAGATGATGTTGGTGCCATTTGGTATTGCAATGGTAAGGACACATTAATACCTTGTATTGATTGAAAGGGTTCCCTTAACCAAAGGGTGGGGGGTTCCCTTGTTTTATTTGAGGTGAGATCAAGGTATTACTTTGGTTGATGGGATTCGTAACCAAGGTTTTGTTTTTATATGGGTTGATAATAGACGGTTTGATGTGGATGGTGGATTAACTTGGATAGCTTGGGTAACCACTTTTTTTGATGTGTCAATGAGGTTGTTAGAGCTACTTGTCAAGGGTTGACATTGCGTGAGAGTGTTAACTTTCCCTTGTTTTCCTACTTGAGGAACTTGGTCTGAATTACCTTGTGTAATATTAGGCATACTTTGGGTATTTGTGGTGATGGATAAAGATGGTTGCACTCAAAATGTTGAGGTTGTTGTGGCATCATGGAATGTAAGTGGTTTTCCAAATGTTGACCTATCTAACTTGTGTTTTGGGGAAGGTTGGTGGTTAATGGAATGGTCATATTATGAATACTAACAATTGTGTTTGTTCCTAGCCTAGTTGCAAGACTAGATGAACATAATGGTTGACTTGGCACAAGGGATGGAGTTTGTTGAATCATAGATTGGGTTAACCCTAGTGTCAAAGGTTGCACAACAAGAGATGGGGAAATTGGAGTTACATTTTCTAAGGCTTGATGTTCTTGTCTGTACTCCATGATTCCTTCCTTAGTAATTCCAAATGGATTGTTTGTGACATCTTCTATCTCATACAGCCTTGATGGAGAGGAGGGTTGTTGTGATGGGTTAAATTGACTTCTTGGATCAAATTCTTAAGGATTGGGATCACTGATGGTAGATGATACTTTGTTTTTCTCCATTATTCTCTTGTGTCGTGATCTTTCCTTTACCATAGATTTTGGGTCACCTATGGGAGAGTTGTGTTGATATTTGTAATGTTTTAACTCTCTAGTTGACTCAAATCTAGGTAAAAGGGACGCTCTAAGTATTTTTGAAGCAATGGTGATAAGGGGGGATGAAAAGATGAATGTTGTGGCAAGTGATCTTTATAAGAAATTTACGACAACACTTTTGACTTAAGTTTGATTGTTTGATGTTTGGATAGAGGATGTTGATGAACTTGGAAATCTTAAGGGTAGACTCGTGACCTTCAAGATAAATTGGTTCAAATATGATAACTAAATTTACCAAATGCATGGAAAAGGATACATTTCACATGCAAAGTAGAAAAGTTGGGGGTTGGTTTGATAGATGTTTAAGTAAAAAAGTGTTGGTGTATTTGAAAATTTGTAAAGTTTGGTAAAGTGAAGGATGAAATTTTGATGGAGGGGTGGAGGAAATTTTTGACCCAATGTTAACTTAGAATGAGCCTTTGTTTAATAAGACCAAGGTAGTGAGAAACATGTTATACCTCTAAATTGATCAAACCCTAAGGACTTAATAATTTTGGAAATAGGACCCAATGATTTTGGTAAAGTGAAACTCAATGATTTTGGATAATGAAACTCAATGATTTTGGACTCAATGTTTTACAATTTTTTCCTTGTATGGTAGTGGGTGTAAGGTTGGGTTGTTCAATTAGAGTGATTAGACGCCAAACGGTCATGTGGGGTTAAATTTTGTCAATTTATCTTGCTTAAGTGAGTTTCTTTTACCACAAACACTTGTCTTGATTAAGTTTTCAAACTAAATGTCTATGTCAAAAACATCATAAATTTCTCAAGGTCCATTTTGTGAAAATCATGAGGTTGAAGCCATAGTTTCTTATGTTGACTATGGGAATTATGGATTGAGACATAAGTCAAGATATTTAGAAATCTCTAAGGATAGAAATTCTTAGGACAAGTGGGTAAAAGTACAAAGTTGTGTCGAACCCTTTTAGCCAACTTATCAACACAAGTGAATTTTAGTATTTCTAACTAAAAATCAATTTTGGTCAAACATATGATATAGTAAGATTCATTTTATATAAGTTAAATATGTCCACAACTTTTCCAACTAAAATTGTTGGCTAAATGCATATGGAGCACCACTTTGAGGCCAATTTACTAAAAAAATGAAATTATTTGAAAAAATTAATGTTTCAACAACTCTTACTCATATAAATAACATATTTTTAAAAATGTAAAAATACCCTTTTGTAGATCCATAAGTGTAGTTTTCAAATATATATTTATTTTAATATTTTTATTAATATTTATATTTTATTTTAATTTTTTACTAAAAGTAGGTTATCAGCACAAAAATATTAGGTTGATTACCATGTCAAGAAAAATACTAAAACTTATTAAAAAAAATTGAAAAAAATATGATGCCCTAGAACAAGAATCTAGATTAAGATAGTATAATTTTTTTTCTATTTTAGATAAATATTCAACATAAAAGTTGACGTTGAGTGGAAACAGTCATGTTTTAATACATGCACAATTAAATATATATTTCTTAAAATTGCAAAACAAAATATCCATGCCCTAAAGTTTCAAGTTATAAATATACACAAAAAAAATTGAAGGGAAAAAAAAAAAGAAAATTTGCTATATAAAGCTTGGCATCGAGTGGGACATCATTTTTCAACATTTTATCAACAACTAAATTATAGTGTTAATTTATTAAAAATTATATTCAAATATTTTTTAATTTTGTCAAAAAAATACAAACATAAAATATACTAAAAAATAAGCATGTTATTAGTTTACATCATTTCAAAATTCAAAACATATATGCCACTTTCTAGTAATTCAAGTTTAAAAGTTAGATCAATGTTGGTCGTTTCCTTTATAAAAGTGTGACACAGCTTTGTACTTTTACCCAAGCATTAATAGCAAGGCTTTTCAAAAGGTATCCATATTTAAACCAAAGGGTTTGAAATTTTGAGGAAGATTGGGAATGTTTGTTTACAACATTTTGGAACCAAGCAAAGTATTAAACTAACTCTCAAGCATTTACCATCCTAGGCTCAAAAGATACTACTTTCTGAATCCCCACTCATATTTTTCCAAACACTAAGACAATGTGAACAAATAGAGATTTGGTGACACTGGCTCCCCTCCATGGCACACACTTCTCGGGACCACCAAATATCAAATCCTAAAGATCCAAAGATCCTAAGGATTTTCCTATTTCGACAATTGAATAATAAAATGTGGGGTGGCTTCGAAATGATTGTTCTTACACCAACACTTGCATAAAGGTTTTTGGCTTCTAAACAGTTGGTTCATAATAAGGGCTTGCGTTCAAGGTGGTCATACACACAGCAAGATTAGCTCAAAATTATGGAGAATCAAGAGGCCTTCTAGTCTCTTCCTAAGAAGAGATTTTAACATATCACATGGATACTGAGGGTGGCACTTGTCAGTATGACACATCCGCACTTGTTGTTTATGACTTTTGTCACAAAGACATTATTTCTATAGCAGCTTGAAAGAGCTTGGCTATAGCTTGTTTCTACTTGGTTCATTCCCTCCTTTCGAAGCAGAGATGCAGGCCCTGTAAAGATGAACAATAGCAAGGAAGTAAATTTGTAGTTCGATCATCCCAATTTTCATGAAACAACCTAAGAGAACACACACCACGTCTTTTCCCTACACTAGCAAAGGGGTTCATTTTTAATCCAAATTGAAATATGTAGGTGATTATACAAAGTGTTAAGGAATGTTTCTGATTCTCAAGATCACTGAGTGTCATGAGAGAATTGCATACACACTCAATAACAAAGATGTAAATCACAACATAGCAAACACTCATTAATTTTAACCCCTAAAGCTAAGATGAATTAATTTTATGCACCAAACGAAATGTTAAGTTGCCTTGTTCAATTTTAAGCCCAAAATAAAATGATGAAATGAGGGTTCAATTTTAGTCTCGTTTGAGTGTTCTTTTTAAACCCAAATGAAAATTGGTGTGGTCCTAAAGCATAAAATAAAAATCATGATAGATGGGTTATAATTGCCCCAAAATATTCAAATGCTTGTTAAAATTACTACATTTTAATACAAGGATGCTTCTTCACTTCAACTTTTATCATCCAACCTATAAAACCTTGTTAGCCTAAAAAAGCATCATTGTATAAACATAAGGAAAACAAAAATCTAAAGAGAAATTTGTCAGATTGATTAGTTCAATCCCTCCTTCTAGCGCCAAAATGTGACCAATTCTATTAGTATAGGTTACCTACACCCAATCCATATGAATTCAAGGCATATTTAAGCCACTAAGCATCAATCCCAATAAGATCATTCATTGTAAACTAAGAAAAATAATCCATTAAAACTAACATTCTAAATCATGAAAGCTTGAAAAACCTCTAATATAAGATATTGAAACTTATCCTATTGGGGGAGTGGTGTCGCATTGATGCAGAATCGTGTTCCTTTCCCAGTCCCTTAGATAGTAAACATGTTTCAATCAGTTTTATTGAAGAAAACTGATGAAACCATGAGATATATGTGATAAACATTATTTAAATACTAAATTAACATGATATATGATAAGATGATTGATATGGGTGTATGAAAATCTACTCTAAATGTATGCAAGCTTCAAAATATTAAAATCCTAATTAACAATGCTAAATGTATGCATCTATGTTATAATGGAAGCCATTAATGAAAGCTAAGCTAATATGCAAGTAAATAAAGCAAAAATTATGTTAAATGTGAGTGCAAGTGCAAATGATTTTAACAACATAAGTTTTTTGTTAAAAGATGGATCCATTTGTCTCCAAATAGTGACCTATTTATAGGAAATAAAATGAGAAATTAAGGGTTAAGATTAAAAAGGCTAATCAATGGTCAAAGATGGAAGAAGTTGGAGGCATGGATCATGGATTCTCATCAAGAGAAGAAAATCAATGATGAGATTTAATCAAGGGTTCTCATTCCTTCAAACAAACACATGGATCATGGATTATCATCAAGAGAAGAAAATCAATGATGAGATTTAATCAAGGGTTCTCATTCCTTCAAACAAACACACTTTTAACCTATACAAGAGGTCACTAGTTAACTTGCACAAGAAGTTTTGTAAGAATATTCCCTTTTTCAAATGAGTCAAGAGAAAGAAATAGAAAATAGATCTTTTGCAAATTAAAACAAATTTTAATTGTGCAAAAGGGGAAGGAATAGTCCATGGTAATATTCCCCTTTTGGAGGAATGTGCAAAGGAGGAATATCCCCTTGAAAATGGAATAATTAATTAGTAATTTGATAATTAGAATAAAGTTTCAATTTTGTAAATCAGGGGTACATGATATTCATTAAATAATTGATTTAATGGAGATAAAATGAAAAAGCCATGGATGAGATTTATTTGATCTATCAATGGTCACAAATGAAAGGAGGATGAAACATGGATCAAGGATTATCATTAATGGATGAGAATCTTTTAAACAAACACACTTTGCAACAACTTTAAAAAGTTGTTTCAAAGTTTGTTTGGAGTAATCATTACCTTTTTTTGGAGGAAAATAGGAGATTATTCCTTTGGAATATTCCCTATGCAAGTGGATGACATGGAAATTAGCAATTTAGTTAATTAAAACTAAATTTGAATGTGCAAGATGAGGAATGTGATGATATTCATTAAATTATTGATTTATTTAATGAAAAGGAGATGCAAATATGATATTTAATTAAATAGTTTAGGTTATTTAATTAAATAAGAGGACTTAGGGTTAAAATTAAATAATTTTCATTATTTAATTAAATTGGACATGTGTTGGTGTTTTTTCAGTAGAACATTAAAATCCTCTAAAGGGTAGCCAACCCTTATGCTTAAGAATCTTCAAGATCAATGGGCATTGAACGAGAGCTTGATATATAACCTTTTCTCCCCTACACTTCAAGATCTATTAAACCTAGGACGGTAATCCTGACAGTATATTTACAGATACTCAAGTGTGTCAAAGTATCAAATACACTATAAACAGATTATTCTCCTCAAATTGTTTAAAAGACACAGTACCCTAAAGGTTTGGTCGACCTTCATGGTAGTGTCTAATTCAAACATGAGAGATGTATAGTATTGAATTCCACACACAAACAAACTGAGATTTTTAAGTAAATTGATTTAAATTTATGATTTTTTGTTGAATTAATCAACTAAATGTAACATGAATAGCACACTTAGATCAGTGTCTCATCCTTGAAATGGAGTCAATTTCAATACTTGTACAACCTAATAACATTTTAGCACACATCATCTAAGCTTTGACATTACTGCATTACAATACATCAATATTTTATTCTCAAGGTTTCGCAACTTCTTCTCAAAATCTTAGTACTTAATTCACATGAATCTACAACTTCATTCAAGCATTTATATTAATTCCTTGAATTAATGGGTAAGATTTAAAACCACACACCCACTAGAAATCAATGGAGATGAACAAGAAAATCCTTGATTATATTATTCATAACTCATAAAATAAGCACATAGGAGAGAAAATGGTTCTAAATTTTCATCATTCTATATTATTTTTCTAGTATTGCTATTAGAAATACATATGCATTGATAGACTCCAACCTTAAAAAAACCATAAAATGCTCTATATTCATCTTACAATGTTCTCCATGACTAATTACAAAATGACCCACCCTTGCAAATGGATCAAAAATTCACTTAAGGAGAGAGAAACCCTAAATGCACATCAGAAGAAGACACATGGCAAACTCAGGTCCACTAATGAATAACTACCCACTGCTTGAAGAGAAGCCTCATTCCTCATCATTCATTTTCCTGTAACAGAAAATTATTCCCTTCTCAAGAAGACTTCACTCTATTCATTTTTCCCTACAGTTGAAAGTTTTATCCTCCATTGTGAAAGTTATCCGCTTCACTCATGCAAAACTTTAACTTGCAACCGAGAGATTTATTTCACCATGAAAAAACCCTTTAATCTCCTCTCTTTTTTTCCTAAAAAAAAAAATCATTTTATTTACTCCATCAAGCTATAGAGGACTTTATTCACTCATTGAACTTACTTTCTTTCACCTTTTAAATATTTTCCTAGCCAAAGTCTTTATTTTCACATTGTGAAGACTTTAAATCATTTACTTGGGCTATAAAAATATTTCACCTATGCCTTTTATTTTACACATTATATTTAAAATATTTACTTTTTAATGTTGAATCCTTTTAAACAATTTCCATTGGGAATTTCATCTTTGAATTATTTTTAACTCACCATCAAAAATAATCCATGGGTATGTGCAGGATCATCATGGAAAAAATAAGCCCTTAAGTGGCAAAAAAATCAGAAAAATTAGAGTTAGGAAACTTGACATAAAAATTTGAATAAGTTGTCTATATTATTTCAAAAATATGTAAGAATAGAATCTATATAGAAAATTGAATGTAGTTTCTAAACTACTAGGTTTATTTAAAAAAAACAAAAATCTATTTGGTGAAATTTTGAAATTTCAACATTTGTAGTAGTACTTAAATTTCAGGCAAAAATAAGAAGTAGGTGTCTGTCTGACCACCCTAACCACAATAAAATGATAATATTTTTTTATAAGATTTTAGATATAAGTAGAGGACCCATGTCCCCATGTGATGCATTTTTTTTTCTAAGTAAATAATTAATTATGATTTTTTTATTACAACTTTTAAAAAATATAAGAATTTGTATGTCTGACCACCTTAACTTGGTCAAAAATTCATAAATTCATTTTTTTTAATCCTATAGTATGTGAAGCATAGAATGTGACACATGCTTTAGAATCAAAAAATGTGATATTTTTTGAAAGCTATAGATGTTTTTCAATTAGCCTAACAATTAGGAATTTAGTCATAATTCAAATAGAAAATGAATAATTATTATTTATTAAATTTAAAGTAAAGCATAATTTATATTGGTCGAAAGTTGAGAATCTGCTTTAAAAACCATTCATCAATTTTGGGTAAAAAAATTCATTAGCCACATACCCTACACATACCCATCATATCGCCACTTTTTTACCCCTCGTGATCTTGCACATACCCCCATAAACAATGCCTTTTTAAAAAAAATCATCAGACCCACATTGTAACCTCCCCGCTCTCCTGTTTCTTCTAATGACAACAATAAAAAGTTACGCAGGCTAGTGGGCAAGCCTTCTCCTCCTCGCTTCCCTACTACTCTTCTATGACAGCATTCAACATTCTTGTGGGATAGTGGGCTACAATGAGGATCCATCCATGCCTCATCTTCTCATGATGGTCGTTGATTGTAGTTCTGCCCTAATCTTCAGTTTGCATGTTTCACTAAATCTCCCACAACTATGCTAGAGTGTGAGCTATAACCCTGATAAAAGTGGCATACCTCAACTTCTCAAGCTTAGCCTTGATGCTCCTTTTACCATCTCTATTCTCATATTTCCTTGCATACATAGTGAAAGCCTTCTTTGTGGCCTTGTACTAGTCACCTGTCTTCAGCTCCATGTCGCAAACCATACAAAAAGCATTTGATGAGTGCTCATCCACATTTCAAATAGGAACCTCCAAAAACATTTATCTCAGACACCAACCATTACAAACAAAATCTTGAACCTACTCAAGATGGTCACCACATTCTCTAGATCCTTCCTTTAACAATGTTGATACATTTTCACTGTGCTAAAATTTCTTTTACAGTATTAGATTGACCGTTTTCAGCTTAGTACAATGGTTGCTCCATGCAACAAAACATTGCCTATTCCTCATGCTGACATTCTACAACATAGTTTACTAGCCTTCAAGACGTGTGTCTTCTCATCGCATAAAGCTACAAACAATTCTAATTTCCAAGTGAGATGTCACCAAAAGAATAATTCACATCAGATTCACCCTGGGAAATCTTAAGTTACTTCTTTTGCTTGAATCCAATCCCCTATTTCTTGATTCCACCCACACCAACAACAGTGTGCATTGCATACATACACAGCTATTTAAGCCCACTAATGCAAACATACTCAAATATCTTACGGGTTCTAAGTTTCTAATAGTAGTTGCCAAAGAATTCTCCATTAGCTATGAACATAGCTATATGGTTGTCACAATGAAGTATTAAAATTTCATTTATACAATGTGCCTTAGGCCAAGAAATCATATCATCAAAGGCCTCGTATATCCTCTCATCAAGTTCACCTTCAAGAATACAAAAGATATTTGTGTGCGTAATTTTATGTATATCAAATGTAGATTAAAAGTGAATCAAACACACCAATGAAACTTTAAATCAAAGCATAAAATAAAGGAAGATAAAGAAAACTTTGTTAATGCTTCAAAGACGTTCGATTGTCCTCTAATCTCCAGTGTATTCGTTGATTCCAACTTGCTCTCAGATCCTATGCTAGGCTCAACAAACAGTCTTCCTAGAGAATGAGATTGAAGATGATGATTGAACGCATGTTATTACTATGTGATTAACATGCTTAAACTAAACATGATTGTTGTTAAAGAAACTAGAATGTAAGATTACGAAATACTATGAATGCTAAAGCTAATAATGATAATGCTAAAATTCTAATCACCTGAATGCAACTAATCTCTAATAGAACCAATGCTTGGATTTGTAGAGGTATTTATAGAGTTTTCAAAAGATTATGATTGGTTGCAGATGCTCAATGGCTGTGAAAATTCTTGGCAAATCGAATGGTGTAAGATGAAAAGGATGGAGAGAAAATCAGATGGAAGATAGAAAAGAAGATTCATTTCCTCTTTCATGAGAGATGATAAAGATGAATTGTAAAAATCATCTTTTTGTGAGATTGAGAAAATATTTTGAAGATAATTAATGAATTTATTAAATTCATTATTCATTTATTGGTGACATGGAATATTTTCTTAATTAAATAAAAATTTAATTAAGATTTGGAGAAAATGGAAGATTCTTAATTAAATAAAATATTTAATTAAGATTTTGAGAAAATAGAAGATTCTTAATTAAATTAAATATTTAATTAAGATTTTGAGAAAATAGAAGATTCTTAATTAAATTAAATATTTAATTAAGATTTTGAGAAAATAGAAGATTCTTAATTAAATTAAATATTTAATTAAGATTTGGAGAAAATAGAAGATTCTTAATTAAATTAAATATTTAATTAAGATTTGGAAAGTGACGTGGAATTAATTAAATAAGAATATTTAATTAATATTTGATTTAGAAGAAAGGGAATTAAATTCAATTAAATCAAAGATTTAATTAAACTTAAATGTGATAATTAATTTAAATAAACAATGATATTTATTTAATTAATTAAGTGAACTTAAGAAAGTGGTAATTAAATAAAATGAATTTATTTAATTAAAGTGGAAGAATAATGTAGGTGAACGATATACATAAATTAATGAAATTTATTTATATGTAGAGGAATTACGAAAGAAATTAATTAAATAATAAATATTTAATTAAATTCCAGGATTAAATGATATGGTCATTTTTATGCATATACAATATCCATCTTCATAAAGCTTCAAACTTTTTTCAACACTATTTGACTTCTCATACAAACTCTTGTTGATAGAAGGATCTTCTCTAATTGATTTTCTATTTCTATTGTAGTTTTTTTTAAGAGACCATTGTGGTTCTAAGGCACATCTAATCCTTATAGGAAATTACATTAAATACTTCCATCTTTAGTTTCTTGAATTCCCCTCAACAACATTTACATTCAAAACCTCATTAAAATTATTGTGCTCAATTCTAGCTTCAAATACATTTTCCTTTTCAAATTTAGTGTTGAAATCTTCATTGGAAACATTTTCTTCAGTTGCAAACATTGAATCATTGTTTGAATCATATAGATCCATAAGACAAGTGTGATCAATAGCATTAATCTTACCATTTGTATCATCATAACTATGAGCATTCTCTACCATGTCTATCCAATCAACCATTTGAGAAATACACCAAACATAGGTTTTCTATTACAAAAAGAGTAGGTTTCCAAACTCTTATTAATCCTGCAAAAATGGGTTTTCACCATATCGAACCTTTTTGATCCAACTAAGATAGAAACTTCCTAAAATTGTGTCACACGTCGGGTCCCCTTGTGGGCTCGACTAATTTTTTTTCTTTAAAACAAGTTTCATATCCTAAATTGATTTGAAGATACTTTTATACGCATCTAGCATGAAAATTTTAAGTGGGTTGTCATTAAAATTTGCTTTCTAGCAAAATTCCACAATGATCAAAACTAGCCTAGTGGCCTCTAGAATCGCCTTTAAAAACTAGTCAAACAACCTCCTAGAGCCATGAAAATGCACAGGAATGTAAACATTTGACCCAAGAATGCAGTGCAACAAACAAATTGGAAAAACATATTTCAAGGTGCAAGATATTAAATGCCAAAGTGGCTCACTCAGGGTTTTCTACAACTATACCTATTCAAAACCAATTAGAGTTCACCAAGTCACCACCTCAAAAAAATATCAAATTTCACCTCTTGGGAAACTACCACTGGAAACACTGGATTTTTTAGGTCCATAGAGTATGTGTGCAAGAGGGATTTCATTCAATCAACATTTTTCACAAGATATTAAGGGTCAAAGTTGACCTTGAAACATTTTGGAAATGCAGATGTAAAAACAAAAAAATTGCATTTGCTTTTGATCTCAAAAAAACATCAAATTTGATCCTGAGACTCTAAAACTAGACTAGGGAGCATATGAATATGGGGGGAATGTAGAGCACCAATCCTTTTTTCATGATTATCATACAGCTATGAATTATTAGTCTGAACGAGAGGCCACTTCGGAAGTCTAAGAGTTTGCAAATAACAAAATAGTCCCAGAACCCTCCAACTTTGTGCTTCAAAACCCTATCAAAACTCATCACAGGAGGGTGAAACTGGGCAAGCAGGATCACATATGTCAAATGAATATATCTACCAAGGGATTTGACATGAAAATCAATTGGCTCTAATTTATGACCCTCCAAAGTAGATCACTAGGGAAAAAATTTCAGGTGCATTTCTGAGTGTGAAAATCAAAATTTTTCATCATGGGCACTTAAAATTTAAAATATTGAAGGTTCCATTAGGATGAAATGTCATTGTGAAAAGGGGTGAATTAACCCAATTAGGTCAATTAGATTAATAGGTGAAAATGAGGCATTTAAGGCATTTAATTAAATAAGCAAAAGGAGGGTGGGTTTAAGGATGAAATGATGTTAGTTAGCCAATGTGATCCATTGAGATATTTTGAGGTGTCTACAAGATCCTAATAATGCACTCCTCTTCTAGGTCAAAACCAAATTTCCATTTTTTAAAGAAGGGCACTCTTTTACCAAGAACATAATTACTACATAAGATAGTCCTAATGTAGTCCTCATGATTTGTAAAGGAGAATAGAAAGAAACACTTGTTCATGGTAGTAATCTCAACTTTCCCATAAATTTTCTATTTCATTTGTGCCCATCTACCAACCACATTAATGCTTGATCTAGCTCCCATAAATTTCCCAATAAGAGCACTAACCATTCTATAGGACTATCTTTTAACAACCAAATCAAGAACCCTAAGATAAAATCCCTTTTCATATACTTCTACTTCTAGGGGGTAAAGTAGATCAATTGTAGGTATGGATTTACCATTAATCAAAGCTAACTATGATCTATGACAAACCCAATTTCTAGAATGTTGAATCATCTTCTCATCAACATGAATATGAGACTCCAAAACAATTCTACTCCATCTACTCTTCTCTACTATAAAACTTGAACCCTTAAGTTTATTTGTCCCTAAAATCTAGTTATCATTATGACAATGGGAATGAAAAATAATAATCTACTCAAAACAACCACTAATAAAAGGCATCCTAAAACCCTTACAACTCATTCCTTCTCAACTGCCAAAGATAAATTATTAGTGATCATCCACTAATCTAAACATAAATAAATCATTACTAAGAAAAATTAATTTTATGTATTTTATTGTCACCTTTTCAAAAATACATAATATATCTTAATTTAAATGTTAATTTGAAATGGTCTAACTTAAATATGTGTCCCTTTTTGTTGGAATTTAAAAAATAAAATGTGATTAATATGAATCTTTTTGAGCCTCCAACTTTAATTGTAAATGATAAAGAAGATTATTTCAAACAAGAAAATGAAAATTTGTACTAAGGTGAGTTTTAAAAGCAAAACAAAAATTTCCATTACACCTCAAGAAATGTTTAATATTTCTTGACATTGTCTTTTCATAAAGAAAATTTTAGTCAACTATGTATTATCCGAGTAAACACTTTTAGATTTAAATGTGTATATTGTTTTGAATCAAAATAGCATACACAGTTAAATCCAAAAGTGTTTACTACTATCATTCATGGACCATGGAAAAATCATACCATCTATGTATTTTCTTTCATTCATGTTTAATGTAAAAATGGTGATCAAGAAGAGCCTTTTAAGAGCCTTTGATTTTAGTCTAAATGATAGAAGGTAATCTAAAATAAAGAATGAAAATCATCATTAAGATAAGTCTCAAAGAGATAATGAAAATATGAATTAAGGTATGAAAAAGGGGATGATGTTGAGTACTCTATATGATATATGACAATATAAGTTTAATATTTTTTAATTAGTTTCATAGGTTTCTAATATTTTCTGATATGAATTTGAAAAGATATTATTCTATTAAGATTTCTATTGATTTATGTGAAACATCATTTTTGTAATATTATGTTGTTTTTGATTGAAAAAGCAAGGATTTTAAGAGGGCCTTAATCCATTTTGTGTCAATAAATATTTGACAATAAGAACAAGACTAGGAACAACAACAAGAGGAGACAACATAGAAGGCACATCTAGACAAGACTACTGAAAATAGAGAAAAACACAACAAGGGATACCACCCAACAAAAACTAAGTCAAGGTGGTTTAAATAATTGTTCCAATGATTTTTGTTGAATCATAATATAAGGATTCCTCTCCACAAATATTTTCATCTTTTTTTTACAAGGAGAAGAAACAAGATCCCCAATAGAACCAAGTAATCCCAAAGAATTAGTAGAGAGTTCCAACTTAGAGGGACCATCAAAACCATCATTCTGAAACTCTTGATAGGGAGTCCAGTGTCTTCCACAACCTCTATCACCTTTTCCTTTTTCTTCCAAACTAAGTGTTTCTTCTTCTTCCTCAAACATGTAAAGGAGGCATGACCAACTTTACCACAAGAATGAAAAATAACTAGAGAATCTTCATAATCAATATGTTGCTCCCACTTACCAAATTTAGATGATAAGGTAATCTTAGTGGAGAAAATAAGGTTATTCTCCACTAACACACAAAATCTAGCAAAAAATAAATGATTCATGGATTTGGTGAGCTTATCTGTAGTACAATATTACCCAAAGGAATTAGCAATACTCAAAAAAATAAGTCATTCCAAAACTCTAGATCTAGCCCTAGTAAAAAAACCCAAATAGGAAACTTAAAAGTGTTTGTCATTAGGTTGAAGCCATGGAACCACATTTGGAGATAGAGGCCATTCGATCCAAGAATCCAAAGGCCTTCAAGAATGACCCTTGAACAATCTTCCACATGGGGAAAAGAAAATAGAAAGAAACCATTACACATTGTAGACATGCAAAATTGGCATCATGCATTTAATTAATTCATATTCATCCATTCATCAAATAAATCAAGTTTATTTGATTAATCTCTAAAGTCCTTCATTTAAATTAAATAAATTCATCTTTATTTGATTTAACATTAACATCATCCTCTTTGATTAAATAAATCAAATATTTATTTAATTAAATCTAAAATCATTCTCCTCTCAACTTTGATTTATTTAAATCCTAAAATCTAAGTCAAAATTGTCAAATCACCTAACCTCCTCTCATTTAATCAAATCCTCATTAAATCTAATCTTAATCCATGTCACATCCTCTAACTTTTCCCACTTGCACAATCTAATTTCATTCAAATGTGGCATCTTTAGGGAATATTCTTCCAATTTTAATTTTCCCTCTCACATGACTTGTCCATCCAAAAAATAATTTAAGAGCTCTTACATGTCTCTTACACAAGTCAAACTTGGCATTTAACTCATCTTTCATCCCCCCTAAACATGTCACTTCATCAAATTCAAAATTCAAACTTGCACATTGATCAAAATGTGCTCAACCTCCTTCCATTGGAATGTTGACAAGTGGCACAATGCCATTGGATTATCTTTTATCCCACATTCCTCCTATCTTGCATTCTCCTATCATTCTATTCTATAAATAGAGACCCTCTCTATTGATTCAATCCTCCACAACTCCACAATCTTCTCCACAACTTGATCACTTATCATCGTGCATCATCCATCATCTAGGAGCTTAGATCAAGGATTGGAAAAGGGATTATTTCCACATCAAAGAAGAACCAATCCACTATGAGATAGGGGTTTGATCATGTTTTCATATGCTTGCAATTAGTTGTTTTTATTCTATTTAGATTTGCATATTTTAATATGATTGAATATTTCATAGGGATACCCTTTTTGGTTTGCTTAAGTTCACTAACAATGCTAATGGTTGTTTATTTTTGAGAAAATTCAAAAAAAGGTATCCACATTATGGCGCTAAAAGGAGGGTTGTATACTGCATCTTTTAGAGTTTAAGATTCTCTAGTTTTAGCTTTTAACATTTGTTTGCAGATTCTCTAGTTTGTAGCTTGTAACTTTGGTTTTGTTGATTTTCTAGTTTTATTGTTTTCCTACATATACAACTTTTAAGTTGATTACTATTGATGTTGCAAAAGCTAAAAAAAGAAAAAAAATTGAGTATCTTTGGAATGATATAGAGGATATGTTTTTGTTCATTTGATATCTATCTCCCTAGACTGGTAAACTTACAATGATATCCAAATAGATAAGCTAAATTATAAAATCTTATTGCTATGAACTACATTATGCTTGTACTATCAATATAACAAAAAAGTGTAGATTCAAGAGTTTGATTTATCTAATAGTGGAAAAGAACCAGCACATTTCATTTGCCTTTGGTGTGAATGCAATTCTAACAAACCTGCCATTTGGCTTTACTCTTCTTGTATCTGCATTCATCGAGCTTGGTTAGTTGTAAGATTCGGATTAAAAAAAAATCTCTCCACAAAACTCATCAATTGTTGGAATTATATCAAAATTATAGTTTTCTAATTTGTAGATGTCTTCTTTTCAGACGCTTCATTTTATTTTTTGAATATTTAGAGTCAAAGGAGCACATCTCTCAAAATAGACTCTTGGAGTGTATCACCATTAACAGCGACTGCTACAAAATCAACATCTTTGTTTTTGTTTGAATAAATTTCAATCTTGAAAATCTTTGGTGGAGAAGCCACTGACAGGGCGTGCACAATCTGCTAGTTGTTGAAAGCAAGGAGCCCTTACAAATGAAACCTCTCCCATGATGTTTGATTTAATTACTAAATCGATGGAAATGATGGTGTTTAATTTAGTAATTCGATTTTTTATTTGTAGTTTCATTTGAAAGAAAGGAGCCCATTTCCAGACACTTTACAATAACCATGATTCTAGGGGCCACTTTTCCTTTTATGTTTTCCTTTCAAGGTCCTTTTGCTCTATTTTTGAAGTAAATTGAATCTCTCTACATTCTTCTTCTCACCCTTGTAAGTCACCTCAACCATTGGCTTGTCATTTTTCTATGAAACAACATTGAAAAACCACAATTTCATGTCATCCTGCACAGAAGAATCAATAAATCTTCTTCCAATAAGTATTTTCACATCAAAGACGGTGTTAAGAGGATTAGAAGAGATTTGAAACTTGACAGCATGTCCCACAAGTCTCTCGTCATTCTATTACCTTGATCATTAACTATGATTTCCACTATGTTGTCTACCATGCTCCCACACAACTATAAGTTGTTCCCAGATCATTGTTAATGGCTTTCTCTTTTCCCTTCCCATCCATTTGTTTCCCACGCTTTCTATATTTCATTTGCGTGTATGTAGCAATAAAATGAGACCATGTTTTCTTTAAGAGTTTTATGACACAGCTTACAACTTGTTTATGTCTCCACATCATTGTGTATACATATCTATCATGAAACTTACAACTACCACAAATGTTTATGTTGTGTTTCAGATCCATCATTAGTGGTGCAGCAAACAAGGATGCAGGAAAAGGCATTTTGTAAAGACAAGGGAGTAGCGTTGAAGTATTATTGCCATGTATCCACATATTTATGAAGCTTGACTTGACTTCATCGAATATTTCTATATCTGTCAGAGCAGCAGTTAATGGCACATTTCATGGGAGATTGCATGATTAAGATCACTCAAAAGATTTGGTAGATCCGTGAGTGGAAGTACGAACAAGAACTTTCTTGTCAAAACAACTGGATGAATAGGGAGGTCATGAGGCAGATTGAATATGCACTGTTATTTATTATTTAATGTTAAGGAAGGTTCTCATTAATATTGTTTTCACTGTCAATCTCGATATTGCTGCATTGATATTGTTGTATATGATTTGAATGCTGACAATGCAGATTTTTTTTTTAAGAAGAAAGCAACAATTATTAAGAAGGAAAATCATAAAGCCAATTTAAATCTATCTTAAATAACTATATTTGCAAGCTGAAAGTTGGTTTTTTTTGGTGTTTTGTGAAGTAATTTACAAATAGTTTATATAAATTATTTCAAAATAAACATTTGATTATGTTATCATTGATTTCTTGAAATATCATAAATCTTACTTGGGATAGCTTTGGACTATTTGTAGGTTTTAAAGGGATTTTGTCTGCACAAAGAACTTGCAAAATTTGAAGCGAAGGAAACAATCTTTGGAGAATTTGAATTGAAAGTGGGCCTTGAACATTGAACTTGAAATTGACAAAGAATTTTTAAATGCTTAGAACATCCATTTCCTGCTCTTGTTTTCTATTTTAGGACAACTCAATTTCAATTTGGATTTAAAATTAATCATTGATTGATTTGTTTTTAATTTTTTTTCAAAGTTTGGCTAAAACTAAACATTAGAAACTCACTAAGCTTTTTGATTTGGTCAAACATTGAACAAAACAACTTCAAACATTTCACTTTAGTGCACTAAAAAGAATCAAATCATTACTTTGTGGACTTAAAATGAACAAGTATTTCTTTGTTTTGTAATTTCTTACTCAAAGTAATACCATCAAAAGGACGTATACGCTTCTCTCACGCCTCACGATGATCTTGAGAATCACAAGGCCTTTTGGTGATCTTACGTTAAGTAAAGTAATTTCCTCCACATCTTCATTTTGGGATTAAAATTGAAAAAAACATCTTGCGAGTGTGAGTAAACCTATTGCGTGTATTCTCTCTTTGTTTCTCAACAAAGATCGATCGAGTTATAGATATGTTTGCTCACTTTTTTTTTTATCTTAGAGGGCCTGCCTTGGTGAAAAAGTACTCACCCAAGGGAACGACCCAACTGGTAACACACTAAAGCCAAGTGTATTTTCAGCCCTACTATAAAAGTGGGTACTGGAACAAAGGCTAGTATCACGCAGGTGGCTCCAATGAGAAGGGAAACAATGGTCTCTCACCTCGAGGGGTCAACTCCTACGAATGGAAAGTCCAAATTAAAACCCTTGTCATAGAAAGGCCAAAAACCCTATCTATTTGTTGGTGCAAGAACGGTCATTCTAAAGCTGCCCCACACTTTTACAATTTTTAGTAGAAATGGAAAGTATGCCATGGGAGTTTCATGGGTGTTGATGCTTGGCTGCCCCATATAAGTGAGTGCCATGGAGGGGAGCCATTGGGGTCAAGCATCTAACTATTTGATAAAAATAAGTGTAGCTCAACTTGTCCAAGTGGGGACTCAACAAATATTGTCTCAAATATCCATAGGATTGTGATTGTTCTTGAAATCAAAACACATTTCTTTATCGAAAACATTGGAAAACAAACATTCAACATGAGCATCAAATCTCAAACCCTTTAGGAGAGGCAAATATCCTTAAAAAAATTCACATGCTATTGCTTTCCCTTGGGACTCTCATCCTTAGAGGCTCCGAAGCATTTGGATTTCATCTCAATTTTCTCCTACTAAGGTTGGCATAGGAAAACTGTGCTTTTGATTCCTTGATTTTCACATAATGGACCTTGTGGGATGAAAAGGAGTGGAGACATAGACGTCTAGTTTCAAAAGCTAATCAAGAGTGTGTTTGTAAAAAGAACTCATTAAGCAAAGCTAAGAAACAATTGGACCCCACACATGTGCTTGGTATCTTTTGGTCATATGGTTTTCATGAAAACATTGGTCTTTTGGTTTTGAACTACTCTTAGAGAAAAGCATGTTCTTCACTATCTTGGTCTTGTAAACAAGGTCCTTCTTAGGTTCATTTAGGATCAAAATCAAACACTTCATCCATCCCAAACATTTATCAGCTCCATCTCACAAACAACTTTAGAGCTTTGGAAACATCATTATCTAGACTTGGGTACATCCTTAAACCAAATCAAAATCATTTATTTAGTTAGGTGTGTTTGGATGAATCCTTCCTCACACATTTATTTAAATTATCACTTCTTTGAAAAAAATCATCCTAAGATAACATCTAACATCTTAGGGTTTACAAGTTCATTATCCAATCAAAACAATAAAAATCAAACCCTAAGTCTAGCATTAATCCAAAGTCCCTAAACGTTCAACACAAGCTATATCATTCATCCCTTTCATCCTTCATCTCATCATTGGTCTTGAACACCTTAGAGGTTCACCTTTGAAATGAGATCAAAACACAAGAAAAACATGGAATATAAACTTGATTCATACATCATGAGTTGTATAAATCAACCAAACCGTCAAAGCCTTACAATGTCGATTGATTATCAAAACTCACACTTATGTGCAATCCATACATGGGATCATTACCTCTTACAAACCTCAATGGCACAACAAATGTGAGTATTCCCAACCTAAATTTTGGAACACCTTTTCCTATGATAGATTTAAATCAAAGTCAAAACTTACAAATCTATCAACCAAACACTCAATGCATGAGTCTTCCACAAAACATCATCCCACCAAATCCATACATGCCAAGTACAAGTTTTCTAAACATGACCATTTTGAATCCACACTTGGAAAACTTCAGGATAGATATGTTTGCAAATCATACAGATGTTGTTCAAAGTCCAAACAAGATGTTAACAACTCCATGTATTGAAGGTTCAAGTCAAGGTAACACCATGCAAAATCAAAGTTACCTAAATCAAGGTAATGAGATTCCCAAACACAACAATGTTCAACTTCAACCTATCATGCCAAATCTAAACATCATCCCAAATCATAACATTGTCCAAAATTAATTTGTCCATGATCCCATTCAAACACCACAAGTATGCATCCCAAACCTGCTTGAGCAAAAACCAAATCAACTATATCAAGGGAGTCAAGATCAAAATCAAGATCAAATTTGGCAAGATCAAATTGCTACACTTACCACAATAGTTGAGTCATTATGCTAAGAGACATCTTCACCCCAAAATTAATACACTCTTCCATTGATTGAACCATGTCATCAAAGCATTGAGTTGTGTCCACAACCACATCAAGAACAATATATCCAATGTCAAGAGGTTGGATATCAAGATCAACAACATCAACAACAAACCCAACCTCCACATCTCCAAGATCAATCATCACAAGGTCAATTCAAAGAGCAAATCTCACAAGGGAACAAACAAAAATACACACCACTTGGGAGACCAATCGAATCAGTCCTGCAACAATTGGTACAAGAAAATCTCATCAAACTCCCCATCTATGGGAACTATCAAGAACCCCTAGTTAAACCACCAGGATATAATGAGGAGCACCATTGTTATTTTCACAAAACAAAGGGACACACAACATCAAGTTGTGTTTGACTCAAAAAAATCATCTAAGACCTCATTGATCAAAAGATAATCACTATTGGGGATAACAATAAATTTTCAACCACTAGTAATAGCATTGGAAAACTCCTCACCACAATTTTTGAAAACAATGTTCAAGATCTCCCCATTAAAGAGCACATTGAAGATGTTTTTATCTCATCCAATGATCAAATTAACATATATCAAGGGTCACTTTTCAATCACGATCAAAATCCACCAACAATACTCAAAAATGATCCAATTCAAGAAATGTCAACATCACTTGACCCTATGGTTGAAGACATTGACAATCTCTCCACCAAAATTGTTGAGAACAATGATCAAAGCCTATCCATCAATTATCACATTAAAGATGTTTCTACCCCATCTGATGATCAACTCACCATACATCAAGATCCACTTTTTAGTCATCTATTTCAAGGAGTGTTAGAATTATTTGATCTCATTGACATAATCTATGATCCATCAACCAATGATCATGTTGAAAATTTCTCTACATCACCTAATGAGTTAGAGAACATATCTCAAGAATTTATTCCAAAGCATGATCAACATCTCTCACCAAAATTTAGCAATGATCCTTTCCAAGAAATGTTGACATCCTTTGACCTCATGGTTATAGATACTAAAGGAATCCTTAGCTCAACATTTGATCCAAGTCCACCCAAAGATCTAGAGGATATTGAGCCACTTCCCATGTCTAATGAGGACATCCAAGAACCCTTTATAAGCAACCCATCCTTTGAAACTGACCCATGTCAAGAACTTGATCCAAAGCATGTCAAAAGTAATTCCCAAATCATTCAAGATCAAGAATTTGTATCTCCAAGATACTACAATGATCTAATGGGTGCTCTCCTATCTATACAAGAAGTCACAAATAATTATCATATCCATATACCACATACTCCTCCATCTACCCATGAGATCCTTTCTATGGATGGACACATAAATGATCTTCATTCAGAACAGGATTCCCCTACTCTTGACATTATTACACAGAAGGAGCAGGTTATTGATTCCTACATTCAAACTGAGTTTTCAACATCAAGATCAGATATATCCCAAATTTATACTAAGGACATCATGTATGAATATATTCAACATCATCCACTCAAAGAAAAAGGTCTGATAGAATAGGACATTCTGGAGTTAGCAGAGTAGCAAATTGAAACGTCATCTATAGTAGACATTTATCAGAGAAGGCTTACTGAACAAGACATAATCAAGGAATAAAGGTGCTACTACCACCATACTAGGGGCAACTATGTCTCAAGCAAACATCAACATAGGGAGCATGAAGAATCCTTATGATGAAACCAATGCTAATACTACAACTAGCCACGTCATGAATCTTCATCCACTCATCACCACATCCATGAATTGGGACCAACATCAAAAGAAAGATTTGAATCAAAGCAAGAAGAACATTATCAAAGAAAAAGAAGCTAAGAAACATGAAGGACAAGTCAAATACAAGTGGATACCAAAGAATACAAAGAAATATTATCCCTATCAAACTCCATCAGTCAAAGAAACTATGGAACAAAATAAAAAGGGAAAAGAATCCATCAAAGATGTCCACAAAGGAAAAATAAGGATTCTCAAGTGATTTAAAAAGTGTATCAAGCAGTTGGTCCTAATTCCACTCACACTTTTGTTTCCACCCATCATTGCTCATCTTCCCAAGTATGGAGATTCAAAGGTTCCAAACTATCAACCAATCCATCTTTTATCCCTAAACATACTTTTTCCATGCCTCCACGCATGATATCCAATTCTCACATTGACCATGTATTGGAAATGACCCTTCATCATAAGGATTTAGTAGGCATTCTATCGCAATGTGCGCACAAAGATAGAGTTAACCCTGTTATCAACAAAGCTGATCAGGAATCTCAAAAGGTGCATTCAAGTACATGTATCTTAGAAAAACAACTTCTTCAGGAAGGATATTGATGGCACATTATGACATAAGCATCTATTTCATCACCACTAGGTGGTTTAGTATGAGCTTAAGATCTTTCAGAAAAATTTAAAAAAAAAAAAATCAGAAATCCAAAAAAAATATTTAGAAAAAGGATTGAAAACAGCAAAGAAAAAAAGCATCTTCTAGTGAAAATTGCATGGGTGGCACTTTAGGAAGGTACCATGATGAAAACCTGGCAAACAGGCATCATGTGTTGAACCATTTATCCAATCCATTTTCATCTATCTCCATCCATAGTCCACATTATCTTGATCCTAATGAAGTTTGGTGCACACTTTGCACTTGCTTATGGTAAAAACCTTGACATGGGTCATTTTTATTGATCCTATCCTATCCTAGCATTATCTAAACCATGAAGCACTACCCAAATGAGCTTTCTTGATCCAAACACCTTATCTTATTGCAAGATAATGCATATCCCTCCATCCAAACACCTATCCAAACAACCACCCATGGCATTTCGTACATTACTAGGCACTGGGGGCAGATATTTGCACCTTGCTTTGGGAATAAATCTCGATCTATATCCTCCAAACTCATGTGATGATCCAAACATTAGAAAACATGAAATCAAATTGGTCAAGCATTTATGAGCCAAAATCCAAATCACTAGCCCATGGCATATTTTGACAAGAGCAATGTTATTTATCAAGCTCTATCTTTCATCAAACAACAATCCAAACAATCACTATCAGTTGCATCTAACGTGTGATTCAAATGTCACATCAAACCATTCAAAACAATTTTGTTCAAAAATCAAGCTTCAAAATCCTGATCAATCAAATCCAATTAATCCATCATCATCTTGGGATATCCTTCCCAGTCCTTGTGTTGCTTAACACTATCCTTGCATTGTCATGTATCCTCAATAATGTTATCATCATCAATCCCTCATCATCTTGGGATATCCATCCTAATCCTTGTGTTTCTTAACACAATCCTTACATTGTTGTGTATCCTCAACAATTTTATCATCATCAATCTATCAATCAGATCAATCAACACTAGCTTGGTTTTCAACAAAATCCCAAATAGAGCACTGATATCATCACACATATCCATATCCAAATTGTCAAAATCATGCAAAAATCCAAAAATAACTGAAAACCAAGAAAATCCAAAAACATTCAAAACATATCAAGAAAATCCAAAAATAGTCGAAAAGTTAGAAAAACATCAAAAACACCATCTGAACTACGTCATCTCTGAGCTTAAACGTAGGAAAGGCTAATCTTTGATCAACCTTTGAGACACAAAATCCTAAAACATTCATAAAATCTCATAAAATATAGTAACATTCAAAAAATCAAAAATCAAAACATTTGTAAAACATCTTGAAAATACAAAAAAAATAGCCTCAAAACATTTCATAAACATCAAAAACATCCAAATATTTGAAAAAATCCATTCATCCCATCTCGATTTCACCCACAATAAACTTCCATCCATAATAAATTGATCGTCACCTTCATCCTTTGGCAAAAAAAAAGAAACAACCACAACAATCAGCAAAAGCAAGCTTCAAACACAAAATCAAAATTGAAGCAACAAACCTTTAAACACAAAAATCAAACTCTTGATCATTCGCAAACATGTCAATTAACCTTATATCAATAGCCTTTTTGAACAACCTATCAACTCGCCACCATCCACTAACATGTCCTAGGATGTATCCTTCCTATAATGGGCATTATCTATTGTCAAAACACTTTGGATAAACAAAACGGTGTGCCGCCATCCACTAACATGTCCTAGGATGTATCCTTCCTACAATGGGAATTATCTATTAGCAATCATTTCAGTTCTTATCCTAAACAAAAAAAATCCCTTTGGCTAGAGGTATGAAGAACATTGACTTTTTTGTGTGCTTGATCTTTTCTTTTTGATTTATTTTATTGCACTAATTCCAATGACCTCTCGATGATGTCTAATCAAAGCGATTTAGAGCGAAAGGAATGGGGCATCGATCATTATATTTTATTTTTCTATGCTTGTTGGATGTTCTTGTAATATAACTTGGTAAATACTTGCTTTGTTAGGTGCACCCTAGCAAGGTTTCCATATGTCAAGTGTGAACAAGAGTACTCCTATCTGATTGTCGAGTCAAAGTCCATCACATTAGGTGCAATGCCATCCTAGGTTCTTTATACCTTGATGCATTGTGCCTATGTGTGTTATCAAACATAAGGTAAGTAGCCCTTTTAAAGTACCAATTCCTAATAAGAAAATCATCCCTCTCTCATCATCATCTCTAATAAAGTTGGCTTGTTGAATCCTCTTGTCATCATCTCATTTCTTCTTTCTTCTTTTTTGCACTAACATCATACCAGGATAGTTAATCATCATCACCAATGCATCCATCTTGCATCTTAAAACCATCAGCATACTACATATCATATCATATGATCATATAAGAAACACTAATCATCTCAAATGCAATACATCATCATTTTAAGTTGTTTAGGATAATATAGATTGGTTATTCTAAGCATCTTGAAACCATCTCATTTGCATCATCATCATAACCATCCATACATCCACCTTGAACCTCTTTGTTGCAAGATCAACCCTCAAATCAAATCCTTTCACTCGATCTCTCAAGGGGGAAATATACCAGTGTACTTTCCATTGGGGTATCCAAAGAAATCATTTTTTTTTTTAATTTTGATCGCAAAAAGATTATTCTTTGAACCAACACAACAAGTACATTGCTTCAAAGAGGGGCAAAATGTAGACATGCAAAATTGGCATCATGCATTTAATTAATTCATATTCATCAATTCATCAAATAAATCAAGTTTATTTGATTAATCTCTAAAGTCCTTCATTTAAATTAAATAAATTCATATTTATTTGATTTAACACTAACATCATCCTCTTTTATTAAATAAATCAAATATTTATTTAATTAAATCCAAAATCATTCTCCTCTCAACTTTGATTTATTTAAATCCTAAAATCTAAGTTAAAATTGTCAAATCACCTAACCTCCTCTCATTTAATCAAATCCTGATTAAATCTGATCTTAATCCATGTCACATCCTCAATTTTTTCCCACTTGCACAATAAATCAATTTATTTGATTTATTATTTCATCTAATTTCATTCAAATTTGGCATCTTTAGGGAATATTCTTCCAATTTGAATTTTCCCTCTCACATGAATTGTCCATCCAACAAAGCATTTAAGAGCTCTTACACGTCTCTTACATGTCTCTTACATAATTCAAACTTGGCATTTAACTCATCTTTCATCCCCCCTAAACATGTCACTTCATCAAATTCAAATTCAAACTTGCACATTGATCAAATGTGCTCAACCTCCCTCCATTGGAATGTTGACAAGTGGCACAATGCCATTGGCTTATCTTTTATCCCACATTCCTCCTATCTTGCATTCTCCTATCATTCTATTCTATAAATAGATACCCTCTCTATTGATTTAATCCTCCACAACTCCACAATATTCTCCACAACTCGATCACTTATCATCTTGCATCATCCATCATACAAGAGCTTATCAAGGATTGGGAAAGGGCTTCTTTCCACATCAAAGAAGCACCAATCCACTATGAGATAGGGGTTTGATCATGTTTTCATATGCTTGTAATTAGTTATTTTTATTCTATTTAGATTTGCATATTTTAATATGATTGAATATTTCATAGGGATACCCTATTTGGTTTGCTTAAGTTCACTAACAATGCTAATGGTTGTTTGTTTTTGAGAAAATGCAAAAAAGGTATCCACACACATAACAGTTACCTAAAATCTAATCTTCCAAACCTGAAGGACCCATCTTCTAAGAAAATCAATATTGGGGTGATTACCATAGAATCTCCCTACCAACGAGCTCTTAAGCCAGTCTAAAGACTCAAAATAAAAGTTAGGAATATTGATTTGAACTTGTCCATTTTTCATAACATCAATAAAAGTACCATCTATAACCTCACAGTCAATCTCTAACTACTAGTTAGACAAGCCACATACCTCCTTAGCATGAAGCACCTCAAAAGAAGCGACAACAACAGGTGATAAAACAGAAGCAACCAGAGAAGTGTGTGAACTCCCAGTTCTACAAGCCAACCCATCAGTGGGAATCTCAAAAATCATAGGATTCAAGGGGGAACCAAAAGGAGTATCAAAAGGAGGAGAAATAGTACCCCCCTCATTAGAAATAGGGAGAAGAAAACCATTTTTAAAGCCTAAAAATAGAGCATTGAGTGATTTTTCCATATATTTCATAGTTGAACTCCTCAGTGCCTACTAATGGCTTCTAGAAGAATATCCAAAAGGAACTCATCCTCCTCAATGACCCCATAGCAGTCCTAGGTGTTACCTAGATTTTAGGTACCCCTCTTAAATTTGGTTAAGTCTTAAGCCAGACAGTGTTTTATTAAGTGTTGCTATCTCATGCGATGTTTTCACTGGTTTATCTAACTTCCCATCTTACCACCCTTTATCATTTACCTCTTTGTTTTCTTAAGGGCGGTGTTTTAGGGTATTTTCATAACTTCCCAAATTTTGTAAGTCTTTAATTTGAAAGGTTGGCGGTCGCACTTAAAGTTTGTGAATTTTTTGAAAAGACTGTTGACGACAAGTTTGAAGCCTTTTAAGCTTGGGAAGGAAGTTAAGCATATTCTAAAACTTCAACAGTGATTTGTCCAATTTTGTGAACCCCCCATATTATTACCGAAGTATTTTTTCAATGGAATTAAAGAAGTCACAGTGTAGTTTATTTTATTAAAGTGCATTCTAGTTAGAAATGATCATCCATTTATGCATAAATGAATAAATAGATACCATCCAGATATAGCCATGAAATTATAATCAAAAGATAGAATTGCTCACAAAAAGAGAGGCAACATCAGAAATATTAAATGATATATTTTATTATATATATATGCTGGTGGAAATACAATATTCTCTATCGATTACAAAAAGGGCTAGATAGTATCAAAATGATGATTTCTTCAGACACAGAGGGAAACTATCAACACACAGATTGCTTCCATCACCACCTGGAGGTGATCTATCTAGGAAGGTGATAGTAGGTTCTCATGAGACTGCAGGAATTAGGCAAACAACCCCATGTTGTTGCTCACCAACCCCACATGGAGAAGGGTCACTACTTCTTCGGTGGCTTCATTTTGGGTTGTGGTCGCAATGCAAATAGCATCGCCCACCAATTCACTTTGTGGGTAGTTGTTGAGGCTAGCAATGGATAAATTCACTCGATGGAGAAAATCAGCTCTAAATCAAGCCTTCAAGACGCTCGGACATGCAAATAATAGTGTGCATGAAATTCTCTAGGAGTGTAGCATTGTGTACATGCACTTGGTTCAAAAACACCTCTCCCAGTATGTTGTACAACACCTCCTCTTCAATTTTGCTCTAGACAATGAAGACCTCTTTCAGTTGGTTAGCTAAATGCCTGAATAGGGGGTTTCATTTTATTTCTTTGATGACAATGAAGTCATTCATGGACACTCCATCACTCTAAGCACTCTCCATGTTTGACACTTCAAGTTAGCGAGGTGTGGTGGTGCCTCTTGAATTTATAGAAGGCTTGCGAGACATTTGAGCTAAGGATGATCAAGGTGATAGGATGGAAATGTGTTTGGGATTAATTGTTGATATGTCTAAAATTTATGTTATATTCCCAATTGATCATCTTGGTACACAACTTACACATGCATTTCCATTGCACTTTTGTGATAGTTATTTAATGCTTAATTTTTGAAGCATGCAAACCACTCAACAATTGATGGCCATGCGGTAGGAGCTAAATCAAGAAATATTCAAAAATTGCCTCAATTCTTATCATGAGTGATGTAATAATTTTGACTATTTATTATTTCTTGGTCATCAGTTTTCAATATGGATAGTTAGGAGGCAAGAAAGCATTACTGCAACCAATCAGTAACCATGAAAGAGAGGAATACAACCCCTATATTTGGGTACATAATTATTCAAAAAAGGTTCATGTTTCTTGGAGAGTAGACTGTGTTGTGGTTGATGGAGGAACATTTGATTTTTCTACAAGTTTCATTTATTTTCTGATTGCAATAACACACAATCTATGATTTGTGAGTTGAATGTAATGTTGATTGTACTGACCTATGAGTCATGTGCATAAATAGAATATATTTTCTATGTGAAATATATAAATAGCTACATTTATTTCATTTATTTTGAAATTAAGAAGTTTCCCTTTTCATTTTCATTCATCATTAGTCATTCTAGTATGTGAGCTAGTTGATTAATGATCTTTTTAGAGTTCACTTCTTATTAGCAACATTTTTTATGGGCTAATGTTTGTTGAACCTTTATTGATTTCTCTTTAAAATCACATTTATTATTCATTAATTCATACGAGGGAGTTGTACCTCTCAATTCAGAGGAAAGTCACAAATGGAATTGTGATATTTCTAGAGCTATTAGTGGCTTGGCCATAATGCACCATGGGCAAGAGAGTTATTATTTTTAGAAATATTTTCATAGGCCAATTCATTTGCTAACAAATTTTTGGTAACTCTGTTGGGGAAATGTTGTAGTTTCTAACAATTTTTCATCATGTCATGCAACAAGATGTTACTTCGCCATAATGATGTGTTTCCAGTACTTCAAATTGACTTGGATTGGATGCAGGCAGAGCAAGAGGATATCATATCGCAATTAAATACGCTTGTTTGGAGGTAACAAAGGAGTGTAGCAGATTATATGTGAGTAAACTTCATCTTTGAGGAAGAAAGGGAACATGCCAGACGTCCACCTGTACCAGTAGTTGAACGTCCCCCAATATTGATTTTTTAGTATTACGATGACCCACCCCACCATCCTAATCCATGTCCAAATGAGCCTCCAAATCAACATCTCAATCAACACCCTAACCAGCTACAAAATTACCCTCCAGCTCAATTGCCACCTAGGTAATAACCTAGGTGTATCTTTCTTTACTTTGATAAGAGTTGGCGACTCTAAATATCAATGGCTTCTATTCCTTGGGGTAATTGTGTTGGACCTTTTTCCCTATCACAATGCAATGACCTGCCACATGGCTCAAGGACAAGACTCCCCAAATTCTCTGAGGAACATGTTTTGGCTATTACTCTTGTAACATCTAGAAAGTGAAAAAAGAAAACATCAAAAGCAAGCATGCAATACAAATATAAATGCAATCTAATGCTAAGCAACAAAGAACAAAGGAAGTCAAAAACGTAAATAAAACTTGAACAATCTCACCAAATTTGTACGTATTTACATGATTCATCTCGATTTCCCTTCTCCATTTTGATTGTAGTAGTATAATTACCCTTAGATTTTTCAAAGATTCGTGCAAGTACAGCCTATGATAGTGATTTAGAAAAACATCGAAGATTCAAGATAAGTGCTCTCAAAAGTCATAAGATTTTGCAAGCTTTCGAGAGAGATTGGAATGATGACGACAAATCAATTTATAGAAAATTGATTATTCGAATGATAGGTGAATATTGAAAGATCAACGGACGGTTGAGATTGACTAATTATTCATGCATTCTGATAACAGTTAGTAGTGACATGAGTGATATAAATTAAAAATAGAATTAAAGATTAAATAAATGATTTAATCTTCTAGTTTGGTATTCGAAAACAGAAGAATTATCTTTGCATGACAAATATAAAGATGGATTAAAGCAACTCTTATTCGAATGCACGCACAAGGTTTAATTAATTAAATAAGAATATTTAATTAATATGCATGTACACGTAATTGAGTTAGCACTAGACGATTGAATGATTTGACGAAGAGATTACTCGAGAAAGCCACTCAAACATTAAATCTGAGTTAACTGAGCGATTTAAATATATCTTTGAGTCGAGTAAAAGTGAATACTTAGATAACCTACACTATTATCTAAATATAAAAGAATGCGTTAAAATAGAATTCATGAATTAAATAATTCATTTAATTCAAGACTCGATATTTGAAGAATAATTAAATAAATAAGATTTATTTAATTAAGTGATGAAGGGACTTTAAATGAATAATTAAATAAATAAATAATTTATTTAATTATAGTTGAAGTATGATAAAGAGTAAATTAAATAAGAATTTATTTAATTTGACAAGAAGGATAAGGTTAATTTGTAACATAATTAAATAAAAAGCGTTTATTTAATTAATCAGATAGAATAAAGAAAAGTGTGAATTAATTAAATAATTAAGATTATTTAATTAATAGAAGAAATAACAGACTATAGAGAATAACTAAATAATTGACATTATTTAATCATGACCATGAAGAATATGAATTATGAACAATATTGAAGTCACGGGCTTAGACCAAATTTCGGTGTCTACATTTGCCCGTCTTTGATACAATGTCATTTCGAAGTTGTGTCAAAGAAAATAGATAAGAAATATGCCCCAGTAATGCCCCAGTGTTAAACAGGTGAAGGTAAACCCCCTCAGGAAAATTGACAAATTTTTGAAAAAGTTTAGAAAAATTTCGAAATGATCATGATTAGTCCATTGGATAGCCAAAAATGTAGTGGAGTTGACGGAATTGAGTTTGGAAATGTTATGGACGGGTATGGGTTGATTGAAATTGGAAGTTGACACATCCAATAGAAAAGAATGCCTCCAAAAACCTAGGTATAAATAGAAATTAGGGTAAAAACCAATTCATTTTCACCCACCTAGCTTCAGAATTGAGATTTTGCTCTACACCCACAACGACGATGTCTCCCATTCTGAACACCCACCATCGCGCATACAGGATCCAGACATTCAAACGGCCAGCCGACGCGGACCCCCCAGTATGTACCCTAAACTTGACTTTTGAAATTTTTACATTTGCGTGTGTTTTGATGCATTTAATGTAATTTTTTGTTATGTGTCATTTTTTTAAAACACCGCATGTGAAAGCACAAATGACGCATCTGCATGTTTGATGCATTTGCAATGTAATTTTTTGTTATGTGTCATTTTTTTAAAACACCGCATGTGAAAGCACAAATGACGCATCTGCATGCAGAGCAATGCATTTGCAAATTGACGTTAACTGTTTAGCATAGGTTTTATGTGGTTCGATGCATTTGTAGTTTAATGAAACACATTTGATAATCTGCATCGCATGTGCATTGAAAATAGCCGCATTTGTTTATCTTGAAACACATATGTAGTTACTTTAACGCAATTGCCATAATTTCAACGCATTTTCTTTAAAAGGTAATTTTCTGTGGTAGTTTTTGAGAATATATGCATATGCATTATGAAGCTATGCATGTGAAAAGGGACGACGCATGTGTCTGATGAAATGACGCATTTGAATTTTATGCACTGCATATGTCAAATAACGATGCATGTAAAAAATAATGACACATTTGCAAAACAATGACGCAGTTGAATAGCAGTTAATTTAGTTAGTTTGCATTAGAATAGATGTTTTATGCTGACATGAGACATGTATAATGTCAATGTAGGTTGTGCTAGATACAGTATATACTCGAGAGTTGAGATCGACGACTTTTCAGTTCAGAGACAGCTTGCGGAGTGCAAAGTGATGTTTCCTGTGGCACCTTGGTCTTCTTCACGTTACAGACATGCCCTAGATTCGAGAAAATCAGGAATTATTGACAGCATTGTGCGAGCAGTGGCACTCGGAGACATCTTCCTTTCACTTGCCGACTAGAGAGGCCACCATTACTTTGGAGGATGTCTATAGGATACTTAGACTTCCTATTAGAGGCACATGGGTGAGGTATGATACCCAGACGGGTGCGGTCGAGATGTGCAGATACTATCCACATGCAAACATTAGACAATTAGGGTTCAACCACTATGAGATTAGGTGGTGTGTGTTGGCTCAAACATATAGATAGCTAGAATGTCTAGTGTGTACTTTGATAGGTGGCATAGTGCTTCCTGATCGTCGAGGTCATGGTTTTCCCGTAGGATGGGGGGAGATGCTAGTAGGGATGCTAGAGAGACATGAGGTATATGCATCGGATCCCTATCTCCTTGGTATGTTGTACTTTCATTTGCATGATATTGCCTACCGAGAGGCACAGTCTATGAGTTGTGGTACCACGCTCCTGATGGTATGGGCGTGGGAACACATTGCTATCTTCCGGCCACCAGCAACAGTTGACCTTCCACACAGAGCTCCCTATGCCTTCCGCTATGCGGGGGCTAACACCTAGCACCACATAGGAGATACAGGTTATTTCAGGCATGCCATAGACATGATGGTTCAGTTTGCATGGAGGCCATACTTGGGCTGTGCAGAGTGGTCAGACAAGGATGAGCATTTTTTATTTTGCCATCAGACTCAATACTTGATTCAACGGACAGTGTCACATGTCCACATTATAGAGCTTCATTTTCCAGATTGTGTCCTACGGCAGTTTGGAGAAGTACAGGATGTTCCAAGAGGATGGGATGAGTTTGTGAGGTCATCACGAGAGATCCCCCTATGGGGTCCAGAGATTCTAGTGGCAACAGCCAAGGCAGACATTGATGCACTACAAGCAGTTCCATGGGGATGGAAAGATGGTCCAGCAGACCCAGGGACCACATAGGAGTACAATCAGTGGTGGGCTATACATAGGCTGATTCCGTTGACAGATCCAAAGCAGCCAGCGCCGATAGAGCGACGAGGGACAGGTCTGTGAGGCAGGCGGGGCAGAGGTAGAGGTCGGGGAGATAGAGGAGGCCATGGTGATGGTGGAGATGATAACAGAGGTGGACGATGAGGAGGTAGGAGAGGGAGACGTGGTCGGAGGGGACGAGAGCCACCATTATCACTGATTTGTGAGGAGGGATGAGGGGATGAGGATGTGGCCATGCCAAACATTGGGAGAGGAGGGGAGGAGGTGGATGTTGTAATAGGCAGAGAGGAGGAGGAGCCCATAGAGGAGGCCATTCCAGATATCCCGGCAGAGGAGGAGGCAGGCAGAGAGGAGGCAGAGATTGATGCCTTGCGCTTGTTAGGTGCCTACCAGGAGGATGAGGAGGAGGATGATGATCATGAGAGAGATTCATGATCAGATTTTAGAGGAGTTGGATGAGGAGCAAAATGGTGTAGTGAGAGTCAAATAGGAGGACACAGGAGCAGTGGATCCTAACACAGCCACATTGCATTCATAGGTGGCATCCTTGGAGGATCAGATGAGAGTCCTGATGTCAGAGAGGGATGTATTACAGATAGACAGGGACAGAGCCATCATGGACAAAGATCAGGCTATAGCTCGGAGATAGGAGACTAAGTAGAGATTCAAAGAGCTCAAAGCCTTATGTACTGGACCATCAGTTGCATTTTCCAGAGAGTTAGTCAGAGCTGGGGAGAGAGAGACTTACTATCGTGATCTATATGAGGCAGAGGTTCCTCCAGAGAGATGGGCTCTCAACTTCTCGCAGACACATAGCAGCAGATCAAGAACCAAGACTCACACCAGGACAGTTAGCACAGAGGGTGTGGAGCAGCCATGTAGAGCAGGTCCGTATGATAGGCCTCACTCAGCTCATAGGTCATCGGGTTCTCGACATCAGTCATCTGCACATGCCAGCCATGACAGCAGTGGCAGTTCAGGATAGGGATATTTCTTGATATGTATCGAGACATTGTATTATGATTCTATACCTGAGGGCTCCCATGTTTATATGATACATTATGACATTGTGATGTGACATTGTTGAGTGATATATATATATGATTTTGGCAACGATTCTCATGATATGCATTTCTATTTATTGATTATGCAGTCATTTATTTATACATGTGATGTTTATATGATGTTCCTATGTGATGGATGATTATATCTATTTTATGATATGTTTATGCAATTTATAATTATGAGATGTAATATGACTTTATATGCACAATTCTTTCTACATGTGATGTAATGTAATGCATGTATTCACATTTATGATGTACATGGAATGCTTATGATATGTACCGTATGATGATGAATGTTTACTATGCCATGATGTCTTAAATATGATAAATGCCAATATGTATGTATTTTTCTAACATATATGTGTATGCAAGATGACTTATATTGTTGTGTGTCACAGGACTCCATCATAATTTAAGAAAGAAGAACTGTTAGTACAGAAAGAAAGATTGAAAAATAATAAAGAAATGAGATGGATGTTAGTATTAGCAATCTTCGATGTTTCATTGTATCATAAAAGGTATTGCACTTTATCATCATTGGGCGAGACTAATACAAATGGAGAAAAACACCATGATAAGACAGAGATCAAGGTGTGCAAGGTCATCCACTTGCTAATAATAGACAGTCGCAAACAAGGAGTGTTGTTAACTCATACTAAGGGCACAAGTCGTCCCATTCTTTTTGTCTAGACAAACCACAAACATCAAACAAAAGAAAATACGGGTCATGAGATGTCATCGCTCCTCTAAATCCTTCATGGGACATCCTTGAGGAAACTAGTAACATGACTCAGAAATCAAAGTTAAAAGACGATTGATAGATAGTAGTCAAAGAAAATAGAATTCTGATACATCATTGCTTCTCTAAATCCTTCATGGGACATCCTTGAGAAAGCTAGTAACATAATTCCTAGTCATCAAGTCAAGATAAATGATAAGATAAATAATCCATAAAGTCCAAAAGCCAGTGAAGTATTTGCCAAAACTTGATCTATTTGTTGAATTTGTTTTGATTGATAAAAGAATTGATTGATAGAGCCTGATTTCAGGAGATACACATACCGGATAAGACCATGAGTTTGGTTTCGATGTTATGACTATTTGTATAAGGCATGACAAAGCCTGGTTTCAGAAAGACATGTATTGTATAAGACGTTGAGTCAAATGTCATTGATGTGATAACCTATGTAAGGCTATGTTTGATTGTTTGACAATGTTGATATGCAGGAAGGACTCATCTTGTATAAGACATAGATTGTTTTGTTGATATCAGTATTCAGGAAGGACTCATCCTGAATAAGACACAAGTTGATTGTTTTGATAATGTCAATTTCTAGGAAGGACATATCCTGGAGCAGACATTAGTTGATTTGTTTTGATTGTTTCCTTGGCAATTTGTTTGACTTCACTTAGAGACATTGCTGACTTGTTCACCAAATTGATACATGACATGATACGATGTGTGGACAATTGACTATGTGTGACGACAAACCCTAAAGGACTGACCTAGTGCAACCTTGAGGGCTCAACGATTGATGGCCTTGCCTACGTTATACACGCAGAGACCTCGTAGTTCGACTTGAATTTGACAGACAAGACTAACTACAAATAGAAGACGTGTGTGAAAGTGAATGTGATGAACCCTAATGGACTGACCTAGTGTAGCCTAGGGGGCCCATGGATTGATGGCCTTGCCTACGTTATACACGCAACGACCTCATAGTTTGACATGACCAATGACCTTGTCATATAGACACATGGATTGAAGCATGATTTTACACAAATTAACCTAAACGGACTAACCTAATGCCTTGGGGGCACATCAGCAGATGGCCTTGCCTATGTCCAGTCACAGAGGCAATGTAGTTCGACAAACGACAAATACTAACAAGTATGACTGACCTTGACTCTATTTTTGGATCTTCAAAATGTTTTGATTTTTTTGTCGTTTTGAAGTTTTCTGATGCTTTTGTGTTTTCTCAGTTCATTTTGTGGTGTTTGTGGATTTTTCTATGGTTTTACATCTTCAACACAGCCAATGGAAGAATCAATATGACACACATCAAGTGTTTGCCCCCAGTCGAGTATAAGACCAATTGATTATGAATAGGGTAAAATGGGGGATATGAAATGCACTCAATGTCAATCATTCCAAGTTATGGGAAAGACTAGGTCACTTATTATGAATGGTATATACAAGTGATGGATACAAAAGATAAAGGATATGTATAGGGATAGGTAGTATGTACAGGGATAAGGACTATGTACAGGGTAGCGGACTATGTACAGGGTAGCGGACTATGTACAGGGATATATAGTATATACAAGGATGTGCTAGATTAGAATAATAGTAGACAAAGGAGCAAAGTCAAGTACACATGGCGCCTGTTTGCCAGGTTTTAACCATGGTACCTATCCAAAGCACCACCGAAGTGGTTTTCACTATTGGATGAATTATTTGTCTTTACTATTTTCTAGATTATATAATTTTATTTTATTTTGGTGTTACCAAGACACCTGTTTGCCAGGTTTTCACCTTGGTTACGATTTTTTTGTATTTTTGCTAATTAAGACAAGGTTCTCAGAAGCTATGCGTAGAACTTCTTCAGATGTAGACTATTGATTGGCGAGGACAATGGTTCCCCTTCAAGAGTAGAGAGTTGGTACACTCCTAATCCAAAAGCTTTTGTATCAATATAAGGTCCTAACCAGTTTGGTTCAAAATTTCCTGGTTTGTCTCTTTCTACTTGATTCTTTGGCTTCTCCATTAAAACCAGGTCACCAATGTCAAAATTCTTGTTCAAGACCTTCCTGTTATAGCTACGACAAAGGCGATTCTGATATGCTTGGAGATGGTCTAGTGCCTTCTGTCTTCGCTCCTCCAAGAATTCTAGCTCATGGAGTCTCAATACTCAGTAGTCTTCATCATCAATGTGGCCTTTCAAGGATACTCTTAGGGAAGGAATCTCGACCTCAATTGGAAGAATTGCTTCAGAACCAAATACTAGTGAATAGGGAGTGGCACCAGTGGGAGTACGGATACTTGTGCTATAAGCCCATAAGGCGAGATTAAGTTGTAAATTCCAATTGCGGCCAACATCATTGACAGTCTTTTTGAGGATTCTAATGATGGTTTTGTTAGATGCCTCTGCTTGGCCATTACCTTGTGGGTAATAGGGAGTGGAAAAGTGATGTTGAATATGAAATTCATCACATAGATGGTGGACTTCTTGATTCTTAAATGGGCAGCCATTATCAGTAATTATGGACTGAGGGACACCATATCGACAAATAATATAGTTCAAGATAAACTTAGAGATTTGTGTGCCGGTAATGTATGTCATAGGAATGGATTCAATCCACTTTGTAAAATACTCGATGGTGGTGATAATGAATTTGTGGCCATTAGACGATGTGGGGTGGATCTTACCTATGAGGTTGAGTCCCCATTGGGCGAAAGGCCATGGTGACGTTATAGGATGGAGCTCTTATGCTGGTGCATGTATCAAGTCTCCATGAACTTGGCATTGATGACATTTCTTTACAAAGAAATATGAGTCCTTTTCCATAGTAGGCCAATAATAACCCAGTCTCATAAGCTTTTTAGCTAAGGTGGGACAGCTAGAATGGGAACCACATATACCCTCATGCACCCCACGCAAGGTTTCTTGTGCTTCAATAGAATCAAGACATCTTAGTAGGGTATTATCTAAGGCACGTCTATATAGGGTGTCTCTGATGATGGTGTATTTGGCTAACTTGCAGGGGAATGTCCTACGTTGGTTGTTTGATAGGCCAGTGGGTATGAATTCGGCATGGAGGTAGTCATATATTTCTTTGTACCATGGGGAATCAGGACCAACAATGTCACACACCATTTCAGAATCTGGGATATCGTAGGTTGGGACCAAAACTTGTTCTACCAAGAACTCAAACTTAGGCACGTTGTTAGGAATGTCAAGAAGTGATGCAATTGTATCCATAGCGTCTACTACCCTATTTAAAACATGAGGTATTTGATGAAATTTGAACTTGTCAAAGTACTCTTTAAAGCTATTAGCCATGCATTTGTAGGGAGCAAGCTTCTCATCCTTAGTCTCATAATCATCATTTACCTATCTGATTACTAGTTGAGAATCGCCATATACCTGTAAATGCTTAATTTTCCACTTGACTACCATGCATAACCCTGTCACTAGAGTTGCATACTCTACTATGTTGTTAGTACATGGAAATGCAATCCTAAATGACTTAGGGATGGAATCACCCTATGGTGTGATAAATAGAATACGAGCCCCTAAGCCATGATTTGTATGTGAGCCATCAAAGTACAGTTTCCATGGTATGTTTGTGTCAATTGTAAATATAAACTCATTAGGAAAGTCTACAACTAATGGGTGATCTGCCTGTATGGGTGCGTCAGCTAACTGATCAGCAATGACTTGTCCTTTAATAGCCTTTCTTTCTACATACTGGATATCATACTCACTAAGTATCATAACCCATTTAGCCAGGCACCCTGTTAATGCTGCCTTGCTGAGAAGATATTTCAGAGGATCTATTTTAGCAATCAATATTGTTTGGTGGTTTAGCATATAATGCCTTAGTGTTTGGGTAGCAAATACTATTGCAAGATAGGCACATTCAATAGTACTATAGTTGAGCTCATAACCTACCAAAGTCTAACTGATATAATAGACTAGAACCCTTTCATGACCTTCATCGTCATTCTGTGCAAGCAATGCTCTGAGTGATGAATGGGTTGTTGTGATATAAAGGATCAATGGTCTTCCTTCAATAGGTGGCATTAAGATTGGTGGTGTGAGTAAATATTCCTTAATCAATTGAAAAGCCTCTCTGCACCTAGTTGTCCATGCAAACAGTACCCATTTCTTAAGTAGATGTTGAAAAGGATGTCTTATCTGCTAATTGCACTATAAATCTTTTGATGGATTGCATTCTTCCTTGTAATGTCCTTAGTTGACTAAGATTGGTTGGTGGAGGCATGTCCATGATTGCTTTGACCTTGGCTGGATCTACTTCAATGCCTCGTCTGGAAATGATATAGCCTAATAGCTTTCCTGATTTGACTCCAAACACACATTTCTTGGGATTGAGTCTCACTTTATACTTCTCTAGCCTTTGAAATATCTTGTCTAAAACATATAATTTTTTTTCCCTTGTCTTGGATTTAACAATAAGGTCATCGACATAATCCTCCATGTAAGAGTGTGTACTAGATCATGAAAGATAGTGGTCATGGCACGTTGATAGGTTGCTCCAACATTCCAGCAATACATACCCCAAGGACAAGTGAAAGTTGTCTTAGGTTGGTCTTCAGTTGCAATTCTGATTTGGTTATATTCAAAAAATCCATCCATAAGGGACATCTCATATCCCGCTGTCATGTCAACTATCATGTCTATATTAGGTAAAGGGAAGTCATCCTTAGGACAAGCCTTGTTGATATCTCTAAAATCAATGCAGATGCGGATGCCCCCTGTTGGTTTAGTGACTGGTACAAGATTGGAAATCCAATTTGCATAGTCGATTGATCTAATCAAACCAACGTCTAACAGTTTCTTGAGTTCTGCCTTGACTAGTAAAGAAATCTGTGGATGCATTTTTCTCAATTTTTGTTTCACAGGTTTGGCACCTAGTTGTAAGGGTAAGTGATGTAGAACAAGTTCAAGATCCAAACCAAGCATGTCTGCATATGACCAAGTAAAATTTATCTATCTCTGTGAAAATAAGTTGTGGAACTCTGGCTGCTCTTCTATTGTCAATGACGCTGCAAAATAAACTAGTCGAGGATTCTCTTTTGTGCCTATGTTGACTTCTACCGATTCTTCAATGAGCATGGGTGACTTTTCCTGTGAAACGGGGAGAATGTTCAAACCTCCATCCTTAGGTGCCTCAGAGAGGTTTGCGCCTTCAGATGCATCCTTTCTTTTTACTTTTTCATTATCTAGAGGTGCCTTTCGGTTTTCACCTAAAGACTCGTCCTTTTTATCTTGTTTATTATTTTTCTCATTTTTGCGATTGGAGGGTTGAACAGATTCCCCAGAGTATGCTTTTTTGTCCAAGTCAATGGTAAAACTGGCCTTATGATCATCGTGAGGTATGCCTTCCCGTAATCCCAGGAACTTAGCAATTACTTCATCATTCTCAAAAATGTCTAAGACGGGTGTGTCTTGTTGGTCCCAATCAATGAGTTGGGGGTAAACTAAGGGCATGTCATCGTCAGAGTTATCAAAGTTTAATGGGGTCAAGGTAAGGACTGAGTTATTCATATGGTCACAAAAGTCTTGTACTAAGTCATGTTTTCTCTTAGGTTTAGGTCTAGGCAGATTGAGAGGTGGGCCTAATGCCAAGGTTTGATTATCTGAAACAGATGGCTCCATTTTCCAAGAGGTAGGATCAAGTGATTCCCAATAGTAGTGTTAAAACCACTCCTCCTTTGACATTTTCTTTGAAGGACAGGAATTCAATGGATTTGGTGAGGATCCTAACAAGTCAAGTTCTCCAAATAGTTTGTCAAGGCCCATGGAAGAGGTAGAGGATAGGGAATCCCACTCATAGTCATTAGAGTCAGGGGAGTCACAAGGATGCTGGTCAAATGGTTCATGAGATGTCTCAATATTTTCTGAAGCACTGACTTCCTCAAGTAAGGGTGATGTGGTACTAGGAACGCCAATCTGAATCGGTTGAAACCCTAGGCCTAAACCTTTTGGCCATTGAGAAACAAAGATTGGTTCAATCCTTCCATCTTGATTTAAGCCTAACCCGCTCTGTCCATCATATCCCTTACTCTACATAATTTTGAAACCTTTTCCATATAGATTGGTAGGAATGTGAGCAAGTGAGAGAGGTTCTTCATTATCTTCCTTGTACAACCAGGAAGTGACATCTTTTTTATTGACTGCCTCTTTGCTTAATTCACCCCATTTAGAGAAAGTTGTGGGAGGAATGTGTATAGTAACCATAGATTGTCTCCTATTTGATGTAGGTAAACCGTATGGCTTAGGAGGAATCAAATGGCTAACACAATAGGATGTCTTCATGTAATACTCTCCACAACCCTTGTCTTGGATCTCAACCCTATGAGTGGTAGGTAGTGAGGGAGAAATAGATGTTCGGGTGAGTGTAGAGGGATCAACATAGGGAGATGGATTGGACGATGAGGCCTCTTGGTTTACTGGCACTTGGCGTTGGGGTATCTCTTTTAGATTGGTGCAGTATTGGAATGGGTCTGGGTCACCATCTATAGTTATTTCAGTGCCATTGTAAGGGAATTTGAGACACTAATGATATGTGGAAGGGACTTCTTTCGTGGCATGAATCCATGGTCTTCCTAGCAGAAGGTTATATAAGGAAGGGTGAGATCCAAGACCTGGAACTTTGTCTCCATTACTACAGGACCAATTCTGATAGGAAGTGTTATCACCCCCTTTGATTTTTCGTTCCTCATCATCATAAGCTTTTATGACAATAATTTTAGTGGTTTCTGCGCATGCTTTTGAGAAACCTAAGGCCTTAATTAGTTTTAAAGTGCACAGATTTAACCCTGCTCCTTTGTCTACCAAAAATCGTCTAACTTTGGTGTCATCAACAAGGACTTCTAGATGTAAAGGATCATTATGGTTTGTCTTTTCCGTTGCGTAGTCTTGCTCGAAAAATGTGGCATGATGGTTATTGGTCAAATAGCCCACCATTTCCTGGAAATGATTGACATCAAGATTATTGGGGACCGTGGTGTTTTGTAAAGCCTTATCTAGAATAGATCGATGCTTAGGGGAAATACGCAACAATTCCAAGATTGAGATTTGGGCTGGGGTCTTCCCCAATTTGTCAAGTAGGTTATATTGTGACTTGGAAGACTGTGGTATTTTCTGCGATGGAGGACCTTGAATGGTGATCTTCGTACGATGAGTATTGACTGCACACTCGGGATTTGTATTGATAGTAATGGTATTGATATTCTCATCGGCGGCGCGAAGGCAATGAATGATTTTTCCACTACTATAATCATGCTTGATACTCGCATAATTGGCTGACATATTGGTCTTAGTACTCGAACTAGGGACACTTCCTTTTCCATGGTCATGTAGTGGATCTGAAAAGACTTGATGATTAGTGTTTGATGACTTTTGTTTCTGTCCACTAACTTCAATTATTCTCCTGTCGACAAGATCTTGTATGATATTCTTTAGTTGGCGACAATTTTGTAGGTTATGTCCCTTAGTTCTATGATAATCACAAAAGGCATTGTCATCCCACCAAGCTGGTTTAAATTGTCCTGGGTCGTATTGTCGTGGCTCTTGAAGCTGTATGAGATTATGTTGTAACAATTGTTTGAATACGGACTCAATGGGTTCCCCTAAGGGAGTGAACTCATGTTTTTGAAACCTCCTTTGTTGTTGTGGATGTTGAATATTTTGTACCATGTTAGGAGGTTGATTGACAACATTAAGGGTATTTGTAGAAGTGTTAAGTCCTTGTAATGTGATGAGTGGTCCCACCTGTAGGGTTTTAGCATCAACTACCCCATCATTGGTGACATTTTTGTTGCAAGACCAAAATCTATTTTTGTCATTGGGGGTGTTTTGCATGGCTAAATTTCTATTAGAGGTTGATGTCTTAAGTTCGCCTTTTTCAATGAGATCTTTTTCTATTATAACCCCTTTTTCCACTAGTTCCGAAAAAGATGTACAACAATGTACCCTTAAGTTACTCCTTAATTTTGCGTGAAGTTTTTCCTAGAACATAGTAACTTTTTGTTTTTCAGGTATTTTGATAGGACACAGACTGGCTATAGTCCTCCATCTCTGGAAGAAAGCGATGAATTTTTCACCTTCATCTTGTGTTGTGTGACATAGGGTTGTGATATTTATCTCATGGTCTATGTTGAAGGAGAATTGCTCCACAAATTTCTCAACCAGTTCAGCCCAAGATCTGATGCTAGAGTCTAGACCTGAAAACCACTCTAGTGCAATTCCTACAAGACTTCTCGGAAATAGTCTCATAAGATACGTGGGATCATAGGCGAGATCTATGCATATGGTAGAAAATTCCCTTATATGTTATATTGGATTTTGTTTGCCATTGTACTTAGGGAGGTTTGATATGACATATCCGTGAGGAAAAGGGGTCATATACAATGATCTATCAAAGGGAAATGGACATATGTCCTTTGTTGAAAAAGATTTCTTAGTTGACACCGACATGTTATCTATTTGTGTTTGTAGTGCATGCATTTGTGTTTGTAAGACGTCAACCTGGGTCAAGGATGTGCTAGGCAGGTTATGCGGATCCGTGTATGTATTCTGAAATCTAAAGTCTCGTGATGGGTTTCAATTGAACGTTGGTATTTGAAGTGGGTTTGGACTTGGAATGTTGGTAAACGTGTTTTGGGTCAGAATCTACATAAAATGGTTTTGACTTGGGATCTGTGTGAATGGATTCTGACTACCAATTTGGGAGAAAGGATTCTGATTTGGAATCTGCGTGAATGGATTATGATTGCTAGTCTGGGAGAAAGGATTCTGATTCAGAATCTGCGTGAATGGATTCTGATTGCCAGTCTGAGAGAATGGATTCTGATTGCCATATTGGAAGGAGGGAATACCTCATGTTTGTGTATTTCATGGGATAGTGCTAGTGACTTGAGTGCTAGGTATGGCCATCGACTGTAGTATGGTACTCACAGTACTAGCATTAGGTATGGATGTTGACTATGAACTTGTGACACTGACATAAGGTGTAGAAATTGACTTTTTAGGTCTTTTACTCCCAACAAGAGGACCGAAGGGAGTGGATGATGATGCCTCTGTAGTAAAATTAAATCCTGATGTCATGCCAGACATACCAAATGGGGAAGTATGGAGTGTTGTACTATGTGTAGGTGTGCCATATGGCATAGTTGTGCTTATCTGAGGTATAGTAGTACTAGCAGTCATTGTGTTTGTCCCTTGTGTAGGTTGAGTTTGCAAGGTGCTAATATTGAATCCTGCAAGTAAGGTAGCACCTTCAGCTAGCAATTTAGCTAAATATTGTTGATGATCATTTGCCAGGTATTCATCTATAAAAGAGGCAAATTCAGGGTCATGTGCAGCGGCCTCTATGTCCTCTACTGTAATGTGCCCTTGAGTGTTTATAGTGGTGAATTTTTCCAGTAAAGTCTTGTGATGTCTTGAAGAAAATGGGTTGATGAATTCATTTGGGTTCGACATCTTTTCTCTCTCTCCTCTTAGACCTAGTTTCAACCATGTAAGACAAGCTCAATATGCGGGAAATGCAAAACTATGTCTATGGACAGTATGACTCTAGTCTATGTTTTTGGGAATTTTTTGCATGCAAAATAATGAATGTTTTAAAATGACACTAGTCTAGAGTGATAATATCTAAAAATGCAAAGTCTAATTAAGCTTTGAAGGCAATCAATTATGTAAACCTAAGACAAGGGTACCAGCTACCTAAAGTCTAACCACAATGTCAATTTAGTTATGCCAAGGAACCACTGTAAGATAATGATCAAAGATAAGCTGAGTCTCCTAACTAGACTGATGAGCTAGGCAGACTCTCTGTAGGATGAAGGATAAGATGATAAGGCTAGGTTCAATGATAGGTTTAGTTGACACTATGATTTTTCTGAAGTGCAGAAGGTGGACCTATCGTAAAGTTTGTAAAAGTGACCTTCCTAGAAGTTTAATGCAAGGTAATATGTATTCTAAAATGAAACTAAACCAAGAACTAAGACAACTATAGATGCGACCCAAATGATACTAAAAGATGCAATATTGAGAAAATCATTTCAGGTTTTCGTTCAAGGACTATTTGTGAAAGACAATTGAAACTGGTATAACCGTGTTGACTGGACAGTGACTATGAATTCTAACTTTCTGATAATCAGACAAATGTGTCGCAGGATTTCACAGATGTGGTTCAATTTAACAATTGTGTTTAAGTTTTTCAGTTGCGACTTGTAATTGCAATTGCGACTCAGAATATAACATATGCGGCTTTCCGCAAATTAGATGTGAGCTAAACTTCTAGATGCAACTCTACGCCTAACAGATGCGACTGAAAATGACAGATGTGACTCTACACCTAATAGATGCGACTGAAAATGATAGATGTGACTCGAAGTTAAACAGATGTGACTCTAAAAATCAATTGTGACCTTCTGGTGAACAGTTGCAATTCTCTGTTATTTTCAGTGATTTGAGATTTTAAATTGACTCCGTTTTCCGTGATCAAATTCTGACAAACAAAGACAATTGTAAAACAAAGTATTTTCAATTTTTATTTTGGACTCAAAGAATGTATAAATTGACACCAGAAAAGTACATCCTAATTGGCCATAAGGCCAAGGGTTTGTATACTTGGTATAGCCCACCGAAATACCCTGGATTGGTGATAAACACCTTTCCTTCTCGAGAGCGGATAGCTTAGAAATTTGGTGGAATTGGCTCCCCTCCACGACTCATTAACATCATTTGAGCACACCAATTTTGAATTATTTGGGAAATGACCTCCCAAGAACTACTATCTCTACTCAAGGGGATCAGTAGTGAGTGTCTTTGGGCATGATACTGTACCCTGCACTATACCAAGCAATGGCCAAAAATGGTTGGTCTCTAAAACAAAAGGTGTTTAGTACGGGCATTCCGTTCATAGGGCATGATCCATGCGATGAAAGTCCCCTTTCGGATCCATCTTGTCAGAGCCATACGCGTGATTCTTGGGCTTTCCCCAAGAATCCACTTTTATATATCGACTGGAAGTCCCTCGGGTTCAGGGTGCTACCAGTCTGAGTTGTCTTGGGGTGAGTACTTTTTCCCACCAGAATAGACCCAAATTCTAGAGTTGGTAACCGTTTCTCTTACACCCAGGATCTCACGAATGCGCAAGGGGAGAGGATACTCCGATGTACCGAATTGTGAGGGTAATTACACAATCATGCTTTCACACCAAACACAGTAGACACTTGTTAATTTTAATCCAAATGAAATATTTGCTACACTACCAAACAATCTATTTCAAAATTTAACTAGGGTCTTCGACATGCGTTCTGTAGAAAGATTCATTAGTAGTTTCATATTGATCTTTGACTATCGATCTGCAAAAATTTCGTTAACTCCAAAACAAAAAGCCCACACACTGAAAATCTGATATTAGTAACACACAAATCAATTGAAAATTTTAGATTTCTGAAGATAGAAATAAAAGAAGCATACCAGTCAATTGTATCTATGTTTTACTAGTCAGATGCATCACTATTTTCTTCAATTGCGTTCTCGATATTTTACCAGTCAGTTGCGGTTCGGGAATTGATAGATGCATCGTATTTTAACAGATGCACTATTTATTATTTCAGATGTGGTTCATAAATTCAATTGTGTCGCTTCGTCACATGGATGCATCTTTGTACTTCAATTGTAGTGTTCTGTCAAACTGATGCGTCTTTGAATTTCAACTATGGCGTTCTATCAAACTAATGTGTCGTTCCATACAAAAAATCTGCAAAAATAAAAATAAAAGTCTTGGGATACGCGAAGATGGTGTCTTCACATCGGGTTCAACAAATGTAACATCTAGAAAGTGCAGAAAGAAAAGATCAAAAGCAAGCATGCAATACAAATCTAAATGCAATCTAATGCTAAGCAACAAAGAACAAAGGAATTCAAAAACGTAAATAAAACTTGAACAATCTCACCAAATTTGTACATATTTCCATGATTCATCTCGATTGCCCTTCTCCATTTTGCTTGTAGTAGTATAATTGCCTTCAGATTTTTCAAAGATTCGTGCAAGTATAGCCTATGATAATGATTTAGCAAAACATCAAAGATTCAAGATAAGTTCTCTCAAAATTCATAAGATTTCACGAGTTTTCGAGAGAGATTGGAATGATGATGACAAATCAATTTATAGAAAATTGATTATTTGAACGATAGGTGAAGATTGAAAGATCAATGGACGGTTGAGATTGACTGATTAGCCATGCATTATGATAACAGTTAGTAGTGACATGAGTGATATAAATTAGAAATAGAATTAAAGATTAAATAAATGATTTAATCTTCTAGTTTGGTATTCGAAAATAGAAGAATTATCTTTGCATGACAAAGATAAAGATGGATTAAAGCAACTCTTGTTTGAATGCATGCACAAGGTTTAATTAATTAAATAAGAATATTTAATTAATATGCATGTACACGCAATTGAGTTAGCACTGGACGATTGAATGATTTGATGAAGAGATTACTCAAGAAAGCCACTCAAACATTAAATCCTGAGTTAACTGAGCGATTTAAATAGATCTTTGAGTCGAGTAAAAGTGAATACTTAGATAACCTACACAATTATCTAAATATAGAAGAATGCATTAAAATAGAATTCATGAATTAAATAATTCATTTAATTCAAGACTCGATATTTGAAGAATAATTAAATAAATAAGATTTATTTAATTAAGTGATGAAGGGATTTAAATGAATAATTAAATAAATAAAGAATTTATTTAATTATAGTTGAAGTATGTTAAAGAGTAAATTATTTATAAGAATTTATTTAATTTAACAAAACTTGGATAAGGTTAATTAGTAACATAATTAAATAAAAAGCGTTTATTTAATTAATCAGATAGAATAAAGAAAAGTGTGAATTAATTAAATAATTAAGATTATTTAATTAATAGAAAAAGTAACAGACTATGGAGAATAATTAAATAATTGACATTATTTAATCATGACCATGAAGAATATGAATTATGAAGAATATTGAAGTCGCAGGCTTAGACCAAATTTTGGTGTCTACAACTGTAGTAAGCCTAATTTTGGGAGTTCAAGATGAGGATGTCTTTGTCATGTTGTTTATTGACAGTCTAATCGAAAAGGTAGTAAAATAGTTTAGGGGATTAGAGAAGGGTTGTATAATTGGATGGGATGTTTTACACAAAAAAAAAATTGCAACACTTCCAAGGTCCTATCGATGTTGTTGCTTACTCAAAAGATTTTTCAAAATTGTGAAGGAAAGGCATGAGCCTATGAGGGATTTTGTTTATTGCTTCAATCAATCTCTTCAGTAGATCCCTACACAAGAACAACCAAGAAAAATAATCCAATTTCATGTATTCACTTCTGCTCTTGATCCTGATGTCCAACTCATGCTAAAAAGAGATAAAGTCTCTATGATCAAATAGGCCTAGATTGAAGTAGTGAATATTGAGGATGACCTGATTATGGTGGGAAAGTGGAGGCTCAACTATATTACCCATCCTATTGTTAATTTTCCACCACCCACCTATAACTTCTTTGGATTCTTGGTGACTACCAATCTACCCTGTCCAACTGCTGAGAGAATGAACTTGACAATATTGAATGATGTGTAGTTTCTACCTGAATGGAACAACTTGGTGAAAAGAAGGAAAGTTAGTGTTGGTATGCCTAGGCATATAGTCTAACTGGACTTCAATGAATCAAAAGATTATCTCAACTCATCAAGTGACGATGAAGACTCGACACTACAAGGAATGTATTCCCCTACTTTTTAGTTTACTCCATCTATTCTTGGAGATGATTTTCCCCCTTATAGTTCTACTAGAGAAGATCAAGGGTGAGATTATCTTTCCATTTCTGCATATGAGGCCTTTACATTTGAGGATACTGTTGATGAAATTACATATGCTATTGAGGAGAATAATAAAGATTCTCCAAGTGAAGATGGGGTAAGGTGGATGATCAGTTCAAACCCTATTTTCATGTTTGAGGAATTTTAAATTCATGACAATCTTATGTTTGAAGAACTAGGGTTTGGTATGCCAAACCATCAACAACGGAGGTTGTTCATTTTTCTATGATGGTCAAGAGAAGCATACTATAGTGTAAGGGATCGAAGTTTCATAAGGTCACAATATAGTCATGATGATAAGGAGTTCGCTCATGAGAAAATAAGTTATGTCATTGTGGGGGTGTGAAAAATTCAAATTTGTCTCAAGGAAGGGAGACTATTCTAATAATAGTCTCAGGAAATAGTAAAAAAATTCCAAGCACTTTTATGCAGGTTTGTTTGCATCAGGATGAGGTTTATGATGAAAGGTGGTTATATGGAAACATTAAAATCGGCAAATTCTTTTATAGCGCCCATGTTGGGGTAATTTGGATCTTCATCCTACTTGAGAAGCTGCATGTGCTAACATGCTTTTTTAGGTTTGGGTCATTCTTCTCATAACATGTTAATGTTTTTGTGTGAGTCGTCCTTTCTCTCCCTCATTGGTAGGTGCCAACCTACCCTATACATAGTCATTTTTGATGTGTCATTTTCATTTGTGTTTTCTTTGGTTTTGGGTTTTTGTCTTCCCTCTTTGCTCGACTCTGCTACCCAATAGATAGGACTGGTCATAATAGTTCTAGGTCCTGGCTACATCCTTTTTAGTCCTTGTCCCCAATCAAAGCCACTATTACCTAGATTTCTGGTCCCCCTCTTAAATTTGACACCCCCATGTTAGAATTTGGTTAAGTCTTAAGTTGGGCATTATTTTATTAAGTGTCGCTAACTCGGGTAGTGTTTTCATTGGTTCATCTAACTTCCCATCTTACTTCCCTTTGTCATTTACCAGATCTATTTTCTTAAAGGCAGTGTTTTAGGGTATTGTTGTAACTTCCCAAATGCTCTAAGTCTTTAGTTTGAAAGGTTGGTGGTTTGTACTTAAATTTTGTGAACTTGTTGAAAAGATCATTGGCTACAAGTTTCAAAGCCTTTTAAGCTTGGGTGGGAATTTAAGAAGTTTCTAAACCTTTAACGGTGATTTTTCTAGTTTTGTGAACCCCCCATATTAGTACGAAAGTAAATTTTAAAAGGAATTAAAGAAGTCCAGTGCAGTTTATTTTATTAAAGTGCATTCTAGTTAGAAATGATAAGTCATTTAAGTAGAAATGAAAAGTCATTTATGTAGAAATGAATAAATAGATGCCATCCAAATAGAACCATAAAATTAAAATCATAAGACATAATTGCTTATAAAAAGAGAGGTAACACTAGAAATATAAAATGGTATATTTTATTATAAATAAATAAATAAATAAATATATATATATATATATATATGCTAGTGGAAATACAAAATTTTCTGTTGATTAAAAGAAGGGCTAGATAGTATCAAAATGATGATTTCTTCAGGCGTGTAAAGGGAAAAAATTAGCCCATAGATTTCTTCCATCACCACCTAGAGGTGCTTTATCTGGGTAGGTGATAGCAAGTTCTCATGAGACTAGGGGAATTATACAAACAACTCCATGTTGTTCCTCACTAGCCTTGTGTGAAGGTCACTGCTGTGAAGAAGGTCACTGCTTCTTTGATGGCTTTATTTTGGGTCATGGTCACAATGCAGATAACATCACCCACCAGTTTACTTTGTGGGTAATTGTTGAGGCCAACAATGGATACATTCACTCGATGGAGAAATTAAGGCTGAACTAGGTGCTTTGCCGCTCTCATTCCCTAGTCACAACACTTGGAGGTGTGAACAATAGTGTACAAAAAAACTCCAAGAGCATAGCGTTCTACACATGCACTTGGTTTAGAAATGCCTCTCCTAGTATGTCATGCAACACCTTTGAGCTTCAATTTTGCTTTGGATAATGAAGACCTCTTTCAGCTAGTCAAATAAATGCCTGAATAGGGGGCTACATTTGATTTCTTCGATGAAAATGGAGTCATTAATGGATACTCTGTCGCTCTGAGCACTCGCCATGTTTGGCACTTCAAGTTGGCAAAGTTGGGCGGTGCCTATTGAGTTTATAGAAGAATGGAAAGACATTTGAGCTAAGGATGATCAAGGTGATAGGATGGTAATGCGATTGGAATTAATTGTTGATATTATTGGAATTTAAGTTATATTCCCAATTGATCATCTTGCTAGATAGCTTGTATGTGTGTTTCCATTGCACTTCTTTGATAGTTATTTAATGCTTAATTTGTGAAGCATGCAAATCACTCAAGAATTGATAGCCACAGGGCAGGAGTTCAATCGAGAAATACTCAGAAATCGCTTGAAGTCTTATCATTAGTGATGTAACCATTCTGGCTATTTATTATTTCCCGGTCATTGGTTTTCAAGAGGGATAATTAGGTAGTAAGAAAGAGTTAATGCAATTGATTGGTAACCATCAAAGAGAGGAATACAACCCCTATATCTAGGTGAAGAATGATTCAAAAAAGCTTTGTTTCTTGGAGAGTACACTGTGTTGTGGTTGAGGGAGGAACATTTGATTTGCTGCAAGTTTGATTTATTTTCTGATTACAATTACTCACAATCTGTGAGTTGTGAGTTGAATGTAATGTTGATCGTACTAACCTATGAGTCAAGTGCGTAAATAGAATATATTTTTTGTATGAAATCTATTCAACTACATTTATTTCAAGTCTATTACATAATAGTGGTTTACACTTTCTAGGAGATCTTGATTTTTGTTGAAATCAGATATTTTTAGAAAATATAATGATTTAAGCCTTGGAAAGTTCCATTTAAAGGATTCCAATTGAAGAGGGTTTGATCAAACCACCTTAGACCAAGCCCCATTGGATAGAACCGTGCTAGTTTTAAACCATACCTATAATGGAGTCTCCTTTACACCTATTAAAATGCTGATAAAAAAACACTTTTGATTTACCTTTTGGGGGAATCAAATGAATTCATTTAAAATTTATTTTTTGTAAGTATGTAGTCCTTATTATAAGCTTCCAAAAAAATATAATTTTAATTAAATTTAATATGATTAATTATATTTATTTTTTATTTCTTATGAATGTGGGTTTTTCACCGAAAATCAAGCTCTTTGTTCTGCACGTGGAAAAATAGAAGATTATGATTTTTTTTTTGAAAAATATGAGTGCACCAAATATTGAAGTCCTTGATCCAATAAAAAAAATTGAATTTCGATACATACAATAAAATTTATGTGTTATACAATCCACCTATGTTTGAATTGTAATTGTTTTGACTCTAAAACTTGATTAAGGAAAAAATATTCAATAAAAAACTCTAAAACCAATTGGAGGCACTAGATATTGTAGTTACAAATATAAATTCAAAAAAATTATAATTTTATCTTTCTTGGAAAAAAACTTGTGTTATACGGTGAGCATCACTCCTTAAAAATGGTGTTTACTCAAAAAAACTAGTTTTCGAAGGAGATGAGAAAAGAAGTGCAATCTAATTCCAAAAAAAATGAAAAAATTATATATTTAGAATCTACAGACAAAATGTCACAAATCACTAGTTTGCATCATCTTCAGATTCCTCACGGTTTAGCCGTTATAGGTGTCCAAAAGTGGAGATTTAGTTAGAAAAAATTAGTTTAGTGTCCAGTTTGGCCAAAAATTATAAACCAGTATTGTGGGATCACCATTCATTTATTGCAATTAATAAGCTTCCCTTTTCATTCACTTTCATCATTAGTCATTCCATTTTATGAGCTAGTTGATTAATGATCTTTTCAGAGTTCACTTTGCATTAGCAACATTTTTATGGGCTAATGTTTATCACCTTTATTGCTCTCTGGTTCAAAGCACATTTATTATTCATTAATTCATACGAGTGAGTTGTACCTCTCAATTTAGAGGAAAGTCACAAATGCAATTGTGACATTTCTAGAGTTGTTAGCGGCTTGGCCCCAGTACACTGCAGGCAAGAGAGTTATTATTTTTAGACATATTTATCATAGGCCAATTCATTCGCTAATGGATTTTTGGCCTCAGTTGGGGAAAGATTGTAGTTTCTGACAAGCTGTGATCATGTCATGCAACAAGATGGTACTTCCCCATAATGATGCATTTCCAATACTTCAACCTGACTTGGATTGGATGTCGGTAGAGCAAGAGGATATCATATTGCAATTAAATACACTCATTTGGAGGTATTGAAGAAGTGCAAAAGATCATATGCAAGTAAAATTTTTCTTGGAGGAAGAAGAGGAACATGCCATAAATCCACCTGTATCAGTAGTTGAATGTCCCCAAGATTGATTTTTGAGTATTATGACGACCCACCCCAACATCCTAATCCATACCCAAATCAACCTCCAAATCAACATCTAAATCAACACCCTAACTAGCTGCAAAATCACCCTCCAGCTCAACTACCACATAGGCAATAACCTAGGGGTATCTTTCTTTACTCCGATAGGAGTTGGTGACTCTAAATATCAATGGGTTCTATTCCATGGGGTAACCGTGTTGGACCTTTCACCCTATCACAATGTAATTTTCTATCACATGGCTCAAGGAAAACACTCCCTAAATTCTCTAGTAATGACACTCAAGATTTGGAGGAACATGTTTTGGCTATGACTGTAGTAAGCAGAATTTTGGGAGTTCAAGAGGAGGATTTCTTTGTCAGGTTGTTTGTTGACAATCTAATCGAAAAGGCAGTTGAATTGTTTAGGGGTTAGAGAAGGGCTGTATAAATGGATGGGATGTCTTACAAAAAAAATTGCAACACTTCTAGGGTCCTATCGATGTTGTTGCTTTACTCAAAATATTTTTCAAATTTGTGAAGGAAAGGCATGAGCCCATGAGGGATTTTGTTTATCGATTCAACCAAAGATACTTGTTTTTTGAAAATAAATAATGCAAAAGGGAACGAAAGTAAAAGATTATTGGTCAAGATATAAATGGCAACATAGAGGATCACCACATGTGCATGGATTTATATGATTAGAGGGAGCACCAAATATAAAAAACCTAAGTTGGGGAAATGATCATGAAATAAAAAATGCACAAAAATATTTTGATTCTCTTATTCATGTATGGAATCCATGAGGAAATCCACACCAATGAATGATGCAAGAGTCATGTTAACCTCTAATCTATGGATAGAAGCAAGCCTTGTAAATGGAGCCTTGGGATACATTTGAAATATCATATACAAGCCTGGAAGTGCCCCACCAAATCCACCAACATATGTTATGGTTCAATTTGATAATTACTCAAGAATGCCATGTGAAGAAGCCTGCTAGTTCTAACTCTCCATGTAGATGTTGAATGCATTGTTTTTGTGTTTTCTTGTTGTTTCAATGAATTTATAGTATTTAAATAAAATGTCACTAGACAAGATTTAACAAAGAAATAATAATAAATTGAACAATCAATAAACTACTAAGAAGTTGCAACTTTATTACGTATCTGGCAATTGCTAACAAGTACATATCTTATTAAGACAAACATACCTAGAGGTCCTTAGCTTTATTAAATAAAGACACTTCTAGAACAAACCAATAATACATGAAAACCACTTAAATCAAACACACACTTCCAAATCTAATTTTTCCATGTTAGAAATTGGATGAAATAGACATAATGTGCTAGGCGTCCAAGGAGAAGCAATCATAAGCCATAAAGAGGAGGTGTTTCAACCTCCAGCTTACACTCCCTAGCTAAGAGTTGCATGTGTCCTTCAGAAGAATGTATGACCAACAATAGGAATTGTATGACCTCTTTATTAGATGTCAGTAGTTGATGAATAAAGGCGCCTCAATTAATAAGCCCCTTTCCTTATTGAAATATGTTAATAAACTGAATAATAAATCCAATCCAAGCACAAATGGACTCCAAAATGAAGCCCCCTCTATAGCAATGATTCAACTGGTCTTTCACAGCTTCAAGATTGCAAACTCTGAAGAATTTCTATTCTCCAATGTTGATAAAATGCATGAAACCCTAGTCTTAGGCACAAACTTCCAAGAAGCCAAAAGAAATCAATGTCAAATGCTCAATCCAACGATTGAGGTCAAATTTCTCTTTGCTCATTATATCTCCCCCAAAATGGCACAATTTTTCTTGATTAGGTTTTTAATACATTTAAAATGTATTTAAGATACTTGATGCCCTTTTTAAATAATTAACTCAACTTGGGCGTACCATCTTGATTTAGCATTTAATCACCCTTTATAACATTTAAGTGGCTCAATACTTAAATTATAAAGTTAAATTATAACTTTATAATATTCCCTTAAATTAATTAAATAACTTAACCACTTAAATATTAATATCTCTTTCAATATTCAATATTTTGACGCACCATCTGAAGTTGGAGTCAACACTATATAACCCCCATGTGTCCAGGTGCCCTGACTAAAAATAGCATTACTGCCAGATTGACTTACTATAAATAGTAAGTCCATCAAACTAAGCCAAACACTGATCTGCAAAGGCCTGAAATTGAACCCAATATTGAACTGAAGAAATGAAATGACATCAACCTCCATTAACTGCCACTGAGACCCTCTATCCAAACATATTAGCCTACGAGAGTCCAAGAAATAGGCTAACCCATTTGCAACTAGTATTGACTAGGGTGGAGACATTACATGCCATTTAAAAATGCATCTCCAAATATAGTTCCAATTGCGCCGATATAAAGGATGGACTCAAAATCTCACCACCATTTTCATACGATCGTTATGAAAAAATGAAAATAGGGAAACAACTCACCAAAAGGGGAGTTGAGGAAGAACGACTCAAATCTTTGGAAGCATAATAAGTTTATGTAATGTATACATTATTGGATATCATTCTTTTATTAAACTCTATTGATATAGCATGAAGTTTATTTTTTTGATTTAATGTGAAATTTCTCATTCAATATTTGCAAAGAATAAAAATACTTTTTTCAAACACATGCTAAAGTAATATTGACATACGACACTGTGGATGCTACTTGTTTAGATATCTTAAATACATCTATATAAAATACGTCGAAGATATCGGTCTTAAGGTACCTATATATTCTAAAAAACAATTAAATTATAGGCGCCTCAAAACTGATATCTCTCTACATATTTTAGATAGATATATTTAAAATATCTAAACTAATATTATATAAACATGTATTATCCTACAATTTACATTATAATGATTAATATATTATTTATTTAATTTTAATAAAAAATAACATTAATGTAATATTTTTCAAAAATTATGTTAATATTATAATTAACAAAACTATTTAATTTTATTCACATTAATAAAACTTGCATTTATTTTTATTAAATCTAAAATACTATAAAGACAAGTACTAACCACTATGTGACACTTATATTTTAAAAAATGGAAAAATGGAAAGATGGGATAAAATCTTTAGGAGGAGAAGATTATTTTTTTGTGCATGATTCGATTGAAAGCCATACGTTTGTTATTAAAGGGCGCTTTTGTTGGCAGACCACACCTCAAGAGCTCACTGATGACGTCAGCAATGAACGATTATTTTTCGATTATTAGACACTTGGATTCGCTTACGTTGTCTGTAGTGCAGATACCAGAGACTTGATTTTCGGCATAAGTTTCACCAGCTGCGAGAGGAAAGGAAAATGCAAACGGAAACTTTTGCAAATCGTGTTTCGCCATTGATTTATGAGAAAAGGTACGTGGGGTTTGAGCTCTCTTAGTAGCTTATACTTTCTCTTGAGGGATTTTCTGGTTACAACAATTATTACTTGAATCTTAAGACCCCATTACCCATACATTCCAATGCCATTGTCATTGGGGATGACCATTCATAATTTTCATTGTTACAAGGAAACAGAAACAGAAATGCAATGGAAACTGAAAATCTCAAATTTTCTGGAAACCGTGTAAATGAAATTGTACGGAAACATTCGTGAAAATTAAAAAAAACAACACTATATCAAAATTACACCGAATTTTCAAATTCTGTGCGGAAAGGATAAAGTCTCTCGAAAAATAGTTTTATGTATGGATTCTCCTGCATCTTAAGATGATTTTACCTCTTTTCTGGGGCCTCCAATATTTTTCCCATTAATCTGTGGTGTTTTATAAGAGGGAGACAAAAGAAACCATGGTTTCTATAATTTCTGAAACCTGTAAACAAACAGTGCTACTAAACTTGAAAGTTGAAACAGTCTTCTAAAATGAATAGGGAAAAGGGAGGACTGCGGCTGCTAGGCAGACGCAACAGTAAGAAATATCTCACATATTCAAACTTCTCAGTTATCTCTAGTAGAGTGCTGAACTCAATGGAGGATTCTCTTTTGACCTGCTGGGCTAATTTCAATCATCTTTTTCAACCAAATTCTATTGGGCAATTTCGCAATTCAGATAGCTAATTTGTCATTCTGTAATGTCCCTTATTACGATATTCCTGATTTTTCCTTTAAAATGATAATTCTTAAAATGATAATAGCTTTGTCAAAAATTATGAATTTATTATAATATTGAGATCGATAAGTCATAGCATAATTCTGAAAATCAATCATATCTTGATTTTTTAGAAATGCTTTCAAATCTGCTGAATCAGAGGTTTTCGTCCTAACTCAGCAGTGGCAATATCAAGGGTTTTCGTCCTTAAAACTCTTAGTCCACCTTGGAGGGTTTTCATCCTCCTTGATCAAGATTTGGGTTTTCTTCCAAACTTGATAACAGAAATAAGGGTTTTCATCCTTAATCTCTTGTGAACTTGGAAGGGTTTTCGTCCTCCCAATTCGCAAGACACTTCCTCAAATTCAAGACTGATTGCTTGATGTATTTATAGATTTATTGCTGTTTTCTTGATTGACCTTTGCTGATTGATATTTCTTCATGGATTGATGAGTAAAGGCTTGAATGATTAATTGCTTGTTGGCTCATTGATGATCTCTTCACAACCTTTATATCTCATATATGAGGGAGTCACAACCTTTCACATTGGAAGGAGTCACACCTCTTCTAATCTGATCGCTGCCATAAGCTTTTAGTTTAATCTTAATTAAATTCTTTTATGCTAGCGTCTCCTTCATTGGCACCACCTATATTATTATTTACATAAGTCATTTTGGAAGCGGCTTTAATTCCTTTACTTCTGCGATTATTCTTACTCTTTGAACTCAGATGAAGTCAGTGGCCTGTTGTCTTTGGCGGAGCAGGACACATTCTTAGTCAACTATTATTTCTCAGTATGGTGAATTGAATCATTGGATATCTGATATGGATCGAGTGCAAGAATACATGTTGCTGAGTTGCTCCAATAGGATCACTGATGGTTCTTGAAGCAGTCTTTCTGAATCTTTTCAATAGGCTTTCACTTTCGGTCAGGCTTTTCACCTTCTTTACATTATTTTGAAGAGTTGTTATCTTCGTTTCAGTTATGTTCTCAACAGCTTGGCTCTGGATTTTATTTTTATCTTATCATGAATGAGCTAATTGTACATCATGAGATGAAAGCCATATTCCACTCGAATTAATGGAGTATCATATATACAGTATGAAGAAAAACAAAACAAAGGGCCTCTGTTCTACAGGGATGCATCCTTACCCCTTGACATCCCATCTTTATGCCCAATTCTGTTTTCCTATTCAAATATCATTTCTAAGAGTCTGCGTTGCTTCTAGATATCCTCTTTTCATGTCCTCACGTCTTCCTACCTCCACAGAAAGGATACTTGGAAGAACATATAACTAAACTCAAGATTAAAATGTACAGAAAACTGGCTACCCACAGGGACAAACTGAGGGGTAGGAAAGACATGTGAAAGAGCCTTTTACACTAGGAGATTTTGATGTACTGAATTTTTTTTGAATTCATCTCCTATATGGGAGTCTGAAACACTGATAGTCTGGGAATATCATATCAGATCCTAAAGGTACACGAACAGAAAGTCAAAGATGTTTCAGTTGAAGGTAGATTTAAATGCAATAAAATTGGAGTCTGATATATATAGATTTAAGAAGTATTTTGTTGAAGAAAGATTAGCTTGCAGTGGGGAAAGACATTTTTCTTTATTTCATCCCCACATAAAGAAAATGCATAGATTATTGTCACAATGTGGCTTGGCATGAGTCCTGTGGCTGCCAATGAAAATCTTGGCATAGTTCATCATGATTCTTTGTTAGGCTCTATCAATATATGTGTATTTAATTTTATGGGATTTAATTGATTTGGAACTAATTGTCTGTACATTCAGAAGCAGTAGCATGATTGAATAACCTTCATTGGTAATTGCCTTGTTTTTAACTAGCCTTTCGTTGGCTTTATACAATTGAATCAATTAGTTACATGTCATGTGTTAAATAAGATGGTTTCTTCAATTTTGTTCTATCATTTATTGTTTCTAAATTCTCTTGTATCTCTATCTTTTTGTTTATAGATAAGTTGAAGTACTGAAGGTATTTCCTATTTTCTATTAAGGATATACTACGCCCATGTGGTAGATGATTATTACTTCCAATCATTTATTGTGATGCTTTCAAGCACTACCTAGGGTGAATTAACGGATCCATACCTTGTATCTTTCTTCTGCATGGCAGACATGATATTTACTTTATATATAAGATTTTGCTATTTCCCAGACAATGGGAACTGGACTGATATAACTAAATTTCAGTCTACAACTTTTTGCATGTTCAGGTGTAAGATATGTGAGTGCAGAAAGCTAGTTAGAAATTACCAATGTATTCAGGTTTGACTTTTCCTAGGTTTAGGGCGTGGGACAATGACCAGTCAATTAGCAGTCTTCACTTCCCTTTATACTCACCCTCATTTGACAAATCTTCTATTATTCTATTTAGTCATTAAAGCATCCACATAGCAATGGGGTTAGAGAACCAAAATAATACTAGCAAGAAAATAAAATCCAGGATAAAAAATGCAGAAAACTAAAATGATTTAAAGACAGTATAAACTTCATCCACCTTTTCTAGATTAATGACACAAAATATGCCATAACAGAAGAAACATCCAAGTATTGAGTGAATTAATTGAAGATTTCTTCTGGGAAAAAGATGGAGTAGGATTGTATTATACTGTCTCCTTTTCCACTGCTCTTTTCATTTTCTCTTCTTCAATAGTAAATGATGTTTTCAATGATTTTGGGAGAATGTTTTTGTATCCAATGACATTTTTCTGTAGTTGCATGTTATTTTCTCCTTCCAGCTGCATGCATTCCCAATTCATATTTGCCTTGATGGGAATGACAATCAAGGTGTCTCGAAGATCTCTTTGTTAATGCTTGCAGTGCTAAACAAACTGAAATCTACTCCTTTTTACTGCTGTCACTTATTGGACCTTTCTTTAGCATGATCCCCGAGGTACCTTTTTAGTGCAACTGCACATTTATAAATGATTGCGAATGGGATGATTTGTATCTTTCTCATGACAACTTGTGATTAAATTTTCATCTATTTATCCTGTTGGCTGGTCACATGTTTCCCATCTCATATGCTAACTTTTTTTTGCTACGTAAAACAAACCATCTCATATGCTAACTTAGTTGCCATGTAAATGCCTATTTGGCTACTTAGGTTTGTAAGGAGTAGTGTGTCTTCAGAGCTTTTGTTCAGATTTTGGTTGTAATCTATTGTGACAGTTAGTGTGTCATCTGCATGGAAGAATACACTACCGTTCATGTGCAATTGGTGGACATTGATGAGTAATTATGGATGTTGCAGTAGCTTGGTGAAGTCCATCAGCACAAACAAGTTTAGATGGTTTAGCTTGGCTATGGGTTTTCGGCACCTAGTGGTTAGTTCATTTTTTGGCATGCCTTATGCATAGATTACATACTCTGCGATTAATCACCGAGTGGCTGCGTACACTCCCTTTTTTTGCTTGGGCGAGTACTCTTACTTTTACTCTCAGCTTAGGATGCAAAAAAAAATCACCATTTTTTTCAGAAAACTCGCGGAAAACCCTCAGAGTACTAGCGGAAAACCCTGGAACAGATGAAACATGCTTTCCATGTGCTTGTTTTCGTACGAGTTTGGCGCGTTTTTGGCACATTTTGGATGTGTGAATGACGAGATTTGGTGCTTATAAAACCCTCGTTTAGTGGGCCTTACAAACACTACATCTGTTGACGGGATTTGGACTAGTTTTTTGGTGCGATTTGGACAGTGTCACCGGTAATACATTATCAATATATACAAACCTATCGACTGATATTACATATTATTATACATAGTCGATAGGTTTGTGTATATTGTGTAATGTCCCCATTTTTACGGCGTCCTCTTTCAGTTGGATTGATTTAGGCACACTTACTATTTTTAGTAAGTGCTATTTTTAGCAAGGGGTCTGGTACAGTACTCCAGTCAGTGGTGAGCCATCTCAAGCGTCTCAGTTTCTCTCCAGCTCAGGTTTCAGGGTGCATTACTTACTATTTTTGGAACTTACTAAAAATAGTAAGTCAATTAGGGTTGACCGATCTTGGCAAGCTAGCTCTGGTCAGGCTTAGTCAATGTGCACATTCAGAGGATTAAATCACTTTGGGAGATTATTTTAATATTTGAGGCACTTTGGGAAATGTGTTTTTTAAAAGTGACTTTATAATGTTTAATTAAAAGGGGGACATAAGGGGACTCAATTAAAAATTAGACCATGGACGCCTAGTCTAATAACTTGAAGTTGTTTTTAAAGCCAAATATTATAATATTTCATTTGGGCACCCAAACTATGGAGAAAGATTTAAAATTAATTTAAAATCAAATTTATCGAGTTTTTGGAGGCAAACTAGGGTTGTTGGAGAAAACTTATTAAAAGTTCATTTTGGAGGCTTTTTTTATTATGGATGTTTTGGATATTGCTGTGTTTGGCTTTGGAGCTTGGCTTTGGGGTTTGATATTGACTTGTTGAGACGAAAACCTCTGCAAGATCGCCTTTCTTCGTGTGTGGAAGACCACATCAAGAGAGGAATTTGGAGGCTTCATACAGGAGCTTCATTTGAGCTTACAAGATTGCAAGTTACAGAGTTTTGGAAAGAAGATTTTGATCATATTTTGAAGTTGGTTTGTGAGATTTTGGTTGGTGATAATATTGAAGTGATTTGGTGAAGATTAAACTTCATTTTGGTGTGTTTTAATCTTTTTACAGGAGACTTTACTTTGGACCTGAATTTGGTTTTTTGCTCATTGCTCATTATCGGTTGAAGATATTATTCTCGGTATTGATCCATTGGAAGGCCCTACTCTTGCCAAACGTTTTGAGTACTAGATTGTATTTTTTGGGTGAAGATTTGAATTTTCTAAAGCAGGTTGAGCTTCTCGAGGTGACATAGGGCTGAAACTGATAATTTGCTCATAATTCCTCATTGGCTCAAGATTTCATTCTGGGTATTTGAGATATCACTTCTCCTATCTAGGGCGCCCCTTTTAGAGCAAGTTTGGAATTTTTTGGAGAAGACAATTATTTTCTAGAGAAAATCGCCCCTCTTGAGATGGTACAGCCTTCTTGGGATTGCTGCACTTTGTTTGGTGGGTTGGAAAGTAGTTCAAACAGGAGATTCTAGGACCCATTTGGCTGCTAAATAACTCTACACAGCTTAATCACTTAAGTTTGCAACTTGGGTTTAGGCGTGCTTGCAAAGGGAGCTACTTGTTGCTGAGAGAACTCACTGTCCAGGTCTGATATAAAGTTTAATTTCTGATTATTAAGCTATTTGTATGACTGAAACAATTATTGAAGAAATCAGAAAAAAATACTTGGTTCTGAAGAGTTATTTTCAGTTCTTATGTTTTCTTTATTTTGCTGTTTATGCATAATATTTCAAAACAATCATGCAATGTAAACCCATTTCAAACTTTAAGAAAACAATCCAAACAACAAACAGCTTACAGGGAAAAAAACAGAAAAAAATTGGGGCAGATTATTACATATTGATAATGTGTAAATTTTTAAACATTAAACAGTTTAATGAACATTATCATAATGAATAGTTTAAGTTTGCATATAGTTATACACAAATTTTAATGGTATTACCATATTACTGATATGCATACTTAATAGTTAAACAGTTAAACTTAATATTGATATGCATACATGATTGATGATAATATGATATCATGATACACTGATAAGTGAAACAAGAAACTGTGTGATTGTATGTCTATAGATATGTTTGTGTACGTATATGCATGCAAACTTGGCATCCTGTGTTTGTGTATAGATATGTATGTGTGCACAATGCAGTGTGTATAGGTATGTTGTAACTGAATTTTGCAAACAAAAAAGTGTTTTTATAAGAAATTTTACTACTTTTTAAGTTGCCGAGTATTTGCCAAGTTTTGCCGAGTCAAAAATTTTGGGCTTGCTGAGTACTCTTTGAGTCCGAGTATGTAAACTATGGCCTTATGTTCTTTTGCAAAGTATTCGAGTGGGAGAGAGTTAGGATTAGGTGTGTTGTGCACCTTGCAAATCCTTGTAATCATATGGGATATTATTCTAATCATAGATTACAGACTTGTCGAGTTGGCAAGTACTCATGATTAAAAATGAAAAAACATGTAACTAGACTATAAAACCACTACTCAACCAAATGTAGGAAAAACTCAAGAAAAGCAATGCAAAATCTCATTACTTGGCCTTCCTTTAGAAATTGCAACTGTTATCTTTGTTGCCTCAGCCATGTGCCCTAATTTTTGCTCTGTTGAAAAAAATGCCCATTGAAAAGCATGACTATAGACTCAAAAATGTGCCCTCGATTGCCAAAATGTGCTCCCTATATTAAAAAAACATGCTTGCAATTACAACTTTGTGCAACTATTTTTTAAAGGAATTAAATATTTCTTAAGTTGCTGAGTTTTGTCAAGTTGCCAAGTTAGGGTAAAAAATCTGCACCTCAAGTCTAAGTTTGTGAACTATGATTATAATGTCAGAATTAGCTAGGCATGATAATATTTCAATATTGTTTTTAGATGGATCCTCATGGAAAGGAGTGCCATCCTTTCGGGAATCCATGAGATTCCCATAAGCCACATGCCAATTGAATTATGACATGCATAAAAGAACATTTATGTAATGTAAAATGTGTGAGAGCATCTGTGATGTCCCCAGTTAATTTTCTCTCTGTCTTTGGTTACTTGCATATATGGACTATAGATTGTTAATGGACTCTAATAAAATAATCAGTGCTAGGGTTTACTTCTGATTGCACTAATTTATAGCTGGAAATGAAACAATTAACAGCACCGTGCAATGGTTTACAGCTGGGAATGAAATAATAACAGTACTACTTTTAATCAGATTTTTGAATCAATGGAAAATTGTTATACTTGCATGTTTGACACCATTTGTTTCTCAAGCCCTTATACAGCAAGTCTTATAATCTTATTCTGGCCTACAATCAGGTAAAATTCACCAGAACTTACAAGAGACCCTTGTGGGGTATATAGGAATTTATCATCTGATATGACCTGATTGCTGTCCTGTACTCAGATCTAGCTATCCTGACCTGATCTGGGCGATCAAGGTCAGATCTGGTTGATCTCGCAAGTTTCTGCAGTTGCAATGTATAGGGATGGCCTGTAACAGCTTGGTGACCAGCAGCAAACCTTCCTGGATGGTGGGTGATTTGCAAAAGTGTCTGCTGTTCAATGGCAGATGAAACACAGTGATCCAGGTGTTCTTATGTTTGCAACAAATCAGCCATAGTATTCTGTAGCAAATGATGGCGATTAGCCTACAAATCTGGGTGAAATTCTTGGAAATCTGCCTGGTTTTGGTTGAAAGTGACCTCCCTCCAATGGTGCCTGTATGAAAGTTGATGTAAGCTTCAAATTCTGAAAATATCCAATTAATACCTCTGGCCAGCATACTGTAGTCTGTAACAATTACCAGAATGACTGAGTGTGAGGAAAGAGTTTCCATCCTAACCTCAAACTTGCCTTCAAGGGTTTTGTCCTTGCTGGCCTCAAACATGACTGTGATTCAAATTGTGAACTGGAATTAGCAAAAGTCAGGTCACCCAAAAGAGCAGCCATAGTTTGTAAATATACCTTTCCCTTTAGGGCCTATGGCTCCCAAATTTTGGCGCCACAAATTTTAATTTTGAATTTATTTTATAATTTATTATTTTTATATTTTATATTTATTTATTTAATATATATTTTCTTATTTTATTTCTATTTATTATATAATTTAGTTTTGAATTTTTATTTTAATTAATAATAATATTAAAGGCCAATGGAAATGGGGACATGACAGTCCTCCCTTCCCCAAATTGCTTGTCCTTCAGAAAAGATAAATTAGGGAGCTCCATCTGCTTCATGTCAACATCATGGGTCTCATTAGTTTCTCTATATCTATCATCGTGAGACAACTTCCACCAAAGAAACTCATGCATGCACAGATGCATCAATACCATTGAATCACCAAGAGAAATCATGCCACATTGCTTATAACATCCAAACCCCAAATCAGTTGAGTGGAACAAACCCTGCCAAGAATCATCATGGAGTCTACTCCATCCAATTCTCATACGTACAAACTTCTCTTTGATAAAGCCTCCTACTCAAAGCATGCAAATATACTCCTTTAAGGCCAAGGACTGCCCTAAGAAATTACCACCTTGTTCATGTTGTACCCATGCAATCATCTCATGCGATGCAGTATCCCAAACACTTGCTCCATGACTATATCCCTAGGCTCCAATGAGTCCCATAATGTCACTGTGGGCTGGTCCCTCCAAAGTGTGATGCAAATCAGCTTGCATTTAAGCTGGAAATAAGTTATAACAGCCACAAGTCACACAGAATTCCATACAAACCAATACTAGGATGGCTGGGACGATGGTCTTCAATAATAGAAATCCTCCACTAGCATTACCTTGCAAGGAAACCCTCTCAATTTGCACAAATGTACAGCTGTCCATAACTGAAAACATTAAGACCAGCAATATAGAATGATGTAACAGCTGCAAGTATGACAAACCCTTGCAAAATTCAGCAATGTGATCAAAGTAGAAGTAATGGATAGCTATATAAGGATTGAAAATTCTCCATTAGCCGTCACCAACTAGAAAATACTCCTTCCCATGATTGGGAATCCTTGCAAAACAATTTGTGTGAGTGCCATTGAAGTAATGGAGTGGCTGATAACAATGATAACAACAGTGTTAGGGCTGGAAAGTAGGTCCATAGCTGTCTTGGGAGTGTTTACACTCTCATATGAATATAACCCTTCATCACCTCTCGTCCCTCTCTTGCCCTATCGGTGATATTTTGTACAAATAACCCATTGCTCATGTGGTGCTACCCTTGCCTTCATGTGAACTTCTCCTCTTATCACTATACCATGGGAAGCAATTGAAATAAGCAATAGAAGAATGGTATAGCATGTAATGCCCCCTCCTTAATGCATTTATTTAGTGCTGAAGATAGACTGCTGCAATTTCCTTAAAGGATTAATATAAAATAAAAATATAATTAAATTTGTTTCTTGTTGATGTTTAGCCGCGGGCCTCTACTTCCAGCCGCGATTTCCATAAGGCAATAAATTAAATATAGCCTAACGGCTGTTTATTTATTGGAGACATATTTTAGTGAAGAGGCGCTTCACTTAAATGTTAAATAATATTTGTTATTGTGGCCGACTTCACCTTGATATTCGCCACTCTTCATGTGAGTCGCATCCTTCCATTGGTGGCCGACCTTTCCTCTACCAAGGGACGCGATTATTGGTGTCTCTTTCTTTGATTGGTATATAAGGGAGGTGCTGTTCTTTACTTCATCATTCATTCTATTCATTGTCAAGAAGTGTGAATTCATCTACAACAAAGAGTCGATATTGCAGTTCAATATTTATCTTCATAGAGATCGATATAATTGAAGGAGTTCGATATTATTGTGGAGATTGCATCAAGTGTGGTGCTGTTTAATTTGGCCTCATTGTAAAAGTGAATTGCTGTTCATTATTCAATATATAAGAGATATATTGTTGCTGGGTTTTTCTCCCTCAAGTTGGAGGGTTTTCCCAGGGTATATGCTGTGTCTAATTGTTTGAAATTGTTCTAAATCTGCTTATTTAATTTCCGATCCTAAAACTAACATGGTATCAGAGTGGGTTTAAGCAAGATAGTGATCAGATCTATATAAGCAGCATTATCTTTCTCCATTATTCTCATCTTTGTGTGTCTATCTTATCTTCGAAAATGGTGAATAGTCTCAAGGTTGAAGATAGACTCGAAGGTGCCTCTAACTTCACCTCTTGGAAGTTTAGGGTTCTTATTTCATTGGAAGAAAATGAGATTCTTGAGTTTGTGGAGAGCGAAGTACTCGAGCCTTCCGATGAGAATGAAAAGACACAATGGAGGAAGAATGGCACAAAGGCCAAGAAGATATTGGTTGATTCTGTGAAGGATCACCTTGTGCCTATTATCTCCAAGTTGAAGACAGCGAGAGAGATGTTCAAGACCTTGGAGGGATTGTATGAGATCAATAATACGAGCAGAGCTCTTGCATTGATGCAACAACTTCATCACATCAAGATGGCAAAAGGAGATTCAGTCATCTTCTTCATGAAGATCACCGAGTTGAGAGATCAGCTTTGTGCCATTGGTAATATGGTTAATGATAAAGATTTAGTCATGTTGGAACTTAACCGTCTTCCTCAATTTTGGGAGCCATTTATCCAAGGTATTAGTGGAAGATCGAAGCTACCAAAGTTTGATCGACTCAGGGCAGATGGTATTCAAGAGGAATCAAGATTGGTAGCAAGACGTAATGGACGAAGTTCTAACAATGAAGAAAATCATATACTTGCTGCTCAAACATCGAAGAGGAAAGGAAGAGAAGGAAGGAAAGGTAATTTCAAGAGGAACAGAGATAGAAGATCGGATGGTGCTCTTGAATCTAAGAAGAAGGATCTCTCCCATATACAGTGCTTCAGATGTGACAAGTTTGGTCACTATGCGAGAGATTGTGCAACAAGACCAAAACAGCATGCTTCTACTGCGGATGTGGATGAGGTCTCTCCTCAAAAGGATTCAAGAGAATTCAAGTGGATTTCTATTTATCTCAGCCCTATCAAGCAATGTTCTAACCGATAGCAGCACATGGTTGATTGATAGTGGCTCCTCTCGTCACATTATTGGATTTAGAGAACATCTTTCAGATTTGGTGGAGAGAGATACCAACATTCAAGTCATAATTGGAGATGATGCATGCTATTTAGTGAAAGGTGCTGGAGCCTCCTCTCTTCACCTAGATTCTGGCATCTCTCTTCATTTGAGCGATGTGTTGTTCGTACCAGGTATCAAGAGGAACCTTGTATCAATTTCAGCCTTGGAGGACAAAGGATATCAAGTTGCATTTCCTGAAGGAAAAGTTCTTGCTTAGACGAAGAACTCTAGCATCAAGTCAGCCCAAGTGATTGGTGTTCGGCAAGAGAGTCTTTACAGACTTTCCATTCGTCCAATGCATGCTTTGTTGCATAATTCTATCTTTTCAAGTGAGCTTTGGCATAGAAGACTTGCTCACCTTCATTTCAGAGCTCTTCCATCCCTGCAGAAGATGATCACTGGCCTTCCGAGACTTAGTCAGGAGCATGATGGTACATGCCGAGGATGCACATTGGGTAAGAATACTAAAGGTCCTTTTCATAGTAGTGAAAGTAGATCAAGATGCATTCTAGATCTTATTCATTCTAATTTGTGTGGTCCAATGTCTGTTGCATCCTTGAGTGGTTTCTTGTATTATGTAATTTTCATTGATGAACTACTCTAGAAAAACTTGGATTTATTTCTTAAAGACTAAGGAGTTTGAAGTACTTGAGAAATTCAAAGAGTTTATGGCTCAAGTAGAGAATTTATCCAGGAAGACGATCAAAGTTCTAAGATCTGATAACGAAGGAGAATACATCTCTGGAGGCTTCCGTAACTTTTGTATCGAGGTAGGGATTAAGAGGGAGTTTTGTGTCCCTTACAATCCACAACAAAACGGTGTTGCAAAAAGGAAGAATAGATCCATTGTTGAAGCAGCTAAAGCTATGATCCATGATCAAGACTTGCAAACCTTCCTTTGGGCAGAAGCATCTAGAACTGCAGTGTATGTTCAGAATCGGTGCCCTCATCGTATTTTGGAGAATATGACTCTTGAAGAAGCCTTCACAAGTGTGAAACCTGAGATTAGTCATTTGAGAATCTTTGGTTGTCCTATTTACATCCATGTACGTAAAGATAAGAGATCTAAGTTGGAACCATCTAGCAAGAAAGGAATATTTGTGCGTATAGTGAATCTTCAAAAGCCTACAGGATTTACATTCTAGGTCAGAAACTGATAGAGATCAGCAGGGATGTCACTTTTGAAGCAGATGTTGCATTCAAAAGATCTAAAGGTTCATACATGGAGATAGATAATGAACACTAGGAGACTTCTCAGGACATGGATGTTGATCATACTCCTGAGATTCAGAGGGAGTCTACTGAACCAGAAGAGGATGGTGATCCAGTTGAGCCTTTGGAACCAACTGATGGGCCAAGAGATATTGTCATAGGTCGAAAGAGACCTCTATGGGCTAGGCAAACAATGCAGGAGGCAGAAAAGTTTGCAACTCCTAGAGGCACATTCAGAGAAAGCAAAAGACCTCAGCAGTTTCCAAGCTATGTTGCATTAATGAGTCATATCATTGAATCTGAGCCTTCCAGTATTGAGGAAGCTTCAAGTCAGCAAGTATTGAGAGATGCTATGGTTGAAGAATATCAATCTATCATCAAGAATGATGTTTGGGATATTGTACTAAGACCAGAAGGGAAATCTGTTGTATCTTCTAAATGGCTTTTCAAGATCAAGCATGCGGCTGATGGAAGCATTGAGAAGAACAAAGCTAGATTTGTGGCTAGAGGATTCTCTCAAAAAGAGGGAATAGATTATGAAGAAACCTTTGCTCTGGTTGCTCGTTATACATCCATCAGGACCATTATTGCTATTGTAGCAGCTAAAAGATGGAAGCTACATCAGATGGGCGTGAAGACAACATTCCTTAATGGCGTGATTGAAGAAGTATACAACGAGCAACCTGATGCCTTTGAGATTCATGGGAAGGAGTCTCATGTTTGTAAATTGAAGAAGGCTTTGTATGGCCTTAAGCAGGCTCCTCGTGCTTGGTATGAGAGGATTGATCGATACCTGATGAGCTTGGGCTTCTCCAAGAATGATGCTAATTCAAATCTTTACTTCAAGGTAGTTGATGGTGAGGCATTAATCTTGGTTCTTTATGTTGATGATCTATTTCTTATTGGAGCAGAATATCTCATTATCAAATGCAAGGAGTTAGCTTCTGATTTTGAGATGAAGGATCTAGGATATATGCATTACTTCCTAGGATTAGAAGTGTGGCAGAGACCCAATGAGATCATTTTGAGTCAAGGGAAGTATACTATAGACATCTTGAAGAGATTTGGTATGATGGATTGCAAATCCATGTCTACACTGATGGAAACCAATTTGAAGAAGTTGAGTGAGTCTGCAGCTAGTTCAGATTTGGTGGATCCCACTATGTACAGGCAGTTGATTGGATCATTGATGTATATAGTCAATAATAGACCGGATATTTGCTATGCAGTGAGTGCACTTAGTTAGTTCATGTGTGAACCAAGGCAAATACACCTAGTTGTAGCTAAGCATATCTTGAGATACTTGCGTGGCACAGTTGGATATGGCTTGAGATATTCTTCCAGTGTAGACCTAAAGTTGCAAGGATATTCTGATTCTGATTGGGCAAGAAGTGTGGCTGATTGGAAGAGCACCTCTGGATGTTGCTTTAGTTTGGGGTTTGTGATGATTGTGGCACTAAGCACTGTAGAGGCAGAGAATATTGCAGCATGTGTAGCAGCTCGAGAAGCAGTGTGGCTTCGGAAGCTCCTTGCAGGATTGTTTGGACAATCATTGGAGCCGACTGTTATTCATTGTGATAATCAAAGCTGTGTGAAGCTTTCTGTCAATCCAGTGTTTCATGATAGAACAAAACATGTTGAGATCAAATACCACTGTATCAAAGATATGGTATTGAAGAAAGCTATCTAGTTGAGATACATTTGCATGGATGAGTAAACGGTTGATATTCTCACCAAGCCTCTCTCCAGAGTAAAGTTTGTGCACTTTTGAGACAAGCTTGGAGTTGTGGAGAATGAAGCCCTAGCTGAGAGGGAGACTCAACATCAGTGATCTTCTGTGATTTGCTTTAATGCATCTTTCTCTGTGATAGAGAAATTTGAGGTGAAAGCCCTTGTTAATGCATCTTTCTCTGTGAGAGAGAAATTTGAGGTGAAAGCCCTTGTTTCCACCCTTTGGGAGTAGTCATGGTAGATGTCATGTTGAGTGACGCCATGACAACATCACATTGAGAGACTCCGTGATGATTTCTTTGTACTTGTGTTTATCCACCCTCTGGGAGTAGCCATGGTGGACGTCATGTTGAGATGACGACATCACGTTGAGTGACTCCGTGATGGGCACTTGTGCACATGTTCTTTTCCATACATGGGAGTAGCCATGATGGACAATATCACGTTGAGTGACTCCGTGATGAGCTCTTTCCACATATGGGTGTAGCCATTGTGGGTGTCATGTCGAGAGACTCCATGACATTGGATATCTGGAAGCATTCCTCCCTAGCTAAGAGGGAGTGTTGATGTTTAGCCGCGGGCCTCTACTTCCAGCCGCGATTTCCACAAGGCAATAAATTAAATACAGCCTAACGGCTATTTATTTATTGGAGACATATTTTAGTGAAGAGGCGCTTCACTTAAATGTTAAATAATATTTGTTATTATGGCCGACTTCACCTTGATATTCGCCACTCTTCATGTGAGTCACATCCTTCCATTGGTGGCCGACCTTTCCTCTACCAAGGGACACGATTATTGGTGACTCTCTCTTCGATTGGTATATAAGGGAGGTGCTGTTCTTTATTTCTTCATTCATTCTATTCATTGTCAAGAAGTGCGAATTCATCTATAGCAAAGAGTCGATATTGGAGTTCAATATTTATCTTCATAGAGATCGATATAATTGAAGGAGTTCATATTATTGTGGATATTGCATCAAGTGTGGTGCTGTTTAATTTGGCCTCATTGTAAAAGCGAATTGCTGTTCGTTATTCAATATATAAGAGATATATTGTTGCTGGGTTTTTCTCCCTCAAGTTGGAGGGTTTTCCTAGGGTATATGCTGTGTCTAATTGTTTGAAATTGTTCTAAATCTGCTTATTTAATTTCTGATCCTAAAACTAACATTTCCAACCAAGGGGACACTTGAAGAGGTGCATCTATTGGGGAAAAATTCTATTTAAAGGAAACCAAGCAAGGAGAAAGGATCATGGAAAATATATTTTATATCTGATTTTCATCCCTTGTGGAATGTGAAACGTGGTTCAGCCAAAAGAGGACGAAACCCCTCAAAAACTAGAGATTTAAGTACAAAAACCCTTAATTTCTTTTGCGAAGTTAGTGGACGAAAACTCCGAACTTTAGACAGAATTAGCAAACATTTCAAAACAATTATACAAGGAAGCTACATATTGGAAGAAATATTATAGCAGAATATAAGTTTAATAATTTTAAATTTGTATTAGGCTTTAAATTCAAAGTTAATATTTATCAAAATTATAAGTTTGAAGTTAACTTAATTTTTATAATTAATTATGCAAGTATTATTGTTAATATGGAATATCTATTTAAGGCAAGAATAAGGAATTTTTAGAATAGGACAATAGAATTGCTATTAGAGCAATAGTCTTGCCAGCCTGCGGGTCTAAAAAATATAGTTTATGTTGTGGAGCCAAAGAGATCAATGGGCCTTGGAGAGAGAAAAGAAAAAACTAGAGGCAACATTACAAGAGGCTAGCAACCAAATCAAAGGTAGAGGAAAGAATAAAATGGTCGATCGGGAGGTCAGAGCGAGAGAATGAGTGGAAGTGCAAAGACAAGAACAAACAACATAGTTGCTCCTTCAAATGCTTAAAAATATGACTAATACAATTAGATACCTCAGGCCTACACAAACTGATGGAGGTGAAGATATTAATTCAAATCATTCAAGGTTGAAACACAACAATAGAACTCCACTTGGATCGCCACCCAAAATCACACAACCCACATTCTTACCAAGACTTATATGAATAATACAATTAGTTCCCTCAAGCCTACACAAACTAATGGACGTGAAGGTAGTAATTCAAATCATTCAGGTTCGGAACAGAACAATAGAATTCCGCTTGGATCACCACCCAGAATTAGACAACCCACATTCTTACCAATAGTTGAGCAGCCACATGAAGAAGAGCCAAACATGGCAACAAATGACTTTGATGAGTGCATAGATGCATACTCAAGACTTGATCCAGATCTTATACTTAAGACAAATTCAATTTATTGAATTTCATAATGCAAGATCAAAGAATATTTTAAGAGGAGAAAAAGACAACCCAACAAAGATCTGCAACAAAAATTAAACAAGTTGACTATCCCCACTTTTGATGGTTCAAGGAAGGTCACTGCATGAGCATGGGTCCAAAGACTAGATACCTATCTCTCTCTAAACCCCATGATAGAAGATGAAGCAGTTAAGTTTGCCATCCTTCACTTAGAAGGGATCGCACATGAATGGTGGTATCATTTGCTAATCACCCAAGGGCATCAACAAATCATGACATACAGTGACTTCACACAAAGCCTTATGGACAAATTTGATAGAAAAGATGCATAAATACATTTTAAAGAGTTTACACGACTAAGGAAGCAAGGTACAATAGAAGAATATGTAATGGAATTTCAAAGGGTTTCAGTCATGGTGCGAGATATTACAGAGAAGAGACTTAAGTTTTTATTTATTGAAGGGCTTTCAAAGTCACTTAGGTGGCTGGTCCGAGCATTTTAATGATCATTTCTACAAGATGCTATTCAAAGGGCCTTGAAATTGGAAGATACCACATCTAGGAACAAGACCTATTCCAAGAATGTACCATCAGGGTTGCATGAGCAACCACTTCACAAGGATTTTAAAGGCATTACCTCCCCAATCTCACAAGGTGGAAGAATCCAAGAATGAACTTTGAAGGAAGAAATTATGCTTTTCTTGTAGAGAGCCATGGGAGCTAGGGCATAAATTCTCGGGCAAAGGACATGGTTGTTACATAGAGGTGATCACAGAGGAGGGTTTAGAAACTAAAGAGTCCAAGCCCAAGGGTGTTTTGGAGGAGATTGAGCATGAGGATTGGGAAGTAGAGAAGCCTCTTGGAGGTACACTCGCCACAAATAACATGGGTTCAATGACTTCATCTCTGAGAATATTGTTACAATTACACTTACCATATGCCAATTGGTATGACTCCCTTAAAAGCACTATATAGTTATGAGGCATTGTCATTTGTGGATTTGATTCTCATACATAGTAGAGTCCTTGGGGCTAGAGACTTGGTGCAGCAGAGCATGGATATTTTAAAAACCCTCAAAGAAAACTTATAACAGACCTAAAATCAGCAAAAGATATATGCTGATTGCCACATGTTGGAAATAACATTTGAAGTTGGAGACGTGGTCTTCCTAATGTTACAACCTTACAAGCAATCTTCCCTCAAGGGGAGTGGTGCAGAGAAGCTTGAGCCACGATTCTATGGACCTTACAAGTTTACATGAAGAATAGGAAAGGTAGCTTATGAGCTGGAGTTACCAACAAACAGTAGAATTCACAATGTCTTTCATGTATCTCACCTCAAGAAAGTGCTAGGTCAACATATTACACCATGCCCAAAGTTACTCCCACTTGATGATTAGGGTAAATTGATTTTGGAACCCGAAGCGATCATTGACATGAGAGAAAGGAAGTTAAGAAATAAAGTTATTCCAAAATATTTGGTTAAGTGGAAGAATTTGCCTATGGAGGATGCCACATGGAAAGGAGCAGACATCTTTGATCATCCCAATCTAAAATTGCTTGAGGACGAGCAATCTTGGAAAGGGCAGATTGTAATGCCCCCTCCTTAATGGATTTATTTACCTTTGAATATAGATTGCTGCAATTTCCTTAATGGTTTAATATAAAATAAAAATATAATTAAATTTGTTTCCAACCAAGGGGACACTTGAAGAGGTGCATCTATTGGGGGAAAATTTTATTTAAATGAGGCCAAGCAAGGAGAAAGGATCATCATGGAAAATATATTTTAGATCTGATTTTCATCCCTTGTGGAATGTGAAATGTGGTTCAGCCAACAAAGGACAAAACTCCTCAAAAACCTGAGATTTAAAGACAAAAACCCTTAATTTCTCTTGCCAAGTTAGTATACGAAAACCCCTAACTTTAGACAGAAAATTAGAAAACATTTCAAGACAATTATATAAATAAGGAAGCTACAAATTGAAAGAAAGATTACAACAGAATATAAGTTTAATAGTTTTAAATTTGTTTTAAGCTTTAAATTCAAAGTTAATAACTATCAAAATTATAGGTTTGAAGTTAAATTAATATTTATAATTAATTATGCAATTATTATTGTGAGTATGGAATATCTATTTAAGGCAAGAATAAGGAATTTTTAGAACGGGAGAGTATACAGCAGTTACCATACCCTATAAAAATCAGAAATATAAAGGCTTGAAGCATGCATACAAAATTTGATAACAATCCAATAACCACACAAAACTGAAAATTACTCAATCCTACAGCTGAGAACACCCACGATCCATGTGGCTGCAAATGATGCCATGAAATGGCTGGAAATGATGATAATAGCAATCCCAAAACTGAAAATCATGTGGACATCAGTTTTTGCCATGTTTCCTTCGCAACTTGGTTGCAATGTGTGGGCATCACTTCCTCCCCTTATACTTGGTTTGTAGTTTCGTGCAATCAAATTGGAATTTGGGTTTTTTCCATTAATCTTACAAACATCCTTGAGGTACCTTTGTATTGTGCCAATAGCTTCCCCCATATGCAAGATACCTCCCTCATGTCTCTTCTACATTTCTTGGTGAGACACCTTAATTGATGAACCCCCCAAAACATTAAATCACGAGTGCCACCCCTTGATGTAATGCCACCTAGCCTTGACAGTTTTGGGGACCCCATCCATGATGCCTTGAAACACTACCGCTCCCTTAGATTTCATCTCTATAATAAGTTCCCAAATAAAAGTGACCAATTCATGACATAATTACCTCATGTTCCAATGAATCTTACCGTGATACCACCGGCTGTACCTTTCAAAGAATGGCATGGATCAGGTTGTATGTGGGCTGTAAAGTGGCTGCAACAGTCATATGCCACTTCAAATTTCTGCCCAAACAGCACTATATAAGCTAGAATGATGGTACTTAGTAACCCCAATAGCTGAGACCTTCTACACACTAGAAGGTATTCCCAAAATCTGCATGTCTATAGCTACTCAGGGAAGATAACATCAGTTCAAGGCATGAAATTATTGAAGTGATCAGTAGAAACATTATACCTTGGCTGTAACACTACATTCCTTTGCTCGGAATCAGAAAATTCATTGTGGGAACCCAACTTGTACCAGTTGCAAACACCTCAATAATGATAATGGTCTGGAAACTCCACCATGTGACTGAAAACTCTTCTTTGGCTGCAAAAAGTGTGTACAATGCCAGAACTGTTGAGGGAAGCAAATCTAACATTGGGAACCATAGTCAAAGTGGCTCTTGGCTTGTGCCTATTGCAGCCAATACTCATCCTCATTATGTCAAGTTGGTGTTTCTCAACAAGAAAGTTCCATCTTACAATTATTCCTTTTGGTCGCCTTCTTAGGAGTGTAATGTTGAACATATCCAAATTAGACCAAACACCATTTTGATCAAGAATCTCACCTTTGGAAAAAGATGTTATTGTCCCCCAATGGTCTTCCATCCACATAGCCATTGCAGCTCTTGGATTTCCTTCTTCAATGCCTTGAAGTTCTACCCCCTCTCCCTTGGATTCCAGATCCATAGTGAATTCGCCCATAGAATGCATACACTGCAAGCTCCATGTTTTGGCGATCCCTCCAAGACCCATGATATAGAAGTTTCTACATATCTCTTGTTCACCCAAAATGATGTCCAATTGCCTTGCTGTAGGAATTTGTAGTGTCTCATTTCAAATGAGTCCTCCAACCTGTTTATAGCTCTGTACTCAAAGCACCATACCGCACTTTGTCACAAAATCTTGAACACCAAAATGACATCTACTTTGCTTACCATCACCTAGCATCAAGCATCCTGCAGTGACTATCTCCATTAGGCCATCACCCATGATCTTGTCTCCAATTGTGGTACCTAGCTCCCACGGGTGATCTTCAAATCCTGAACATTAATATTTCACAATGTGTTTAGAATGCTTAACCAACCTGTTGGTGCGTGTTTCATGACACAACAAACATTTTAGAACAAAGTGTCACAGACGCTTTATTCTCTCTTGAAAAAACTACCTCCTATGCTAAGATTGCAAGTAAGGTCATAGGGTAATTCCAATGTTTAAGATGAATGCGGATAGGCTCTGTGGTATGGTTCTATTATATGTCATGCTAAGAAGCTAATGTGAATATTCGTAAGAAGATTATAGTTTGAGTATTGTTTTGACAGTGTGTTAAAATTCTTCTCATTCCGTCTGAGTTTCTACAGAGAGAAATCTGGAGTATAGAAGGCGGGACTACTTACTTCCTACTTAGTCTATAAATCTTGGTGATTGTGCATGGAACTTAGCTGAAACAGCTCTTTGTTGAAGTATTTATTTTAAGAGGAAAGTAGAATTAATGAATAAGTTATGCACAGTTTAATGCTGTTAATATGAGAGAATGATGAGAAGGCGAGAACTGTCTACTTGCTGTTGAACTCTTTTTTGTCAAACATATAATGTTAGGGGTTGGCTTAATAAGTGACTAAACTCCATAATAATTGTTGGTAATATTTATGTTAATACCGTATGAATATTGAAGTTCAAATGGCAAACTCTTGTTAAGAACAGAAAGAAAGCATTGCCATAAACCTCTGTTTGTTGTTCAGTAGGGACAGTAATATTGAGAACAGAATATCTGTGAAACATAACTGCGAATTAACTGGTGGAATTTTATACGCTGAGAATGAACCAGCACCACCATTGTGACTTATGTCAGCTTAACGGTAGGAGACCAGTGAATAAAGGTTATTGTTAAAAAGAAACCAAAGAACTTAATCCTTCAGTAGCAGTGTTTCTGAAGAGTTAGATGGGATTCGTCTAAAGACCTTAAAGTCTGAAGCTCCCTAATATTAGCACTCAGTGACTTATTGTTTTCTGTCTTTTATATCCTTTAAGTAAAAGCTTAGTATTAATTCTATTCTGAACAAGAAGACAGTTGGTCATAAGGGTAAGCAAACTTTGCGGTAACCCTAGCACTAGATTTGCTTGACACACGTGGCAGATAGCCAAGAAGTGTGAGTGAAAGGTAGTTAAGTCATGGGTAGGACATAATTTAATGCCCTAGGACAGGTGTCCAGACTTGAGAAAGTCACTGAGAAGTAATCTCCAGAAGCCCTAGTTTAAGTAAGTTTTTCCAAGTCGGGCAGGGTGGGTGAGTAGCACAGTAGTGCAATTGCTATGGCCATAGTAGGGCAAATGCCACTGGCTGCCCTAACAGTCACATGTAACTCAGATATCTAGCTAGCCAGAAATGCCGGATTAGTAGGAAGGATTCCTTAGTAGTCAGGCATTGCCAGTTAGATAGGGTTCAACCACCAGAGCTCAGATGGCAATTAGAGGGTTAGTCCAACATCACCTTTCGTAAGAAGGGCAGGCCCCCCTTCCTGTAGGAAGGTGTGCGCAGGGGACTGAATAAGTCCGTGGTTGGAGGTAAAAGCACTCAGATGATGCTTCCCTCAATTCTTCAGTTGGCAAGCCGAGTCTTGGAAGACGCCGAACAGATGAGGACTTCTTAAGCTTACTGTTGTACTTGCTTTGTACTTATTTTGAAAAGTAAACAGATCTCTCATAATATTCTGTAATGTAAACTTGATTACTTTATCATGGAAATTGTTGTACTGTAATGTTCAAAAAAAATAAAAAAATAAATGCTCTCAATGATGCATAGATGATTATTGTTTATTGTACTTGATTTGAGTTCTAACATGTGGTATCAGAGCGTGGTTGTACACTAGGGCCTAGGAGTCCACCATGTAACAACCGATTGATGCTTATAAGCTAACATGTGATGTCTTGTACCAGACATGGTACGTACTAAGTAGACTGCGTGAAAGTCCATGGCAGGGAACGCTCGTTACCTGCAGTGTAAGAAGGAATGTGAAGCCTTGACCAAGACTGTAGAAGGCAATAACGTTGATGGCGAAGGTTGGCTGCGAGACGACGAAACTTTCTCTTGCGCGATAGAGAGAATCCGTGACGTGAAAGCGGAGATCAAGTGGTCTGAAAGATCAGCAGCCTTTGTCCAAGCTGAATTGGACAAGAAGTCAGCTGAGAAGAACAAGAAACCTTCTCCTTCACGCCATGTTCCGAGTGAGAACAGCTACAACAACCCAACCAAAAGACTTAAAAACGAAGGGGAGCACCTGCATGTGCGTATACCCCCTGAAATTATCATTATAAGTTCTGATGAGTCAGAAGGCTATACCCCTCTGACCCCCTAAATAAAACCATCCTTTATATGTAAAGCCGGAGGGCAAATGAATAAAAATTTGTAAGCAATGTTGCTTAATAAAGGAAACTATATTTGTGTGTTGGGTTTAACAAGAACTTATGGGAAGAGATTAATGTTTTCTTTTATAATGCAATTAAACATGATATGAGATTGCTATACTTATATGTGCAAACAAAGGAAGTTGAACTCTTAAACTAATACAACTTTAAATGAAACTTACAGGGAGTAGATAAATCTTAGCTATGCGAACTCGCAGTAACCCCGACGGAAGGCGAGAGGTGGGCCAGTCTTCTGGCAATCTCGAACATAAAATTGATCAGTTACTTGCACTCCTGCAAGACACGAGAGCCAGAGTGACCCACTTGGAAACCGAAAGAGCCAATCAGGAACCCTCGAGAGGGGGAGATTCAGTAAGCCATGGTGGTGAATCCATTCCTCATGAGCAGGAGGATGAGAAAGTTGGGGAAGAAACCCAGAACCCTGAAAAAGAAAGGATGGCATTAGAATTGTCACGAGACATGAGGAAAGTAGTTCCCCCAAAATTTGATGGGGCGGATTCAGGAGATGCCACTGAGGCATGGCTAGTAGAAATGGAGAAGTATTTCGAGATCAGGGATTATACTGATGACAAAAACGCTTTATGGGGAGCCTATCAGCTATCTGGAGAAGCGTCCACTTGGTGGACAAGCAAGAACCTTGAATTAGGGCCTAGGGTTAAAGGGCTAACTTGGTCAGAGTTTGTATCCATTTTCAGACAGAGATGGCTTCCACAGCTGTATTATGATCAGAAGCTGACAGAATTCTATCATCTAACTCAGGGAGAGCTCTTAGTCAACCAGTATTGGGAGAAGTTCATTAGATTGCTTAAAGTATGTTCCACAATACCATGGTGACGAATACCCTCGGGTGCGGCGGTTCATCTTGGGATTGAAACCCCAAATCGGAGGACAGGTGGATCTTTTGGGTCCAACCACTATGGACCAGGCTTATAAGAAAGCTATCAAACAGGAACAGAGGTTGCAGTCTATGGCAGCGGATAGGGAAAAGAAAAAGAAGGATAAATTGGCCGCAAACCCTAAACCATTCAAGAAGAAAGGTGATAAGCAGGAAAGCCAACATAAGAATGATAGAGGAAATAAGGAACACAAAAGCCGGGATCGAAGAGACAGGAAGACTGGGAATAATCAGGCAATATTAATAAGAAAAATCATGATGATAGAAGAACTTCTGAGAGAAGGGGCCCACCTGGGGGATGTTTCACATGTGGTGGGGATCATTATGCTAATCAATGCCCTACCAAGACAGCAGGACCGACTCCTCGAGGGAACCCCTTACCTTCCTAGCAAACGGCGTTCCAGCAATGTATCCACGCAGCAGTTGACAACCGTCAGGCGGAATACCAAATCACGCCAATTGAGACACCAGGTAAGCTGTTTGGGACCCCTGTAACAATTTTAATTGATACTGGAGCTACAGAATGTTTCGTGTCGCCTAGGGTTTTGAATAAAATATCTAGAAGGGCAGGCTTTATGCAAAATTCTTGGTCTGTAGAGTATGCTAATCAGTCCAAGGCTCAGGTAGAGCAATGCTTGTTTGAGGCCCAGGTTGAATTACCCAACCTATCTACGGAAGTGAACCTTTATGTAGCTCCCCTAGGAACATATGATGTTATCCTAGGAATAAATTGGCTTTGGAAGCATAGAGCTCAGGTTGATTGTTTTTCCAAAACGGTGGAGTGTCTAGATGATCAGGGCCATAGAGTATTCATTCAGGGGATAGAACGACCAATCAAAATAAGACAAATATCTGCAATGCAATTAAAAAGAGCTGGACGTAAGGGTTGTCGAGTTTTCGCAGTTAAAATGGAAGAAGTCATCGAACCTTGTGAAACTCAAGAGGCAATCTTCTTTGATGACTTGATGTTTTTCGAGTTGCAGAAAACTGCAATGGAGGGTTATGAGAAGGGGGTAGAAATGAAAGGTTCTGAATGGGAAAAATACCCGTACCTGAGGGAGTATGCAGATGTATTTCCGGAGGAGTTACCTGGTTTACCACCCAAAAGGGCATTTGATTTCACAATTGACATACAACTTGGAGCTGAACCAATATCCAAGGCACCTTATCGTATGACTTCTTCTGAGTTGTTAGAGCTAAGGCTCAGTTGCAGGAACTCCTTGAAAAGGGTTTAATCCGACCCAGTGTCTCACCTTGGGGAGCACCAGTTATTTTTGTTAAGAAGAAGGATGGAACCCTAAGGTTATGCATTGATTACCGTATGCTCAACAAGGTAACTGTTAAGAATAGATATCCTCTACCGCGTATTGATGACCTTTTTGATCAAATGCGTGGGGTAGCGGTATTCTCCAAGATTGATCTTCGGTCTGGATACCATCAATTGAGACTTAAAGAGGAAGATATCCATAAAACAGCTTTTAGATCAAGATATGGGTTTAGATCAAGATATGGGCATTATGAATTTACAGTTTTACCCTTTGGGTTAACAAATGCCCCAGCCGCCTTTATGAATTTGATGAACAGTGTGTTCCGAGATTGCCTGGATAAGTTTGTTTTGGTGTTTTTGGATGATATTCTGATTTATTCCAAAAACGAAGAGGAGCACCTCCATCATTTACGCTTTGTGTTACAAAGATTGAGAGAAAACAGATTGTATGGCAAGTTGTCTAAATGCTCATTTTTCCAGAAGGAAGTACAGTATTTGGGGCACATTATCTCCGCCAAGGGAATCGCAGTGGACCCAACTAAAATCAAGGCCATTCTGGAATGGCCAGAGCCCAAAAATGTGCAGGAAGTTCGAAGTTTTATGGGGTTGGCTGGTTACTACAGGAAATTTGTGCCTAATTTTTCTAGGATCGCTTGCCCTATTACCTCACTTCAGCGTAAGGGGAAGAAGTTTGTGTGGACGGACAAATGCCAAGAAGCATTTGAGGTTTTGAAAGAAAAATTGACATCAGCTTCGATTTTGCAAGTACCTGATCCAGAAGGGCATTTCGTAGTTACCACAGATGCCTCGGGGGAAGGATTAGGTGGAGTGCTCATGCAAGATGAAAAAGTCATTGCATACGAATCGCGAAAGTTGAAAAATTATGAACTTAATTATGCTCCTCATGACCTTGAATTAGCTGCCATTGTTCACGCACTACAAGTTTGGAGGCATTACTTACTAGGAAAACCTTTCGAATTAAGGTCTGATCACAGAGGGTTGCAATATTTATTCACTCAACCCAACCTTAATGCTCGGCAAAGAAGGTGGCTTGAGTTAATTTCTGATTATGACTTTGAGATCAGCTACATCAAAGGGAAAGAAAATCGGGTAGCGGATGCCCCAAGTCGGAGGAGACATATAACCTCCATGTTATCAGTTCACACCAATTTTCGGGAACAAGTCCTCCAATTCTCTTCAGAAGATGGGTATTATCAGCAAGTTAAGCTAGCCCTATTGAAGGATCCTCAAGATCACAGGTATGACGGATTTCAGTTTGATACCGATGGGGCACTTAGATATAAAGGAAGAATGTACATTACGGATGCTGGGGAGTTAAGAAAGCTAGTTCTTCATGAGATCCATGATGCACCCTATTCTGGACATCCTGGGGTGACTAAACTTATGGCAGATTTGCGACCCTTGTATTTCTGGAAGGGGATGAAGAGAGATACTGTGAAATATGTGGCAGAATGCTTAGAGTGTCAGAGAGTTAAAGTTGAGCACCTTCACCTAGCAGGTTTACTATATCCACATGAAGTTCCTGGATGGAAGTGGCAGGTGATTAGTATGGACTTTGTTCAAGGACTCCCAATGTTCAGAGGAAAACATAATTCAATTTTGGTGGTGGTGGATAAGCTCACCAAGGTTGCACATTTTATTCCGGGAAACCTAACCGATGGAGCACCAGCAATAGCAAGGAAATTTGTGCAAGAAATCTTTAGATTGCATGGGGTTCCAGAAAAGATCATCTTTGAGAGGGATGCTAGAATGACCTCTAGGTTCTGGCAAACGCTATTCACTTCCCTGGGGACCCAATTAAACATTAGCTCTGCATATCACCCAGAGACAGATGGTTAGACAGAGAGGGTGAACCAAGTACTAGAAGATCTCCTGAGAGTTTATTGCATGGATCAGCAGTATAAATGGGAAGATTATCTTCCGCTTGTTGAGTTTGCTTACAACAATACCTATCATTCCGCCATTAAGATGGCACCATTTGAGGCGTTATATGGGCGCAAGTGCCGCACTCCTATAAGCTGGGATAGGCTAGAAGATAGGATTAGCCTTGGCCCTGAGATGCTTTCAGAAATGGAAGAACAAATCAGAGTGATTAGAAAAAGGTTAGCTGAAGCAAATGAAAGGCAGAAAAGCTATGCAGATGCTAAGAGAACACCGAGACATTTCACTATTGGTGACAAAGTGTTGTTAAGGGTTAAACCTCAGAAGAGTGCTATCAAATTTGGAAAATCCTCCAAACTTGCGCCAAGATATGTGGGACCGTTTGATGTATTGGAGGAAATCAATCCTATGGCCTTTCGGATTGCTCTACCGCCAGCCCTATCTAGAATGCATAATGTTTTTCATGTTTCTTATTTAAAGAAGTATATACCTGGCAGTAACCATGTAATTAACTGGAATGCTTTACAGGTGCAGGATCCAGGAGTGGTGTCGATCGAGCCCAGCAGGGTACTCGAGATGCGTACGATCCGCTTGCGAAATTGAGAAGTGACTCAATGTAAGGTCTAGTGGAACCAGTATTCTGAGGATGGTGCCACCTGGGAGGATCTCCAGGATATTAGGCAGAGATTCCCTCATCTTTTAGAGGACTATGAGCTTCCTTTTTAGACTCTTTTGTTATTAATCATGTTGTATAAAAGCTCAATATCATCGAGGACGATGACTCTTAAGGGGGGAGAGATGTTACATCCCACCCTAGTGACTTATATACACTCTTATTTTGCTTGCTTTAAGAATGTTGAATGTTGCAAATGTTGTGTATTTATGCATAAAATGATGGAAATCTTATGATTTTGCTATGAAAATGCAATGGAATATGTACCATGTTTATTCCTAGATGTTCATACTGTGGTGAACTTAGAAAGGAAGTTTATATCTTGCAGTAATTGAGTAGATTGAAATATGTTTAGATCATTAATGATATGATAGTCTAATCCCTCTTCGTTTGTTGGAGTTGGATACAGGATAACGTTCCGCAATGCTCGGGAGCAAGGAAGTATCATCTGAGTAGAGAGGTAATGTTGTACGTACCCTGGAATCGCCATCTGAGCTAAGGTCGGTCTCGGGATCCTGAAAACCCTAGAAGTAAGTATTGGTACCCTGTCGTTATAGGTTATCGAGCGAACCTTAGAAGCGGTTTTACCTTTAGCGATATTAGGGTTTGTAAACCTGTTCTTTTATTCCTTTTGGACACCAACTTTTGCGTAACCTTGGTTTTGGTTCCGTTGTTTCCGGTAACCGGGTCGTTGGGTGTTGCCTTAATTGGTAAGTTTATAAATATATATAATAATAATGATAATAATAATATTATTATTATTATTATTTATTTTGTTCCTTGTAAAACTAAATAATGTTTATATTGAATATTAAAAAGGATTTATTTTTATAATAAATATGTTTCTAATTTTGATGGAAATAGTAAATCTAGTCCATCTTGAGTTGGACGTAGTTACATTCAAATTAACTTATATATATATATATATATATATATATTGTTCATCTCGTATTTTTCCGGAGATGAGTCTTATCGTCTTAAGGTGGTGATACGCATATCCTCAGGATGTGAGATCTAAATAAGTTGCCACAATGGAATGACGTGGGTTAAATTCCATGTGATCATCCGAAAATGGAGTTGGTTGAGTGCGTGGGATATAAGGTAAATCGCGCGGCTGGTAAATTTAACCGGAGAATCTCCATAAATCTGGTTCTACTGTCGTGCGTCCTTCAGGGGTAGTGGCGGACACAAACGCCTGCGAATTTTCTTTAAACTCGTTTTGAATCCCTGAAATCGTGTTCATGGATGGCGTGGTGGGAAGAAAGTGCGAAGGTAGTTTCAATAACTACCTGGAACAATCATACGAGGGGAGGATATCTTTGGAAAAGGTTTTTCTTTCGGAAAAGGGAGAGGAGAAAAAAGGTTTTCGTGGAAGAAAAGAAATTTGTCCCTAAAATAGACGTACCAGGAGGGCACGCGGAATCTATAAGAGCAGAGACGTTTTTTGAAGAAGGTAACAGCTGAAGGACTGATTGTGTTGGCCTCTGTTGAGCTCGCTTGTGTTGGTTTCTGTTGAGCTCGTTGTTGACCAAGACGTCATTTAACAGGCACGTAGAGTACCTATTTTCTATTTTTTAAAATAAGACATGTATTATATGTCATGCTAAGAAGCTAATGTGAATATTCGTAAGAAGATTATAGTTTGAGTATTGTTTTGACAATGTGTTAAAATTCTTCTCATTCCGTCTGAGTTTCTAGAGAGAGAAATCTGGAGTATAGAAGGCGGGACTACTTACTTCCTACTTAGTCTATAAATCTTGGTGATTGTGCATGGAACTTAGCTGAAACAACTCTTTGTTGAAGTATTTATTTTAAGAGGAAAGTAGAATTAATGAATAAGTTATGCACAGTTTAATGCTGTTAATATGAGAGAATGATGAGAAGGCGAGAACTGTCTACTTGCTGTTGAACTCTTTTCTATCAGACATATAATGTTAGGGGTTGGCTTAATAAGTGACTAAACTCCATAATAATTGTTGGTAATATTTATGTTAATACCGTATGAATATTGAAGTTCAAATGGCAAACTCTTGTTAAGAACAGAAAGAAAGTATTGCCGTAAACCTCTGTTTGTTGTTCAGTAGGGACAGTAATATAGAGAACAAAATATCTGTGAAACATAACTGCGAATTAATTGGTGGAATTTTATACGCTGAGAATGAACCAGCGCCACCATTGTGACTTATGTCAGCTTAACGGTAGGAGACCAGTGAATAAAGGTTATTGTTAAAAAGAAACCAAAGAACTTAATCCTTCAGTAGCAGTGTTTCTGAAGAGTTAGATGGGATTCGTCTAAAGACCTTAAAGTCTGAAGCTCCCTAATATTAGCACTCAGTGACTTATTGTTTTCTGTCTTTTATATCCTTTAAGTAAATGCTTAGTATTAATTCTATTCTGAACAGGAAGACAGTTGGTCATAAGGGTAAGCAAACTTTGCGGTAACCCTAGCACTAGATTTGCTTGACACACGTGGTAGATAGCCAAGAAGTGTGAGTGAAAGGTAGTTAAGTCATGGGTAGGACAGAATTTAATGCCCTAGGACAGGTGTCCAGACTTGAGAAAGTCACGGAGAAGTAATCTCCAGAAGCCCTAGTTTAAGTAAGCTTTTCCAAGTCGGGCAGGGTGGGTGAGAAGAACAGTAGTGCAATTGCTATGGCCATAGTAGGGCAGATGCCACTGGCTGCCCTAACAGTCACATGTAACTCAGATATCTAGCTAGCCAGAAATGCCGGCTTAGTAGGAAGGATTCCTTAGTAGTCAGGCAGTGCCAGTTAGATAGGGTTCAACCACTAGAGCTCAGATGGCTATTAGAGGGTTAGTCCAACATCACCTTTCGCAAGAAGGGCAGGGCCCCCTTCCAGTAGGAAGGTGTGCGCGGGGGACTGAATAAGTCCGTGGTTGGAGGTAAAAGCACTCAGATGATGCTTCCCTCAATTCTTCAGTTGGCAAGCCGAGTCTTGGAAGACGCCGAACAGATGATGACTTCTTAACCTTACTTTTGTACTTGCTTTGTACTTATTTTGAAAAGTAAACAGATCTCTCATAATATTCTGTAATGTAAACTTGATTACTTTATCATGGAAATTGTTATACTGTAATATTAAAAAAAAAAAATAACTTTGTACCAACTGAATAAGTGTTGCTGTGACAGGCCTGACCTGGTCCAGTATACCCAAAATAGACTTACTATTTTTAGTAAGTACTAAAAATAGCAAGTGACATCCCAATGGCTTGAACTGGAGAAAAACTTATATTGCACCAAGACTCATTGAAGACAGTGAGCACCATACTGGCCCTTCTAAAAATAGAATGTTTCCCAAAAAATTGCAAACCCAACACCCAAAGCTAGAACTGAGTCCCCTTAACAGAACCTCTTAGCCTACAGGGACTCTGGAATAGGCTAAAGGTGATGTCCACTGATCAGAGGCTAGGAGAGGACATTACATTTACTTCTGATTGCACTAGTTTATAGCTGGAAATGAAAGAATTTACAACATTGAGCTAGGGTTTATAGCTGAGAATGAAATAATAATAGTATTGCTTCTATCAGATTTTTGAAACGATGGAAAATTATTAAACTTGCATGTTTGACATCATTTATTTCTCAAACCCTTACACAACAAGTGTTTTAAGCTTATTCTAGCTAACAATCAGGTAAAATTCACCAAAACTTATAAGAGACCCTTGTGAGGTAGATAGGAATTTATCATCTATGTAAGGATCATGACCCGACACAGTCTCATGAAACAATAATAATCCGCTCATGATCTCATAAACATGGAATAAAAATGATAGAACTTCATTAAGTAATAAATATCATCACACATCCTCATATGTGTAGTGCATAATCTAGGTAAAAGCACCTAATATATTATAGACAAAATACAACTCTAGCTCTCATGCCATGAAGTCAAATAATGATACAATTTGAAAGTACAAATATAGTCAATGATATAATAATAATGTGAGGACATAAAATATAGTCTCCAATCGCCACCGACCCTCAAAGTCATCTGCAAGTCAAAAGACGATAACATGGCTTAGGCGCTTTTCCGCCCAACCATGAAGCTTATGCTTCCTTGGAATTCTTCCTAACACGAAGAATACCCGACCCTACATAGAGTTCCTAGCAGCATAGAAACATAAATCTGCAAAAATTCCCGATTAATCGCGATTTTTAAAAAATCTGCAGGCTGGACGATTTTTTCCCTGATTTTTTGAAAAAATCGTTGACCTTTTGGTCAACCATTTTTTCTTGTTTCAAACTGCAAAATCGCCGAAAAAACGCGTTTAAAACCTGCAAAAAAAGTGAATAAAACCACACTGATTTTTGCATGAAAAAAAACCATGAGACCATAGCTTGTTGCTTACTATTATGCTTTGATAGATTTTTCCAAGCATTCATAGCTTATTCAAAAGCACCTGTTTTAGGCTTTGCCATCACAGCAAGGCAGTGGACTGTTTGATAAAATGCTTTTGTAGACATGTATGAAAAATGTGGTAGCATAGACAAGGCAGTGAATTGTTTGAAAAAATGCCATTCCATGACCATGAGACCACATTTCTTTGAGGCATTTTTTCAAACAGTTCACTGCCTTGTCTATGCTATTGCTTACTATTATGCTTTGATAGATTTTTTCCAAGCATCCATAGCTTGTTCAAAGCACCTATTTTAGGCTTTTAGCCATAGCAGCAAGGCAGTGAACTATTTGAAAAAATGCCTCAAAGAAATGTGGTCTCATGGTGATGGAATGCCATGACAAGCAAATTGCTAACAACATAGTTTGAGATGGAATCACCTAGGGAATTTTGGAAATTTCTCCCACTTCTCTTCACACCCATATAACCAACGAAAATCTATTTTCTATAATTCATGGATTGAACTCTATATTTTATTTGCTCTCAATGTCTGTATGCTATGGAAATGCCATTAATTTTTTTTTAAAAGTAGTTTTTGACTGTTTTTCTTCAATTTTTTGTGTTCTTTTGTAAATCTGATTTTTTGCCGATTTTTCCCCGATTTTTTCAAAAAATCCTGAACTTTTGATTTGCCGATTTTTTCCCCAAACGATTAATACTGCTATGCCTAGCAACTTGTAAATAAAAAGCAGGAGGGAATCTCGATGCAAGCCTGATGTATATACATACATTTGTAACATGAACATGCAATGTCCCACAAACAGGATATGGCAGAGAAATATATATAATAATTTTTCTAGGTAAATTCCATCTATTTCAATGAACACATGGCTTTGGCCAATGCACTATAAGTATCAAGTAGATCCTGAAAAGAGGATCGACCTTCTCTGTTAACCCATATTCGGCACCCTATCCCAGAAGGTAAACCCAATACACATAGAATACAATAACTTGCATTTTTTTTCATAAAATAAATAAATAATACTCCTTTATTTCATGCAAATGATTTTATGTGTCCTTCACTATTTCATATAGATATATGAACATAAATATTTTAAGTAGAAAGTAGATTTAGAAAAATGGATTTGCAATAAGAGATTTAATAATAGAAAAAAATGGACTTCTATATGTTTTCACAAATTTTATTTCCACTATAGACTCTTTCTTTGAGAAAAATACTTTCCAATATTTCCACTATAGACTCTTTCTTTCAGATTTTAAATTTCAATTTCAAATTCAAGCATTTAATATAACATCCAATTTAAAACACATTTATCTGTATTCATAAGATGTTCAACCAATATCACAACCAATTCAATTTAGTAGTTTACTTATCAATTAAGTTTATGCAAGAACACGAGACGTGACAATCTGATATGACCTGTTTGCTGTCTTTACTCAGATTTGGCTATCCTGACCTGATCTGGGTGATCAAGGTCAGATCTGGTCGATCTCCCAAGTGTCTGCAGTAGCAATGTATAGGGACGGCCTGTAAAGCCCGGTGACCAGCAGCGACCTTCTTGGATGGTGGGTGGTTTGCAGAAGTGTCTGCTGTTCAATGGGAGGTGAAACCAATTGATCCAGGTGTTGTTAAGTTTGCAACAAATCAGCCCTAGTATTCTGCAACAAATGATGGTGTTCAGCCTCCAGATCTGGGCAATATTCTTGGAAATCTGCCTGGCGTTGGTTGAATGTGAGCTCCCTCCAATGGCACCTGGATGAAAGTTGATGTAACCAGCATCAAGTCCTGAGAATATCCAATCATTACCTTTGGTCAGCGTACCGTAACAATTACCAGAATGACTGAGCATGAGGAAAGGGTTTCCATCCTAACCTAAAACTTTCCTTAAAGGGTTTTGTCCTTGATGGCCTCAAGCTTTGATTCAAATTGTGAACTGGAAATTATCAAAAATCAGGTTGCCAAAAAGAGCAGCCACTTGTAAATATACCTTGCCCTTTAGGGCCCATGGGTCCCAAAGTTTAATGCAACAAATCTGAATTTTGAATTTATATTTTTTAAATTCAAATTCGATTACTCAATAGAGAAGTCTGGTTACAATATATATGTGACCAGAATAGTCACATTAGGTAGTACAGCCCCAGCCAGGCTACAAGTCTAGTCACAAAATATCAAAATTACATAACCATAGCAAGTCCTTTTTTTAACAATAATTACATATCAAGTTTGCTGCTAACATTCAATTTTTCCTTTTTGCTAGGACCATTTTTACTCATTTTAAAGGAGTCAAACCCAGGAATGGCTCCAATTGAAGGTGAGATGTGCTCCCAGCTGCCGTTATCAAAGTTTTGATGAGTAACTTCCAGGTCCCTCACTGCTGAATCTCTTCGTAGTTCATACTGCTGAAGGTTGCTGTATCTGTTTTGAAAGTCTATATACTCTTTCTGAAATTTTAAATTTATTATCTACGTTCCTTAAGTCTTGAGGCCAATAATCAGCCTCTTGAATATCATTCTTAAACAGTGGAGTAGCACCTTCATCTAACATCTTCAGGAACCTATCTGCAGGTAGTCTCAAGGTTAAAGTCACTTGTTGAAAAATCAAGAGAAATGTGAGTCTACAGTAGACTTAGTAAGAACTCTCCTCTTGCCCTGGTACAAGTGCTCATTCTTCCTTTTTCATATAAACGACAAAATTTCAGTAGACATAATAGACCAACAGATATTTGACTCAGCATTAAGACCTTTGACAAATCCACACAAAATTTCAAACTATGACACATTATTTCTATAGTCCCAGCCTAGGATGCTACCCATAAACATTGACCGAATAGCAGATGCATATTGACATTTAGAGAAAATATGATCTATATCTTCAGAATAGTCACAGATAGAACAAACAGATGGAGTAGGACCAGTAATAAGTTTCTTAAGCAACAACATCCATCTAAAACAACATTTTTTAGGCTCAATTTTATTAGACTAGCAGACCTTGGTAATATTAGACTAGTCTTTTCTCTCTATTTCCAATTTCCAAACCTGACTGACATGATCAAAGACCTCTTGGGAGTGGGTTAACATTTTATACAGATTGTGTGATTTGATTTTTAGGAGGGGATTGTCATCAATCCAATTGAAGTTTTCAAAACCTTCATCATTAATCAAAACCTTCATCTTCAATCTTAATACTAACTGGGAACTGTATTAACTCCAATGTTTTTTTATTACAGAGAGGGATCTTTTATTGGACTTTGGAACATTGAACTCATCTTTTAGTTGAGCCCAGCTTTTAATCTCATTATTGCTCAGAATGTCATTTAAGGAAAAAATTCCTGTACAATTCCTTTTCTTGGCTGAACATCCTTGTACCAATGCAAGTGGCTTATTTTTATGACTCAGGTTCCACCAAACAGAACTGAACCCAAAGATATGATTATTTCTTTACTAACTGCTTCACAGTCTGTAACTAGATGTCTGCTAAACTCCCAAGCCTTCCAAATGCTGGCAAATATAGTAGATCAAGAGGGTTTTATACTAAAATTACCAAACAAGATATCATGAGGCTGTAGATTCCTCTATTGTTTTGCCTTTTTTGGTACTTCTTGTATGTTTCTTTCAGTGTTCCACGGAGTTTCGGGGACGGGGACGGGGGGACGGCGGGGGACGCGTTTCCGAGATGGGAGACGGGGGGCCTAAGTTTGGGGACGGCAAGGGGACGGCGGGGGGACGGCGGCGGGGGGGGTGGTGGGGGGGCGGCGTTGAAATACATATAGTACTTGAAAAATTAGTTATAAAAAGATGTATAACAATATAATTATATAACTGTAGAAGCCTAAGGAATAAGTAAAGTTAACACATAAAAACAAAACTTAAAACTTAGAAGTTTAAAGTTTAAACACAATAACACATTGCAATGATATATCATTTCATTGAACTAGTGAACCACTGAACATTGAAAATCAAAATGAAAATATAAACATTGGAAAATGCAACAAGAACTAGATGTTTCATAATTTGAGTTGCATAATCATGATTCATGAATCATAAATACAATCAACTATCCCTGTATCATCAATGTTCAAACTTCAAAACTTCAAAAATAGAGTACAAAATAGTAAATGCTAATAGTAAATAGCTCCAGCTGATGGCCTCATGCCTCTGGAAGTCTCCTAGAAGTTTCCTTCAAGTCTCCCAGATTTTCCTTGGAGTCTCCCAGAAGTTTCCCTTGAGTCTCCCAGAAGTTTCCTTGGAGTTTCCTTGGGTGCAGGGGACTTCTGGAAAGTCTGAGTGGGACTGAGGGGGAGGGGGGGAGGGGACGGCGCAGAAACGGGGGGGCGGCGGAGGGACGTTTCCTAGGCGTCTCCCCGTCTCGGAAATGTCCCCGTCTTGGAAACGGGTGGTTTTTCCAGGGGGACGCATCCCCGTGGAACACTGGTTTCTTTTGATAAGGATCTTCCAAGGCTCCTCACCAACCAATGCTTTTACAACCCATTTTGAGGCTAAGGCAATGCCATGAATCTTCAAATCCTTTAACCCCAATCCCCCATCTTCTTTACCAACACAACACCACTCCCATTTGATTGCATGTTTCTTATTATTTCCTAAAACTGTTCCATCCCTTTTATTTTTTGAAAATTGTACCTCTTTCCTTGAGAAGTGTGTTTTCAGTTTTGCATGTTGATAGGTGTATGTTTTAAGAGGTTTGATACAAATTTACTATATAGAGAACAACACTTTGAATAGCATTTGTTCATTACAAACACAATTAAACCATCACTCCAGATTTGCTACTTGAAATTAGAGAATTTAGACAAAGGAACTGACGTCTATTTTTCAGATGTTATTGAACTTACTTCAGCATTCTCCTTTCTGGTTCATCATTATTCACAGGCAGATTTGTGACAATTACAGGTATGGTTTTTAACACTATTACAGTTGTAGAGTTGACTGTAACTCACTACAGGGAACTCCCTATCCCTTCAAACCACCCCTCTTTTCACACAATATAATATTTAGCTGTTCAGATGTAATGAATGATGAATTCTACTGAAAATAAAGCAACGTTTAAGTCTGCAGTAACCTGCTTAAGAAGATATTGAAATGTGCAGCAATGGTGACCCATGTACTCTGCAACTACCAACTCCATCCAACTTCAACTCAATAAATCACAGTCACCTTTGCATATTGTCAACTGGACTTTGGCGGCATTCATAAGCTGATAAACTTTTAAATACATCAAGCGCTTGGCTTTTTAAACACCCATGTAACCCTCTGCAAGGTACGGATGAACAAATCTGACGGCCTCAATTAAGAATGTATTGTGCAAATACTAAACTGTTTGTAGAGTCCAATAAGGTTGCCCAGCCAAGGAATGAAGCATTAGCCAATACCCACAACCTAAGTCACAGAATTCGGCGAACTTGAAGCATGGAATTCGAATTTTTTCGAACTTGAAACATTTATTTAAAATTCGTTCAAATTCGGCCATTTATTCGTACGGAAAAAGGTGCCGATTTTTTAGGGTTTTTAGAGCATTTTCTAAGGTTTTTGCAGTGTTTTTATTAATAAAACACGACTCCCCCATGATTTCCTCCATTTTTGCCACGATTTCCTTCATTATTGTTGCGGTTTACTTCATTTTCTCCACGATTAGGGTTTTTTCGTTAAATATTATCTTCACCGCCCTAGCCGCTGTCAGCTACAAGCAATGTATGCAACGCTCGCTCGGCTGTAGAACCGAAAATTCAAGGCGGAACTGTCCTCGAGAACTCTTCTACGAATGTTCTGCATGCCCTCTTCCGATACAAACACTTGCGCCAGGGATTTGTATTTGTCCGTGTTGCCAAGCGTAATGAACACTGTAACGCCGGAGTCTCCTCTCTCCACTACCAGCACTGAGAAATGTGAGCAGACAAAGATGCTGCTATTGCACACAGCGCTGTTAATACTTAATATTGTTTATTTATATAGTTAATACTTAATATTATTAATTTATAGTTAATACTTAATATTGGTAATTTATATAGTTGATACTTAATATTATTAATTTATATTGTTAAGAGACATTATTGTTAATTTATATAGTTAATACTTAATATTGGTAATTTATAGTGTTATGATATACTTTTAATATTATTTTATATGTAATAAATTATTTTTATTTATATATTGTTTAATATATATGTATATATATATTACATCATATATACTTTTAGTATATATAATATTTACTAGTTTTTATATATTATCAATATTATTTAATTTTCTTTAGTTAATTTTTATAAGGCAAATTTAATCTGAATTTTTTACTTTTCGAATTTTTTTCTTGCCAAACTTCATCTGAACTTTAATGTTGCCGAATTTGAATTGAACCTTGTGACTTAGCCCGCAACCATCAAATGCACCTAACAAAACTTGCAGCCCAAACAATGAGGTATGGCTCGTACATGGTACGGACTTGCTGAAAAGTAAGGCCTCACAATTAAAATTCAAACCAGCTTCAACACTCGGTTTCAAGAGTTTAAAATGATTTCTCAACCAATAGTTAAGTGATGCAATATTACCCATAACCAATAATTTCCTCAGTCAACTCAAACAAGCAAGATATGGTGCTACGAACTGGCAAAATTGTACGGCCTCCATATAAAATTTGAAATGAGCATTTAACATTTGGTTCAATGCTGGAAATTAATTGCCAACCAAAATAATTTACAATGAAACAATACCCATAAGCATTCTTGCTCTTTGTAGATGTTTGTATGAAAATATAAGATTTTTGGTATTTCCTATACATGTATGGCTAGTAAGGATAAATTGGAAATCATCCAAAAACACCAAATACCCTGATATACTGGAATTAGATTTCTCCCTTCAAAGATTTGAATTCATAAACATGATAATCTGTATATCAATCTTTCATTAAAATTAAACAGTGAATGCACCAGCAAAGCCACAAGATGTGACTGTTAGCAACCACCTAGGAAACATCTTTTAGCCTTGAAGGTGATCCTTTATGGAGGTTTTTGTCCCCACAAAGTTTTGTAATTAACATTGCAAAACCCTTCTTCTCCAACCAAAAAATCCAACATAAACCAAAAGAAACTCAAAATTGCTTTTCATCCTCCCAAACTTAACTCCCAACTGACTTTCTTGAATTCACTTTTAAAATTAATCTTTTAAATGAAAATGGATGTCATTTTTTATTCACAACCTGAAAAAACTAATTTTACTCTTTTTTTTAAACAAAACCCCTTTTGACTTCCTTTTTACTAATATTTTAATTAACGATATGTTAAATAATAAATGTAACTTAAAACATTAGCATTAAATTAAAATATTACATTATCAGCATAGATCAAGAGGGGACATTACATTTCCTTTTCCATTAAACCACAAAAATTTCCTCATGAGTTTCTACACATTATTAATTTGATAGTTGGCAAAGAACCACACTGAAGCATAGTATATGGAATAAGAAGCAAGAATTTTTTGACAAACATTCACCCTTCCTACAAGGGAAGAGTAATTGTTGTTCCAATTTTTCAAATTTTTCTCTATCTTAGCAAACATTCAATTCCACATTTCTTTTAAAGATGGTTTAACAGAGAAAGGGATTCCCAAGTATCTAATAGTTTTATCCAGTCGACACCATTGCCAAGAAAATTTAAAGAACTAGGAAGGGGGTTTTAAATTCCAAATCAATAACAAGGATTTAGCTTCTAGGATTTTAGAGCCAGAGGCTTGACAAAAGATATTTAGTCTGGCCACAAGGTTATCCATATTACTTTCAGCCAATTTAGGGAATAGTGCAGTGTCATCTACAAATTGTACGTTTAGCAAGGTAGACTTATCAGGAAGTACAACTCCATGCAAATTAGGACCAAGTAGATCAGCCCCTCAAAATATAAAACAATGCTTCAAAGGAAATAACAAATAGAGTTGGAGCCAAAGGGCAACTCTATCTGATTGATCTACCTAGAGGAAAAGGATCAGAGAGAGCCATTCACTTCCACTTGGGCATTTGCATCTTTAAAGAGTAATTTAAACATTCTGCAAAACCCATCTGGGAATCCAACTGCTTCTAGAATAGAAATCACAAATGACCACTCAACTTTATCATATGCTTTTTCAAAGTCAAGGAGGAGAATCTCTACATTTTTATTATCCCTTCTAGCCCAATCTAACTCATACTTAGATTTTCTAATATATATCTGCCCTTAATGAATCTGGTTTTGGTATTGCTATGATCAAGGGAAGTATCTCTATTAACCTCAGAGCCAAAAATTTTGTGAAAAAATTATAGGATACATTTAGGAGAGTGATAGGTCTCCAATTCTTAATGTTACTTTTATCTCCATTTTTTGGAATCAGTTTTATTATGCCTTTATTGATGTTACTCCCTAGGGATCCCTTTTCAATAGCTTCTTGAAATACCTCATACAAGTCATCTACCATCCACTCCATGTTAGCTTTGTAAAACTCAATTGGTAGACCAACTCCAGGAGACTTCCCATTTTGGAATGAAAAAATTGCATTAGAGACTTCTTCTTTAGAGATTCATTTTCTGAGAGTAGCCGGATACGCCCTTGCCCTCCCTGGGCACGTGTATCCCCATATCTGATATGGGTACGGGTATGATACACCACAGATACACGTTGGATACCGTACCCACACGTGCCCAAAAAAACTTGATTTTCCAGCCATGCCAAATACTATGTGATTTGATTTTCACAAAATTTGACGCGAATCTTCCTAAACTTAATCTTAAAAAGCTTCAATTGTGCAATTTTTGTGTTTTGTTTTGTATACAAAACCAACACCAAATGAGGAAGACAAATGAAATGTTTTTCTATTCCAACAACCCATTTTTCTAGCTCTTCTTTCAATGCAACTCTGCTATTTTTTTGGTGTTTTAATTTTTATAGATTTAAAAAAGTTAATTGTTTATAATTTTATATTTACTTATTTTCTTTTAAAGTAGTGAAAATCTCCTCTAATAACTTAGAAAGTATGTGTGTGTTTTTTATGAATATCGTATCCAGCCGTATCCATATTGGGGATCTTAAAAAATGGCCGTATCCATATCCGATATTGTATTCGTATTTGTATCCGTATCCATGTCCATGCAACTTTGTTTTTTCTATATCTGCAACCATTTCTTCTTTGATTTTTTTGGGCATTATCCTTTTACAAACATCCCGAACATTGATGCAACAAGTAGTTTTATCATCAGTAGTGAAGAGCTTCCTATAGAATTCAAATAAAACTTTCTTAATCTCTTCGTTGTCATGAACCCAAGAATCATTAACTTTAATGGGTCCAATAGATTCTACAACATGTTTTGCTCTCAACATATTGAAGAAATATTATTACCTTTATCTTCATCTTTGACCTAATTCATTTTGGCTCTAATTCAAGCCCCCTGAGCTTTCTTTATCTGGAATTTTTGGAGTTTATGTTTTATATTCTTTAGATTCTGAACCAGGTCCTCATTATTTATATCCTTTTGCACTTCAGCCTCTGCAGCCAATAATTCATCATGCAAGGAGCATTCTAATCTTCTACCCCTCAATTTTTGCTTTCTTCCCAATAGTTTTCAATAGGACCTTAAGATTGGATATCAATCCAACCGAGTATTCAATGGCTGATTTTTTTGGAAAGAATATCTTATTAATTTGACAAATTTGTCTGATAGTTATAATACCTTCCATACAATCTTGATATTTTAACACTTCAATGTTAAATTTGTATGGACCGTCCTTCTTCATATCTGACCTAAAACCACAGGATTTGATAATGATCCTTGTTTGAATTGGATAGTGATCAGATAAAGTTTTGGGCTCCACTTGTACACAGTTGCAACCTTTCCTACTGACAAAGCAAAATGTGTCTTCTTGAGCATAAAACCTGTCTAATCTGCAATATACTCTTATACTGTCACTTGGGTTATTGCACCAAGTAAAACAAATAATTTTACTGTCTCCTTTTTCCCTTCTAAAGGATCAAATAATTTTAAAATTCTTTTCATTCTTGTCCAATAGAATTGTTCATAATCATTTCCTTTCCATGTCTATGGAAAATCCCCAACTTTTTCCTCTTTATTTTCTATCATGTTAAAATCTCCCCCTATAATCCAAGGTACTTTAGGTAGGTTAGAAACGCACAATCTCCACACTTCAATTCTTTCACTGTAGTCTATTGGGGACATATATATGGAGCACACCCTAAAGTTTTGATTGTTTTTGTCTAGAGTTATCCATATACATCTATTGTAGGGAGAACAACCAAAACTAGCAATATATGGTTTTCATTTTTGCCCTACAAGAATGGCTATTCCACCCTTTCCTTTTTGGTGATTAGTGTGAAAGACAACAACATTTTTCCATCCAAATCTTAATGCATTGTGCAACTGGAAGTCAACAGCTTTTACTTCTTGAATTAGAAGACAATCAAGATCTTTTTTACTATTGCAAAGTGACCTTAATACATACTTCCTCTCAGGGGATTCCACTCCCCGAGTATTCCATCTTATACAATTTAAAATCATTTATGAGGAGGGGGGGTTGAGGGATTTTTTGGTTCTTATATAATCTATCAAAGCAAGTAGCAATTCCCTCCCCTTTCCCTTTCTTTCCAGGCTTTTGTGAGCTGTTACTTTGGCTCACTTGGTTTATTTTTTTATTTTCCTCCTCTTTAGGCCCATTTTTCTCTTTATTTCTTTGTCCAATTCCTATTTCTTAAAACAAAGGGTTAATGCAGTTCATGTCCCTATTTTCCTTTTTAAAGTCACAATCAAAAGGGATCCCTTTTGAATCTACTAAATTTGTAGTCTCAGAAGGGTTTGGGGTACTCTCAGCATTCCTCCTCTTAATATGTTCTTTGAGTTTATCAAGAACTATCTCTTATGCATTATTTTATGGGATGCATTTTCAATATCCTTCACATGCACTATTGCATCAATCTCTTTATTTATACTTTCTACATTATTCATATCAATTGGAATAGAGCTTCCATCACATGGAACATTGTTTTCAACACAATTATTTGGGTTTGTTTCGTTACCTTTTGGATTTTCCCAAAGTGCTCTACCTTTTCCTCAACAACAGGAGTAGGTTCTTCACTATGCACATTGTCCTCAGGGCAAGAATGTCAGGCAACATGGTTTCCCTTTAGGTCACTATTTTCTCGGAGGGGAGGATGGAGGGATTCACTGGTATTCACCTCACTATTATTAACCCCATTTTTTTCTTCGTCTGAAGATTTTTGTGCATCTTGATTATTAAGAGCTGCTCTTGAAGACTTATTATTTGTTCTATTGTTTACAATCATAGAACAATCTCTTTTTTGATGCCCATTAGTTTTGCATAAGAAACAAGAGTTAAGATCCCCTAGGGCTTCTATCTCACATCTAAACAGTTTTCCATCCAACTCAAATTCAATTACTTCTAGGATTTGCACCCGTGTTAGAAGACACCTACCTCCTAGCATTCATATGTGGCAATGTGGACCTTATGTCCTCAATTTGAAGTATTTTACCAACAGATTTTAACAACTGAGGCAAGAAAACCCACATTTTTGGAGGTACATTTTAACATTAATCCATCTTGGAATAGAACAAAACAAAATTTCATTTTGTAAAATTTCGGGTGACCATACAACTGCTTTAAATAGTGTTTTCCCAATATTCCAGAAATATTTTTCTAGCACCCTCTTTTGCATGCTATGATTTTTAAGAAAGATAACAAATAAGCCCTTTTGAATCATTCTATAGAAGGAAATATATATTCCCATCATCTTTCCCCACACACTATTTAGCCAACTAACAAAGAATTTCCTTGTAGGCAATTTATTATTATCCATACAAGCAAGAAAGACAACAGTGTTCTTAAGCCTAGATTCCCCTTTCTTAACGGCATATAGCATTTCTTCATTAGGGTTTACTCTTAGAACCTTGTTTGAATTTATTTTATAATTTACTTTTTATATATTTTATATTTATTTGTCATATATATTACTTTTATTTATTATATTAATTTAGTGTTAAAAACCACTTCTGATTAATAATAATAATAATATTAGAGGCCACTCGAAAAAGGGGACATGATAGCATCTGACATAGTAAGATTTGTAATAAAATCTGTGTGAGGAGCATGGAACAAGGGGTTACATAGTAGACTCATAAGGGCATCTTTTAAAAGCTAATAATAGTCATGTGTAAGAATGTCTAATAAGTAATTAGCGCTTCATGGGGGATGCTTGGAAGTTACTTATGAGACCGTTGGTTGGTGGTCAAAGATGACTTGAAAAGGAGTTACATTCTATTTTGAAGACCACTCTCTATAAGTGGAGCATGAGAAATTTTACCATGGAATTTGGATGTCATTTTTGGGCCCATGGTATTGTCGTATGGTAGCTTTTTTGGCTTCTTTAAGCCTAACTATTGAGATCTTGTGATGGAGGTTGGACTATTTTGTTTTTTAAGGGAAATTACTAATTTTGCCAGTTTTCCTTTGGATTGTAGAATGTTGGTCTCATTGAAGCATGGAGGCTCTGACATTGTACTGTAACATTTTGCTGATAATATATTGGGTGCATGCTTTGGAGGCTACGTTTTTCTCGAAAGGGTTTTCTTAGGGTATACTTGCGTTACTCTTATTTTGTGGTTGTTTTATTCTTCTCCTTTCTTTTTTGTTCTTTTCTAAGTGTTGTTTTACATGCTGAAATGTTGCTAAACTTTCTTAGATTGTATAACTTGCAACGCCCTTCATAGGGTTAATCTGGAAATTATCTGCATATTTATTTCGTTTAATGTTCAAGCTTTGTCTTGAGTTTACACGGTAGTAGATTTGCATGCATATTTTTCCTCACATTTTGCAAGAGCAGACAGGTCCCCATGGAACTGTGGATAAAATCAGTATTAAAGCTTAATCTGACTTTCCTGGCTAATACTAATTATTAATCGTGTTTTTACATAATTTAATATTCAGACCTTTATCTGAATCAATTATCTAAAGACAAATGCACAAGCCTTAGACTAATTCAATACACATTTAACAAGGCTTATGACCATTTAAGTAATTTGTTTAATTTCTCAAACCTTTTATTTTATCTTATAATCTACGTGCAAATCCACTATTCAATGGCATTGACCAGTAGAATAAACTTAATTAGGATCTCAGATCTCGGGAGCTGGTAATGGGTTATTACAAAAACTCCACAAGGGGAAAATTCATATTGGTAGTGGCAATTGCTTGTCTACCTTGATGGAATTAATTGGAAGAACAAGTACATATAATGGATACAACAATGGTTGTTCCTTAATTACTTTTTCAAGCCTCTACAAACTATGAAGAGCCGAATTCACCAATTTTTCCTCAATAAAACACTCAAATCTTGGCCCCAATCCCAAAACATTGCTGGTAGTGTTGGAGCATCCATCTTGGCCCTGGAAAGATGCTCTTGAAGCTGGAAGTGGAAAGAACACGGTTTTGTTTTAGTTCTTGAGTTTAATAATTGGGAGTTAGAACTACATGTGGGTTTTACCAGGGTCAATTTCACAGGTGCGGCTTCAACCCAGAAAATCCTGCTTTTGATGTTTTCCAGAATTCAACTAACAATTCACATTTTGATTTTTTTAAATTTTTTCCAGATCCTTATGGATCATCTCTTGATATGAATAATCTAATTTTGCTTATATATCTGCACTATGTTGTTTGTAACAACGATCCCCTTTGTGGTTTGTCAATTCATTCTTTCTCAAGGAGACAGATAAACCTAGGATCTTGATTGCTCTTGGAAAGAACATCTGTGATGTGAAAACAGCCAAAAATTCATCAAATAGTTTTTGTCTACAGATTAAAAATATTTAACAAGTCAAGCACAAGCACTATATTTTAATGTAAATAAAATACTCATTTGAGAACCTATTTTCTGTGAGATGAATCTGTCATGCACATTGCAGTAAAATATAGGCATATGTCATCGTAGGCCCATAAACATTCATGAAAAATGCCTTTTAAGTGCTCCAAGAGCATGTCTTCTATAGTAAAAGCCTTATAGTATCATTTTGTGATGTCCAACACAGATCTATCAAAGTTACATGTCTTTTTCAGGTTATCTATAGTGTAATATAGAGGGGAAATTAGAATTGACTAATCCAATGGCGCTGTCAGGAAAGACACTGCATATTTGGCAAGAAGTCACGAGTTTGAAGTTTTTGGTGATGGTTTATTTGTCTGATTTTACAGTACAAGTGTAAAAAATATTTCTGGTTTGCTATGGTTCATTCTGGAAATGCTGATTAGAGTTGTGTGTTTTTAGTATGTTGCTCCTTACTTTTGTCAACCAGTGATTGCTGGATTAGGAGATGACAACAAACCATCTATCTGCACTGTGGATTCTACTGGAGCCAAGTATGTTTTCTTCTCATATAAAGTTCTCGCAACTCTTGTGGAAGCTTTATTTTGCAATTTTTTCATGCATAATTGAATAAATTTTTGAATAATGCTACCCTTGAATGAGGTCACATGAGCAAGGTCTTATGTCAGAATGTAATGTGTAATACTGTCACCATCTACAGAATTTATTTTAGGTCTGAAAGTGCTCTCTTGTGTTCATGTTTCATACCTTGTGAAAAATGAACTCAGGGTTGCACTTGTATTTGGGAAAATGGTGTGCATCAAAAATCAATTGTTTGATAGAGTGAAGGCTTATTAGCTTGACTGAATTTCTTTATAGACTATTTTCTAGAATTGCTCTTTTAATCTTTTAAAAGAGTCATATAGAAGAAAGTTGAGACTAATTCATTTCTTGATTTGGTCAAGGCTTGTTTGATCAACATTGAGTGGACCATTATTCAGTATCTTCTGGAAGTGTTGCTTGAATTTTGAATCGTTCTTTTATTTTAATAGAGAATATCCTGAAAGAGGCATATGATAGAAAAATGAGTTAAATACTCACTATAATAATGAGCCATGTTATACTTATCTGGTATGGATACTTTTAAAATAAATCTTCTTTATTAAGTTCTCACTTCAATTTTTTCCCTCCAAGCCAGGACAACACAAAAAAATATTTGTATTTAAAGTGAAAATATAGATATTACTTGTTGAAATTATGTATAAGTGACATGAGTTTTAGAAGTTAGGTTTTTCCAAGCATCACATGGTTTGGGACGACTTTGATTTCTCATACCGTTAATTTATCTGGGTTTATATTGAACACGATGTGATTAAAGAAGATCAATAAAGCAATCAGGTAGGCTGTTGGAGATGGGAAGAAGAAAGTGAAATATTAAATGGATTCTGATCAAAGCTTATGACATAAAATATTTAAGTATGTCATAGATAACTTAATTATTTAAGACTTATTGTAATATTGTACTATTTATGTGTTATATAACCTTATAACATTTCATTTCATTGAAATTCTTCCTCTAGCTATCTTGTCTTCCTTGCATGAATTCAAGTTGGCAGCTCAAAATTCCGGATCGGGTTATGATTCTAGCTAATAAGGAGCACATGCTTGTAAGTTCTTACATGATTTTTTCACATAGGAGGAACTCAAAACTTTTATGTTCCTCTTGTGATGCAGGAGCATTGTGCACAGACTAATGACTAGCCTCACCACTGTTTAATATTTTAAATTTTCTGCCACCAACCAGTTTGGAGTTGTTTAATCGGACTGTAACCACATTTATGCCCAGCCAGAGCAGGTACGTGAGGTTGGTGGGTTTAAATTTTACCTGGGCTGTTTTTTTCAGGAGGGCAATTAGTTTGGCACCCAAATTAAAGATTTGGATGGGATTTTTGGCACTCATACACATCATGGAAAGGATTGAGAACACTGGAATTGGCAGAATTTTATTTATGTGGAGTATAGAACAACGAAAAAAGGGGACTGCTTAAAAGAGAGGAAAACAAAGAATGAATAGTCTGAAGAAACAAGAGAGCAGGAAGAAGCCACCAGTCAGAGAACATTTGGATGTTTTGTCTGTATGCTGAGGAGTAAACCGCAAGGTGGCCATATGTGGTAAAGACATAACTAGACGGGTTAAATCAATGGAAGAGGATCTGTCTCTGTATGTGCTGAGCAAGACGACAAATAAAGAGGAAGGGGTTAATAGAAGAAAAACAGGCCACGATTTGTGAAGGGAGAGTGAGCTGCGTGCAAGAGAAGAAGGTTGGAAGAAAATGGAGAGGATTTCCGAAGAAGGTGAGAGCAGAAATAAGGACTACGTAGGAGTAAGAGAATCAGGCCACCATTTTAAGAGGAGCATATTTTGTCTCATGTCTAATTGTGAACATGGGAAGGAGTGATGCTGAGGGCAGAGTAAAACAGGGGAAGGCCTCAGTCCCTGTCATTTTTCTGTATTTTGTCATGAAAAGCTGAGTTGTAAATTCTATACTTTTAGTCCATGAAATGAAGATCAATTTGTTTCAATGCCTGCTCCATTTAATCTGTTGTGTGAGTGTTATGACATGTCTGTTCGTGTGCGTGTATGAGTGTGCTGAAACAAGAGAAGATTGCCTGTGGCAATTGTAGAGGAATTAACTTGACTAACTGCAGAGCAACCTGCAGCAACTAGAGGAGGTAAACATAGGGAGCAGAAGATACCTGCAGCAACTGCCATGTGAGGTAAAGGCCATACGAATTGGCTTAGGTGGCTGCAAGTGGTAGGTGGCCGCCAGTGGGTGGCCGCCAGTGGTAGGTGGCCGCCATCATTTTTATTTTGATATACATGTAGTGAAATGTTTTTAACCCAAAGCTCATGAATTCCAGTAGTTGTTATATGGTATACCATTACTTGTCTCTTGAATGATTCTTGAATGATTCTGGACTAAGTTTGTGAAAATGGGAAATGTGATGGGAAATGGTATTGCAGAGTTTTCTGAATGAAATATGTATTCATACATCTATATAAAAAATTACTGGTATCAATCACAAATACAAAAGTTCTTTCATTTGTTGCATATTTACAAATACAGGCTTAAGGGCTGAGGCATCATACATGTCACTCTCACATGCACAATTTCATATGAATGATAGAAGTTTGCTGGAAGAGCTTGAAGTGGCCTGTGAAATATAGCCACTTAAGTTATTTCAAAAAATATAAATATTTCTAATAAATATTCTAATTTGTGACCAAAAACTAGATTTATGAAAAAATATAAAATGCTAATAACTTACCAACTATTGATGATTTAAACCTAATTTTTTATTGGAGAATCTTGCAATCATCCACAATCTTCAATAATTTTTTTTTAGAAATTTTCACCAAAGATGTGATGAAATACCTTACGGTTTGGCCTTGAACCTACAAAAGTTAGGTCTGGACAATTTTTTCTACATAAAAAAACTAAAACCAAGCAAGATGGGGTAGAAAAATGTTCAAAAACAAAGATCAAATAGGGATGTAACTTCTACTAGGCATGCCAAAATGTGGATGATGAAAATGTGAATCACAAACAGTCACACAATGCAATGAAAGTACAAAATTCACACTTCAACAATCATTCAATGAGGCGCATGATCTTGTCTTAGAAATGATTAAAAAAAAAAACATCATAGCAAAGACTTTGATTTTCTCCATTATGGGTTGATCTTCAAAGTAACAATAACCATTAAATAACAATAAGGATATGATAATGATAATGATAAATTCTTAAAGATAAATGTTACCTAATGCTTGAGAATGATATAGATAACTTGATTTAATGCTTGATAATGCTTGAGAATGTTGTTGATCTAGTTCTAGAGGCTATGAAAATCTGAAAACTTTATATTTATATGTTTCACTTGATATTTGATCAATGGTGGAGATTTATTAGAAAAAAACAATGGATAGGAAAATTTAAGATAAGGTAGGAGCTAAATTTGAATTTTTATGTTGGAGGGAAAATTAAAAGAATTAAAATAAATAAATTTATTTAATTCATATTGATGGTTGGAGAAATAAATAAAATTTAAATTAAAATAAAATATTTTGATTTATTTAATTTAAAAGAGGAGTGTTAGCTTAGAATTATTTAATTATAGAGGGCCAAATATAAATTGAATTTAATTAATGTTGGATGGAAAATGATAAATTAACTAAATAATTTAATATATTTAATTAATATACATATGATGAAAAATATTAAGGTAATTAGATAATTAAAAATCATTTAGTTACTATGGATGCAAATGGGAAATTATTAGCTTAATTAAATAGTTAAAAAATATTTAATTAATTATAGATGGAAGAAATGAGAAGGATAATAATTAAATGATAAGATGAAAATGCATTAGTCATTTTTAGGTGTCTACTCTTTCATTAATAATGGTAAAACAAATATGTTTACAAGAATCAAGGTTTATGAATTACATAGAGACAAGTTTATAGAGTATAAATGGATGGCATGCAAATCTCTTAAACTTGTCCATAGTGAATTGTTTGATTCTATGAATCCTCAATCAAGAGGAGATAGCTAAAACTTAATATTCATTGATAATATTTTCAAGAAGTTTTGGACCCACTTCCTTAAGCAAAAGGATGAAGCATTGAAGTGTTTGGTAAAAATGATGTTTTTATGACATTTTTGGAAAAGCAAAGTGGGAACATGATCAAGAAGATAAGAAAAATAATGATGGAGAGTATGCTAATAGTAAATTTAAATCTTTGTGAACATCATGCGATTTAGAAGAGATGACTAACATATATACATGGGAATACTAAAAGGAATTGAGGAACTTACTAGATCAGATCACATGGTGCATGCTATAATCCAATGGTCTTTCTTGTTTATTTGGGGTGAGGCTATTAATTCATTAGATTATGTCTTGAATAGATGTCCTACAATTTTTTTAATAGAATATCACTCCAATGGAACAATGGAGTGGTAAGAAGACAAATTTTAAGTATTTCAAATTATTTCGATGTGAATAGTTTAGTCACATATTTGATGAGATTAGAGAAAAAAAATTCACAAGATTTTTTTTTTATGTTCAACTTCATTGTTTATGATGACTAGAAGAAATAATATAGGTTGTATGATCCTAGTGTGGAGGATGCGCTCAAAATTAGGGATGTCACACTTAATGGAGGGAATCAAAATATGATAAAACACTCTAGAAGTTATATCTAACAAGTGAACATAAATATGATGTATATCATAACACCTTTAAAATTGGTAAAATTTTGAATGAAAATTCCAATATAGATGAATAATTTATTCCTCTTATGAAAACAAGATTCTTCAAGAAATTTAATAAAGGAACCAACAAGTTAATTATTCCTTAATAAATACAATAATGAAGAAAAGTAATCCTTAGACCTATAATGAGGATAAGGGAAAACATGAAGGGAATAGGCTATGCTAAATGAATATGAATATTTGATAAAGAATAAAATATGAGAATTAGTGGAATTAAAAAATAAGGGATAGAAGCATTAAAAACTTATTGAAGGAAACATTAGTCACTAAAGGGTACTCATAATAGAAGGTAATTGGTTACACACAAAATGTCTTTTCAATAGAAAATATTAGTAATCCCAAGAATAATAGAGCATTGGTTGATCATTATAGGTGGTCTCTTCCTAAAATGGATGTTAAAAATACCTTTTTAAATGGAGAGTTCGATGAAGAGATCTACATGTCACGACTACAATAACTTGATTAATTTGCATGTTTTAAGGTGGTATGCTTATTATTGTGATCTATATTGATGATCTTATCATTATAGAGAATATAGTTAAAAATAGCAATATAAAGCTACATTTGAAAGATAAATTTGAGATTATGGATCTTCATTTTATAAATTTGAGATTATGGATCTTCACTTTATAGACTACTTTCTTGGCAATTAAGTGTGACAAAAAGAAGATGAAATTTATCTCCCTCAAACCAAGTATGTTATAGACCTATTGAACAAGTTTATCATGGAAGATTTGAAGGTTTTTAATACTCCATTTACACTATGGTTGAAGTTGACTAAGCATGTAGAAGGTGAGGATGTTGATCCTACCTTATACAAGTAATTTGTTGGAATCCTTGTGTACTACTCACACTCAAAAATATATTTCATTTGTAATAATTGAGGTTTCAAGGTTTTTGACTTAATTTAAGGTTCTATATTTCATGGTAGAAAGATAATATTGAGAAATGTACAAGGAGTTTGAGTATTCTTCTTGTGTAGATGTGACACATGTAGGATACTATAGTTTAGATTGGTCAAGTTATGCATATGAAACAAAACCAACACTAGATTATAATTTCCCTCGTGGTTGCAACCCAATTTCATGAAGTTAAAAATAGTCTACTATTATGTTATTCACTATAGGGACAAAGTATGTGTAGTATTAGAGGAAAGTATGGAAATAGCTTGGTTATAGGTTATTCTTTTAGTACTAGAAAAACATGAAATAAAGAGAGCTTCCACTATGATAATCAAAATGCAATTTAGTTATCCAAAAATCTAAAGTTTCCTGCTAGAATAAAAGCATATTGAGTTGTATCACTATTACATCAAGCACTTCATCTAGTAGAAAATATTCCATCTTCAATATTGCATGATCAAACACTAGATAGCTAATCTATTCAAGAAGGCCCTATGTGAGATCGATTTTATCTATCTTAGCTCGATTTCATTGGATTGAGACAAATTGCATTATTATTTGTTTAGCTGTCATTCAAGGGGGCTTGTTGTGAATGACAATCATTGTATGTGTGAGTGAGTGTTTTGTGTTGTGAATAATCATATGTAACCCCTAACATGAAGATGAGTTGTTAACATATTTAATATAATAAATAGATAAGCAACATTGAGAGGCAATGTTATCATAATTAATACAATTATTAGGTAAATTAAAATAATTAATGTTAACCGTTATGATATTAAGTAACTAATAGATTATCTATCTTGATCTTTTCACCAAAGTCTTATGTGAGACCAAGTTTATTTATCATATTAGTCTTTTATAGATTGAAACAAATCACATGATTATTACATAATTATCATTTAAGTGAGATTGTTGTGAATGTCAACCATTATAAGTGAGTGAATAATTTGTGTTGTGACTCATTGTATATAACCCCTACTATTAAAAATAAATGCTAATAGATTTGATACAACAAATAGATGAAGTGAAATAATTAATTTTAAAGGTTGTCAGATTAAGTAGATAATATTAAAACATGATGTTGACAAATTTATTAAAATAAATAAGTAGACTAAAATAATTAATATAGTTTATTAAATTAAAGAAATCAGTAGGCAATTAATAAAATCAAATTCAATTTCATTCTCTATAATTTTTAGATGAAAAAATATTTTCTTATAAATATTATCCAATGCAATCGATTTGCCAAGGGAATATGAGACAACTAAAATACAGAACAATATTACGTGCTTAATTTTCATGTAATTTTTCAGGTTAAAGACGAGAGAATGACCTCGAGAAATCTAGATTGAGGAGTGACCACCCATTCCCATAGTGTAGTTTACTTCACGCAGAGAGACACTTCTAGCCATTCGGAAGTAATATAATCATAAACCGTGCCGACTAATACAGAAAGCATGGCCCCAAATGACTCCAATGTAGAATGTTTTTGATTCCTCGTTGTAATCCAGATATAATTAGAGTAATCATGTTCCTCTTAATTCCAGTAATCTTAAATAACTTTATCTTGAATGCTCTGAGTGTATTTGCAACAATCTACATGAAATGAAAACAATAGGCCAAAACAACAATAATATCAATCAGTAGGTTACCATACATGTTATTAGCTTATAGAGAAAGGGGAAAGAGATGTAATATCAGAATCACGAATCCCCAGATCTTATTACTATGAGACAAATATCGTTGTAGTAGAAGCTTAGACAAACAATGAAATATGTGATTTTAGCCACGTGAGAAAGAAACTATCAGGAGCAGAAGCAGGCGACGAAGCAGGAATTCCGTCTGTTCTGTGTGAAGGAGCAGGGGAAGGAGCATGGTGGGAATGGGAGTGTGGTTTTTTCACAGTGATTTTATGTTTCATGCCTCTTGCACAGTGACAAGGCATTCCGCAAATAAACCACATATCTCCAGTGGTACTTAAAACAAATTTATCGCTTCCGCTTTCATATCGTCCCATGTTCGGCTCGTTAATGCACTTCGCAAATGCTGTTGCGTTTATTTTCACCACATTATGAATGCTCATCTCTGTGTTAAAGTAGTTAAACACTGCCTCCACAGCCACCACCACAACATTAAAAAGCAAAAAAATGAAAGGCAATAAAGCGTCATATCAAACAAGGAGACATAAACACTCGTTATACTGAAATGAAATTACCAACAAATAGTGTTTTGTTTGCTGCCCATTTCTGATTATTATAGCCCAACGGCCACGCTGCTTCATCTTCCACGGTGTATTCCCTAGCTTGGCATGCCATCAGAAGTGATAACAGAGAAGCCACAGAGAACAATACACCAGCGAACAAAATAACCAAATCATCTTCAACAGGATACGGATTTGGGTGGTAAAATCTGATGATATGACAAGGAAACATTTTTTCGTCAAATTATCAATAGTTATGAATTGAAATGTAGTTGATGTCGGGGTATATATAGCTTATATTTTGCACACGAAGTTCCCATGGGATTTCCTTCCTTAAAAGGGACAATTGACGCGCTTTGATTTTTGATTGGATAGCTTGGCAAGCAAATAACTGCCTAATAAGTATGCCGATGCCCGATGTTACGAGTGTCACATACACCGCCGGCAGGGTTTCCTTTGACTTGAAGAACATAAGCGTTATGGAAGAAAGTGCATTCTCACGTTTCTCACGCAACATAGGCAGCGGCTACCCAGGAATGCACGGCAACGTCTATCCAGCCCCAGGAATGCACCCGGGGCATGGATGCATGAGCTTGATGCCCATGGATGTGGCCTGCCTCCGTATTGTCCTATCAACTATGTAAAAGTTAAGATATTTGAATTATGTAAAATTTAATGTCACGTGTCTTCTTGTATTAAAAAATAATTTGAATGATGTGAAATATAAATTTTATTGTAATATTTTATATTATTTTTTAGTATAATGAAATTTATTACATTTTGGGAAAATAATATTTTTAATAAAATAGAATGTCTCATTTTTATCATATATATTTTTAATTGAATAATAATTAGAACAAGTTAAATAATAAAAAAAGATAAATTTTAAATTAAAATAAAAGAAACAGATTAAAGGTTAAAGTATAAGGACAAAAATTAATTTTAATAGCCATTTCAACATGTGAAAATAAATATGAGTGGGTATGCAAGTAAAATAATAGAAACTATTTTTTTAAAAATTATAATCTATTAAATTGTTGATAGAACATCTTTAAATGACAGTTATATTTATTTAAAAAGTATATAATAAGAATAATTATGACAACATTTAATGGATGTATAAAAGAATGATAACAAAAAATATTTTTGAATTAGAAATCAATTTTAAAAATTTAGATTTTATAATTTTATACAATTAATTTTTAAATATTCTTGTTTTTATTATATTATTTATGAAAGATGCATGTCTACAATTTATAATAGTAAATGAGAGGAAAAAAATAGATTTAATTGAATAAATTTTTTTATCAACTTCGTGATTGAGAATGAGAAAACATTGTAGAACTGAGAATAGAGAGAATAAAAAAATGATCATAAAATAAAACTCTAAATGTTGAAATAACAATAATAAATTCAAATAGAAATCAAATTCAATATAATGAAAACAAAGAACATAATAGAAAAAGAAAGAAATAAAAGAAAATTCAATAATAAAAATAATGATTAAAAAAGGAGAGAGAGAATGATATTAATAAAAGACGTCCAACTCAATGATTAATGATAGGAAATCTAAGACATGATTATCAAAAAATAATAAGATTCTAAATAATTGTAAAAGATAATAATAATAATAAATTTATATTTATATATTTTTACAATTCTACATGTCAAAGCATTTCTCAGGATTTTTTATCCTAAAATTTCAAAAAGATATAAAGAATGTTGTTCAAATGCCAAAGTGAAAAGGAATGTGAAGATCTAAAGAAGGAAGATTTTATATGAGTTGATATAATTCAAAACATTATTCATTAGTAATAGTGTTTTAATTTTAATTTTTTTTATAATTATGAACAAATTAGACAATACATAAATTATTATATCAAATAATGTTTTCAATATATAAATAATATTTACTTTCTAATTCTATTATTTAAAAAAGATTATGTTTGAAATTTATTCTTTCATTCTTTTATAAATTATGATATCGTTAATAGATTTATGTAGTGTACATGTAAGATATAAGTGTATGGAGGTTAGATAAGGAACAAACTATTAGATGGAAAATATGTTTATCAAAATCTATTAAATTATATAGAAAATTTATGATGATTATAAATAAAAAACACATAACATATATTTTCAAAATGTGTTTTAAAAAATGAAAGATTAAATAATTTTAGATTTATTATCAATATATTTATTTTTTGTGTTTTTATTTTTAAATACAATTTTAATATATTATACTATAATATAATTTATAATTATTATTTTATTATTTATTATAATTAACTTAATATAATTAAAAATATATAACTTAGATTAATACAATTAAATATATATGGTAAAAATGAGGCATTCAATTTTATTAAAAGATATTCTTTCCATAAAAATAAGAATATTTATAAATTAATTATATAAAATAATAAAATCTATATATTTAAAATTGATTTCTCATTCAAAAATATTTCTTGTTATCATTCTTTAATACATCCATTAAATATTTTCATAATTATTCTTATTATATATATATTTTAAATAAACATAATTGTCATTTAAAGGTGTCCTATCAACAATTTAATAGATTATAATAAAAAAATATCATTCCTATTATTTTACTTGCATAACCACTCATATTTATTTTCACATGTTGAAATGGCTATTAAAAATAATTTTAATCTTTATACTTTTAATTTCCTTTATTTTAATTTAAAATTTATCTTTTTCTATTGTTTAACTTGTTCTAATTATTAGTCAATTAAACATATATATGATACAAATGAGACATTCTATTTTATTAAAAGATATTTTAATAAATTTCATTATACTAGCATATATATATCCTAATATTGTGTGTTTATAATAATATTGTGTCAAGATATATCATCATATTTACATTTGAACCCCTTTTGTTTATTTTAAGATTATTATATTATATTATATTATATTATATATTTAATTTCTTTTTACAATATAAATAAAATATATTTATATATTATTAGTATTATAATTCTTACTCTAACCATAATTATAACCCCATTCATAATCCTAATTCTAATGAAAGCCTTAATTCTAACTATAAATCTCATTAAACCCCAACCTTAATTGAACCCTACCTCTAATCTAACTTTAATCATTATTGTAATTGAACCCTACCTATAATTGAATAAAAACCCTAACTATAACCTTAAGTATTTATCTTAATTGAATTTTAACTCTTAATCATAAACTTTATCCTAGATCCCTAATCCAAAATGAAAACCAATTGAAACCTAACTCTAATTAAATCTTAACAATGATTAAACCCTAACCCTAATGACAATTTTAGCCCTAGCATTGACCTTAACTTTTAACTCCTAACCCTAACCATAAGCCTAATCAAAATCTAACTTTAACTCTATCCCTAATTGAACACAAACCCTAACCCTAAGATTTATCTTATAATCCTAACCCTAACTCTATTGAAATATAACCCTAATTGAATTCTAACCTTGATTGAACCCAAACCCTAACCATAATATTAACCCCAAACTTTATTATTTAGAAGCATAACCCTAATTGAACCCTAACTCTAACCCCAACCTTCACTCTCATGCTAACCCCAAGATTTATCCTACTAATTGAATGTTAATATTAATCATAACCCTATTTTAGCCCCAACCCTAAGCCTAAACCCAAGCTTTATTGTAGGACCCTAACCATAACCCTACTACTTATTCGACCCAAACCAAAACCCTCATGTAACTCTTACCCTAGCCCTAATTAAAACCTAACTATAACTATAATCCTAATTGGACCTTGATTAAACCCTAACCCTAATAAAATAGTAACCCTACCGCTAAATAGTAATTAAATCATATCTCTAATTGAACCATAACACTAACCCTTACCCTAATTGAACTCTAACCCTAACCCTAACCACAATTGAATCATAATCCTAATTAAACCCTAACCCTAAACATTAATTGGATCATAAACATACCTGAACCCTAACCCTAACACTAACCCTAATCCTTATCCTAATTGAACCCTAACCTTAATCCTAGCTATACTTAAGCCCTTATTGAATCCTAACTATAATTAAAACCTAACCCTAACCCTTACCCTAATACTATTTGAACCCTAAACCCTAACCCTAACCCTGACCCAAATTGAACCTTAATTCTAACCCTAATCCTAATTTGTATCCTAACCATAACCCTAATGATTAATTATAACTCTAATTATAATCATCACACTAACCCTAACCCCAATCCTAATTCAAACTCTAACCCTAACATTAATTCTAATTCTAATTCTAACCATGAATCCTAACCCTAAGCCGAAGCCTAATTCTAACTCTAACCCTAAACCTAATTTTAATCATAAAGTAAAACAAATTGTAAACCTAATCATAATTCTAATTCTTGTTATCATTCTTTTATATATCCATTAAATATTGTCATAATTATTCTTATTATATACTTTTTAAATAAATATAATTGTCATTTAAAAATATCCTATCAACAATTTAGATTATAATTAAAAAAAAAATAGTTTCTATTATTTTACTTGAATACCCACTTATATTTATTTTCACATGTTGAAATGACTATTAAAATTAATTTTTGTCCTTATACTTTAACCTTTAATTCTTTTATTTTAATTTAAAATTTATCTTTTTCTATTATTTAACTTGTTCTAATTATTATTCAATTAAAAATGTATATGATAAAAATGAGACATTCTATTTTACTAAAAGATATTATTTACCAAGGATGTAATAAATTTTATTATACAAAAAAATAAAAATAAATATTACAATGAAATCTATATTTTAGATCATTCCAATTAATTTATAATAGAAAGAGGGCACATGACATTAAGTTTTACATAGTTCAAATATCTTAACTTTTACATAATTGACAAGACAAATAACTATTAATATGGAAGGCAGAGAGTTTGCAATAAAATACGACACGTGAGAAAAATGAGGCAGGCCACATCCATGGGCATCATCCATGCCCCGGGTGCATTCCTGGGGCTGGATAGCCAACGCCAGAATGCACTGAGGGCATGGATGATGTTTATATTTCACATCATTCAAAGAGGGTAGATGACTATAAATGAACATCAAGAAATTAAATTTTACATAGTTGAAATACGTTATGAATTAGAGCATGGCTTGTTGAAAGGATAGATAGCTAGCTATGGAGGATAGAGTTTGCACATAAAATACGACCAATGAGAGAAATGAGGGAGACAACATCCATGCCCATGCATCCATGCCCTAGTGCATTCTTGGGGCTAGATAGCTACCACCAAAATTGGAAGAGTATGTTGCAGATAGCGGCTATCTAGCCCCAGGAATGCACCAGTGCATGGACGTTGTATCCCTCATTTTTCTTGCCGCTGTATTTTATGTGCAAACTTTGTCCTCCATAACTCGCTATCTATCCTGTCAACAAGCCATGCTCTAATTCATAATGTAGTTGGTGAGAGAAATGAGGGAGGCAACCTTCATGCCCATGCATGCATGTCTCAGTGCATTCCTGGGCCTGGATAGCTATTGCTGCCAATTTTGGTAAACCATTTGATACACTGCTGGAAGAAGTTCAGGGGAAGAGTCTGTTAGTGGAGGTAGTGCAACTTAATTAAGTGCAATAGTGATTGGGTGTTCATGCCCATGACATGAATTAGTTTGATTATATGTATGAGTGTTATGATTTACTTCTTTTGGTTGTATTTAAGAATTGTTGTTTAGGTAAGGCATTCCTATAGATAGATTAAATTCAATGAAGCTATGTTTATTAAATAATTGTTGTTTTGTAGTAATAACTTATGTAGGCTTGATAGCAGCTAAATTTAATAATTAAGTATGTCAAGGAAAATAATAGGTCATTTAATATATTATAATTGAAAATAAATCAATTAATAAGCATTAAAAAAATATTGAAAATGATTAATGTGTTTTATTGATATTTAAAATAAAGATATTAAATATAATATTGTCAACGATTTTTTTAATATTATTTTATAATGTATATTTATTTAACTTAATAAATAATAATTGTAGAATTGGCAATTTAAAATTAAGTGTCATTTTAAAGAAGTAGTTGTGAAGAATGTGTGTTTAGTTCAATAATTCATGGGATGTATTAGGTATGATATGACACACATTCTAATGATATAGTACATACAAATAGGCATCAAAGAGATGCTTTGTAGTTTTATTTTTGATAATTCATGAATCTAAGTTGTTTGCATAATCATGAATCTATTTTACAATCCATGGATCTAATCCTATTGGTTGTTTAGTTGTTCTATTTGATTCACGTGATCCTCTATGTTTTGTTATATTTCAAGGATTGTTAGTTTTTTGAAACTCCTAGGGGACATCTCCAAACCATAAGGTTTGCATTTTTAGATAAGAATTTTAAGTTTAGTGCACATGAAATCATGAGTGAATTAGACTTGAGGTGCAAAATTTGTAGATGCAAGACAAAAATTGAAACATACACTAAGGATATCCTAATCGTGTAAAAATGAATAGATAAAGTATGAAGTAAAATGATAGGCTTGATGAGATAATAATAATGGTATAGATGCCCTCATGGTAGCTAAATTTATTCAAATACAAAAAATACTTATAGATTATCATATAGGTGATATTTTTAGACAACACTTTTTATTTTTATATCGATCAATTATAAATTAGATGAACCATTAACACACAACTAGCATAATCCCTCCTTTCAAATGTAATGACCTTTTATCCCATTATCTTATTAGAAATACATTCTAAAATATTTTTTGTGCAACTCAAATTTACTAGTGTCTACCCAAATATGCCCAAATGTATTCACAACTAGCATTCAAGAAGGAAATTAATTGACTAGAAAGTATTTGAATTTTATAATATTTGATATGCATATATGACATAGGAAAAGTGATCCTAGATCCAACTAAGATTAACCTTTTTTCACTTAACATCACATTTGGACATAAACCAATGAGGCTCGATGATTAGATTCCTACCATAAGGGAGAGCCAATCTTCTAGGGTTTGCTCACTTTTGATTTGTTATGATGATGAATTTGATGTGTGATTTAGGAAGCCTATTTGGCATGTAACCTTAGATTTAAAAATGTAATTTATTGCACAAATAAAAATACAAAACCACACAATATCCTTAGATCTAATAAATAGAGACAAAGAGGAATCTGTGCTATAAATTTACGGTTGAATTAGGTGGAAAATGTTGTTGGGTACCATATATTAGAATTTAGGAGATCGAGGAGATAAAAGACAAGCACAATGAACAATAATGCATAGATTGTATTAGTTGACCCAAATTACATTGAGTATAAATCCTTGCATATAGGAAAGGATGAGATAATCCACCTATAAGATTGATTGATAATTTCCCCATGAAGTGACACAAAAGAGTAGAAAAGTGTCCTATAGGTGTCAACCTTAGGATCACTTGGAATATGCAAACTGCTAGATTTTGTAAGAAGCGAGAATTGAGACATTATTTGATGTCGGTCTGTGTCACCAAAAAATGTATAGTTGGACATTTTTACACTCACTTGAGTCTTTCTTATGGACATTGGCTTGATTTTTCCTAGATTTAGTGTTGTAATGTGGTCAACACATTCACATTAGATCTTGGATCCTTGAGAATCATTAAGAATTCTAGGATATCTTGTAAAAGTGTTGTAAAGTGTTGTAACCCACTTTCACACTTTTCTAGGATCCTTTCATTATAATTCACTTAAATAACCCCTTTTTATCACTTACCAAGTCTTATTTCAAAGCGTTGTAAAGAGTTGTAACAAATTCTCATGCTTTTCTAGACTTGTCATCAATAAATTGATCCTTTCTTGTGTTTAAATGACCCCTTAATGCACTTTCCAGTCATACTTAAGTGTATATTTGAGAATATTCTGGTTAAACCTTATTAAATAAACTTCCATCCTTGACACCTAGTAAAATTTTCCTGGTGGGACCAATTCGCCACCTGGGGCAACTTAGTCCCACTAGGCACAAAAATAAAAATAATTTTAATTTTCTAGCAAGATTTTATTCTCTTATCCTTGAGTTCGGCCTGTGATGTGTTATTTTTGGGAAATATTGGAAAATAAAGTATAAATAAAGAGTTTTTCCTCTCATTTTACACCTAATTCATCCAACACTCAAGAAATTAATCTTTTAATCATTTTCAAGCATCTCTAAGAATTATCAAGTCATCCATTGGAGCACTTCATTGCATATCTTTAGATTTCAACATCAAGGGTTTGGTGAGTTTATGACATTGCATGTTGTTTATTCATCATTCTATTTCTATTTCATTTCATTATCTAGGGTTTGATTAGAAAATTGGGGTTTGACCAATGCAAACCCCTATTCTCTAACCCTTAACCCTTTTTCCCCTCTTTGCATGTGTGTTTGCAGGTCTTGCATGTAGATTTTTCAAAGAGCGAGGTGTCAAAAAGATGTCTTTAATCCATCAAAGTCCTCAAAGTCAACAACGCCCTAATTGAAGCTTAGAGACCTATTTCAACCCATTTTCTATAGTTTCTAAACTAGACACCTATGAAGAAGGAAAGTGTAGACAAAAAGCTACAAAATCCTATCTTGAATTTCTTGGGATTCCTGGGTAGACTAAGTCACCATCTATGGTGAATTAGTCTGACTGCTAGGCCTGAAAAGTGATTTCTACATTTCTGAGTACTCATTTGGCAGATTCTTGTTCTGACAGATTTTCCCCGAAATTGGACTATGTCACCCAACTTGGCGTAAGTGTCCCAATTAGCATTTCTAGTCAACTTTGCAAGATTCCAAAGCCTTTCCACATCACACTTCATATTCCAGGTGCACCTCTCTAGTCTTGTTTAATTCTGTTATTGTTTACTTGCATTCTTAGGTGTTTTTGCATACATCACTATGTTTTCAAACACTTTGCATTTCTTAGGTTTTGCATCAATAATCATCTTTCTTTTTCAGTTTAGTACATTTAGAAATTGTATTTAGGCATATTGCATCCATCCTTACATTGATTTTGAGTGTAGACATTATGCATTTTGGGTCCATTTCTCTCCTTTTAGGTGAAAAACCATAGAAGAGTTAGAGAACCCTTGGATACCCAAAATCGGTGTCCACATTTTGGTGAACCCAACTTTTGAAGATTTTACTTTTGATTTCAAGTGCATTTGCATCCTAGGTTTAACTTTCATCAGCATTGCATTAGGTTTTGCATTGTTTAATTTGCATCCTAGGGTTTTAAAAATTTCATTAGTGAAAAGCTCATATAGCTTGCATTTTGGCATTATATTTCATTAAAAAACAACAAAATTTTGCATTTTCACATTATAACTACATCTGCACATTTGAAAAACATCAAATTGCATTTAAATTTTTTGAAAAGTCACAAAAAATCATTACTAGGACTAATTCGCCACACTGGGTGACTTAAACATTCTACACATTTTGCACTTTAATTTCTAGCATTTTCTGCATATTTTTTGCATTTCAATTTTTTGTTATTACATTTTGTCACAGTTTCCAAATTTGCTATGTTTCTTGCATTTAGTTTGCTTTCATTCATTTGCATCATGTATTTTTGCTTTAATAATTTTTGGATGTCATTAAAATTTTTAGTGGACATATCAAATTGTGCCTTTGGAACTGATCCTTATGACCTTGAGCTTCCTATTGCTCCTTCAACTCCTCATGAATGTCTTCGTGATGTTGAAATCATTGGAGAAGATGATGACAATATGAATAAGTTCCTAAATGAATTCCTTGACAACCTTGAAGCTAATGCATCATTTTACCCATCCATGAAACAACACCTTCGTACAGTCTCACCTTCTGATACGTTTGGTTACTTACATCCTAAAAAAAATGGACCTAACTTCCCTCCATCAGGTGGACCTAGTTCCTCTAAACAAGCAACTTCTCAACCATTCTATGATAAAAAAGTTACAAATACCCCAATCAAGCTTGAAGAAACTTATGGAAAAGGTTTTACCATCTTAAGCAAGCAAGGATGTGACATAACAATTGAACATGAAACCCATCAAATTTTTGAGCAAGTAACAATTGAAGAAAACACAAAAGGGATAGGCTATCGAAATCCACCTCATGACTGTAAGCCTCTTAGAGAGCATCTAAGGCTTTGTAATGATGGTATACGGTGATATTTGAATCTCCCCCTGACTTGAACATCCTTCATCCTCCTGAACAACCCATGACTAATAACAATCATAAGGATACAAGGATCCCCATGGGTCCTCGTCCTCCTTCAATGCATGAAATGGGAGAATCTAGTAAATGCAGATGACCTTACAAGTTGAAAAAACTAAAGTTTCCTCTCCATCCACCACCTAAATGTGAAATGAAACTACAAATGCTTTTAAATAGAGGTATGATATTATTACCACCTATGAATAGGTTGGTCATACATCCTAAAGATTCCAACATACCATATTGCAAATACCATCATGTTCTTGGACACCGCAGTGATGAGTGTTAGACATAGACGGAAATACTGAGTAAGTACCACTTTGATGACACCGACTGTTATCCCATAGTTCCATAGTACACTTTCCCACTCCTTGACATGCAATAGTTGTAGAGTCTTCTATTCTCACTATTGCATGACCTTTCCCATCACCTATTTTGGCTCCTTCTCACCTTGCACTCAGTGGGGGAAAGAAGTTGCTAGCCTTGTCCTAGTAATGCATTTGTTATTGTCACTTAGCTGCGTTATTCACCTTTCATGTATACTGATTGAGATTGGGAAGTAGATGAATTGCTCATTGGTTGGCTTGCATATTCCTTGCTATTCTTTTGAATTTTCTTTTTCTTTTTCTTTTGCATGTGCGTAACATCTTCCTTCTGATGTTCCATTTGATGTTCTCTCTTTGTGACATTCTTCTTTTGTAACTTCATTCTTCTATGTGTCGTACATTGCTTTACTTTTTCATTTTTATTTTATGTTTTCCTTTTGGGATGATGCAAGGAATTGAGACTGAAATGTCTCTCTCATGTTGACCCAAAAGGACCCTTTTCCTTTTTTTTCCTTTTCTTTTGACTTTTCTTGTGTTTTCCTTTTGGGGATGACACAAGCCATTGAGACCAAAATGTCTCTTTCATGTTGACCCAAAAGGCCCCTTTTTTTTCATTTTCCTTTTTCTTTTTCTTGTGTTTTACTTTTGGGGATGATGCAAGGCATTGAGACTAGAATGTCTCTTTCATGTTGACCCAAAATTTTTTCCTTAATCTTTCACCTTTTAATTTTCATTTGCTTTTTTTTTCCTTTTGGGGATGATGCAAAGTGTTGAGACATCCTATGTCACTTCCATGTTGACCCAAATGGATCTTTCCTTTTCTTTGTTTTCACTCTCTTTGTGTCATTATTCTAGTTCTTTGTATTTGGGGAAGGATGATAGCTCTGAGCTCTTTACAAAACATTGCAGCAAAGAACATGCTGACCCCAAATCCATAGATCCCTTATGTGTTTGGTATTTTTATTTTGGGGGAAACTTCTTCATTTTTCTTTTTACTTTGTCTCGCATGATGTAGCTTTACTTGGAGACATATGACTTGGCATAGGGCTTTCCAAGTTGCCTCTCAAGTCTTCTTTCTTGTTTGCATTTTTTATTTGCTACTTTAAAGTAATTACTCACAGAACGGTGTGTAGCAATTCCTTTAAATTGGGGGCATACATTGGAATTATTCATTCAAAATTTTCCTTTTTCTTGGTTCTTAGTGTAGCCTTGCTACTTCATATGATGCATTTTTTTCTTTGTGGATGAGATTAGGTATAGTATCCTTCATGAGTATGATCTATCTTAGCATATTACATTCCCCTTAGTGGCCTGATATGACACACTACATCCCCTAAGTTGTGAATTTTCTATTCTTTGATCGATGCTCTCTTGGAGACATTAGATACAATGTTCCCTAAGTTAAAGAGATCACATGAACTAAACAAGACTCCTTTGAACATCTTTTGCATGATTGAATTTTGCATTTTTTATATGGCCACCTTACATAACACAACTTGGATGCCTATAGTGCCATGGCATTTGTTCATGAGTTATAAGGATACAAAGATTTCCTTGTCTCATGAAGTACGAAATGACATTTTCCTTTGTGGCACCTTATTAAAGTTATTAGGAGTTATAACTTTGGTATGGTTGAGTGAGAAGCCCATTTCGAGGCATGAATTTTTCCCATAGCTACCTGTGTGTGTGTGAGTACATACTAGCCATGAGTGTATGTTTCTCACCTTTTGGGCCTTCTCACCCAGTGGAAAACCATGAATTCTATCGCCCTAGAGTGAGTATTCATTTTCTTTTCTGGAAAATAGCCTAGATCTGATCCACAATGAGATGGACAAATGAACAAAGCTTAATATGACCTTCCTTTCTTTCAATTTCTCTCTTTCAATCTTTTTCATCCATTTTCATGTGTGTTCCTTTGTGTTTATGTTTGGTTTTCTATGAGATCTTGACCCTAGGGGCTTGATCATTCCTCTTGATTAGTGTTGTCTCTTCTTACCAGCATGAGCACATTTGGATCCCTCCTGATGTGCATGATAGGATACTTTAGTGTGAGTTTGAAGCAAGTTCATCTTCTCACTAAAGTGGGGGCTTAATGTGTCAACAAAAAATATAGGACACTTTTATGCTCACTTGAGTCTTTCTTATGGACTTTGGCTTCATTTTACCTAGCTTTAGTGTTGTAATGTAGTCAACACATTCACATTAGGTCTTGGACCCTTGAGAATCATTAAGAATTCTAGGATGTCTTGTAAAAGTGTTGTAACCCACTTTCACACTTTTCTAGGACCCTTTCATTATAAATCACTTAAGTAACCCCTTTTTATCACTTACCAAATCTTATTTCAAAGTGTTTTAAAGAGTTGTAACAAATTCTCATGCTTTTCTAGACTTGTCATCAATAAACTGACCCTTTCTTATGTTTAAATGACCCTTTATTGCACTTTTTAACCATACTTAAGTGTATATTTGAGAATATTCCTGTTAAACCTTATTAAATACACTTCAATCCCTGACACCTAGTAAAATTTCCCTAGTGGGCCCAATTCGCCACCTTGGTTGACTTAGTCTCATTGGGCAAAAAAATCAAAATAATTTTAATTTTCTTGCGGGATTTTATTCTCTTATCCTTGAGGTCGGCCTGTGATGTGTTATTTTGGGAAATATTGGAAATAAAAGTATAACTAAAGGGTTTTTCATCTCATTTTACACCTAATTCATCCACCACTCAAGCAATTAATCTTGTAATCATCTTCAAGTATCTCTAAGCATTATCTAGCCATCCATTGGAGCACTTCATTACATATCTTCAGATTTCAGTAGCAAGGGTTTGGTGAGTTTATGAAATTGCATGTTGTTTATTCATCATTCTATTTCTATTTCAATTCATTATCTAGGGTTTGATTACCAAATTGGGGTTTGACCAAGGAAAACCCATATTATTTAACCCTTAACCTTTTTTCCCCTCTTTGCATGTGTGTTTGTAGGCCTTGTATGCAAATTTGTCAAAGAGCAAGGTGTTAAAAAGGTGTTTCCAGTCTATCAAAGTCCTCAAAGTCAACAAAGCCCTAATTAAAGCTTGGAGACCTATTTAAGCCCATTTTTTGTAGTTTTTGAACCAAACACCTTTCAAGAAGGGAACTGCAAAACAAAAGATACAAAATTCTGTCCTAAATTTCTTGAGAATCCTAGGTGGACTAAGTCACCATTTGTGGTGAATTGGTTCCACTTCCAGGCCTAAAAAGTGAATTCTACATTTTTGAGTACCCATTTGGCAGATTCTTGTTCCGACAGATTTTCCATGAAACTGGACTAAGTCGCCTAGCTTGGCATAAGTGTCCTAGTCAACATTTCTAGTCAACTCTATAGGATTCTAGAGCCTTTCCACATCACACTTCAAATTCTAGGTGCACCTCTCCAGTCTTGTTTAATTTTGTTATTATTTACTTTCATTCTTAGGTTTTTTTTTAATACATCACTATGTTTTCAATCACTTTGCATTTCTTAGGTTTTGCATCATGTACCGTCAAAAAATGGACCCTATTTTCATGGAGTTTTAGGTCTTGTTAGTGTTAGAGCTATGTTGCTTTAATTTTATGATGTATTTTGGCTTGAACATACTTATTTTAGTGCTAAAATTCAAAGAACAACATCTTGTGAAGGTGTTGTGAAGTGTTGTAAGACATTTCTACATTCTTCTAGACTCTATTTAATGCAATTCACCTAAAAACTGCCTTTTCACTCATCTACAAGTCCTATTTTGAAGTGTTGTAAAGTCTTGTAACAAGATTTCACGCTTTTCTAGACACATTTTCATTATTTACACCTTTTTGATGCTTTATTTTGTCTCTTTATGCCCTCATATGCTTATATTAAGTGTATTTTTGGGTCCTATCCCAACAAACAACATTAAATGTGAAATTTTCCTTGACACTTGCTTTTGGGTCCAAGGTGGGACTCATTCGCTAAGGGTTGCGAATGAGTCCCCCTTGGCCCCAAATTCAAAATATTTCAAAATTTCTTTTGGTATTTTACTCAAATTCACTTCATGTCGGCCTGTGATGAGGTATGAACGAACAATAAGTCACAAGATTTGTATAAATATGTGATTTTCACCTCATTCTATGACCTATTCACCTATTCATTCAAAACATTCATAATTCAAGCAATTTTCAAGCACTCAAGCATCTTACATCATCAACTCAAACACTTTCAAGCACTTTGGAGCAGCCATTTACATCACTTTAGACTTACATATTCAAGTGTTTGGTAAGTTTTTAATATTTTCATGTTATTCATTTATCATTTTCCTTGCATGTCATTCATTTCTACTGGGTTTAATTACTAAAGTGGGGTTTGACCAAGGCAAACCCGTATTCACTAACATCCCAACATTTCCCCCCTTTGTGAATGTGTATTTGTAGCTTTGTTTTGCAAATTTAGCAGGTTTAAAGGTGTTGAAAAGTGGAATTGAAGTCAACTAGGCTCTTCAAATCAATTTATCATCTATTTAAGAATTCTAAGCAGTTTCAACCCATTTTCTATAGAATTGACCCTAACAACCATACACTCAGTCATTACTAGATCTAGAGTAGCAGTGTTGACCTTTGACTTTTCAAAAATCTTGGGGAGGACTAGTTCGCTAGCCTTGGTGAATGAGTCCCACTTGAAATTTGCAAATTTGCATTTTTTTAGAAATCAACTCCCGGCTGTTAGAAATCAGGTCCCAACACTTCTTCAATAGTCAGAGGGTAGATTCACCACCCTTGGGGAATGAGTTCCACTGTGTAAAATCAAAAATTTTGATCAACATTTTAGACACTCTAGAGAGCTCACTCCACATCTAGGTGCACTCATATTTGACCCTGTACCTTCTGTTCTACATATTTCTTTCAATTTCTTCATATTTCATAGTAGTTTGCATATCACACTATGTTTTCAAACAAAGCATAAATCTTAGTTTTGCATTCATTTTTAGTCATTTAGATCAATAAATTTCATTTAGTTCAGTTCATTTACATAACATCATACTTTATAGATGGTTATTTGAATGAACATAAGTATTTTAGAAGCCCAAATCTCTCTCATTTCTAGGTGGAAAATCCTAGGAAGAGAGCAAGCATTGTTGGGTTCCTAAAATCTATGTTTCATTTTGGTGAACCTAACTTTTGAACATTTTTAAACTTCTTATTGCATCCATACATTGCATCCTTTTTTTCATTTTCATTGCACTTCAATTAGGATATTAATTTCATATTACATTCTAGAATCTTTCATTTTGCATTAGTGAAAAACTCATTTAGTTTTCATTCTTGCATTCAATTTCTTTGAAAATATCAAAACTTTGCATTGTGTGCCTATATTTGCATTCTGAAAAGCATTTAAATAATTCTTCAAATTCTGAAAAATACAAAAAAATTACATCCTGGGACTCATTCGTCACCTAGGGCGAATCAGCGCCTCTACATATTTTAGACATTAATTTTGCACCGTTTCTGGTATTTTCCTGCATTTTTGTTTTCTGTATTTGCATTCCTATTATAGTTAGCAGATCTTCTATTATTTGCATTTTACATTCTTAGAATAGCTTGCATCTCCAACCACCCCTCCTTTGTGGTACTTGCATGAGTGTTTGGTGCCCTATTGATAATACTTTCGTGAGAAGAAGTTCTAGACTCATGGCATCCCGCGATAGCACTTTTGTTGTGGACCTTGGGATCTCACGAGCTCCTACTCCTAGTATGGAAAATGGTGCATTATGCCTTGACAATACCACTTCCATGCCCTCACCTTTCCATCCTATGCATGTTGACAATAAAAAAAAGCCTCTCTTGCAAGAAAAGGTTAGTAACATTCATGAGGACTTTGCACATTTACAACATGACTTGTCACTTGAAAAAATTTCCACCATTGCTATACCTACTATAGAGAACCTTTATCGCTTAATTGAGAGTGATGATGGTTTGCAAGTGGTGAAACAAATAACCAAGATTTACAATAAACATGCCTCTTCCAATACTCCATCCACAAACATTCCTGTCACCCAAGGATCATCACAAGTTCCTTCTCCTTCCACCATAGCTTCCATTCCAACTTACACTAATCCACAAGTCCATACAACTTTACATCAATCCAATAATGTGGCTACTTCTTTCTCGATTTCCACTAGCATTCCTACTTAGTGGCACCGCAACATCCTTCCACCACCTTCACACCCCTTAGTATACCTCACACTTCCCCTAACATCACATACACTCCATCACCATTTTCCCTTCCACCTCAACCCCATTATCTTGATCCCTTTATGACAAAACTCCTTAATATTGTTTCATCCATGCAACACCAAATTGCCACCATTAGTCAAGCTCAAACCACTCCACGGACATATCTTGTTCATAGTAGCCCCTTATCATTAGAAATATTACATACCCTGATGCCACATGGGATAGAAATGCTAAGATTTGAGAAATACAGAGGAAAAGGATATCCTGTTAACCATGTCAATTCCTTTACTGCCTTGCGTTGTGACTTTGTCCTTGACGATAAAATTTTAGCCAAACTTTTTCCAAGGACTTTGAAGGATATTTCCTTAGAATGGTTTTCCAACTTTCCTAATCATTCCATCCATTCATTTAATGACTTGGTGGAAGATTTCATTAATCAATTTCAAGTGCACATGACACCTAAAATGACAATGGATGACCTTATGTGATGTAGACAAAACAATGATGGAAAAGTGGGATTTTATCTCTCATTACTAGTCCTTATATTCTCAAATTGATGTCCAAATTCCAAATGCACATCTATAGAAGATCATGTTTATTGAAAATTTGCACACTACCCTTCAAGATAGGCTTACCATGATGAAATTCACTTCATTCATGGATTTTTGCACAACCTTATGTGATTATCAAAATTTGGTTTCAGGTTGTGAGTCAAAATCCACTTCTAGCCAAATTGACAAAACTAAAAAAAATAATCAACACCAAAACAACACACAAAATTTCCACAAACCTAACCTAGGATTCTTACAATTTAGTTCACCTCCTACACCCCAACCACAATCAAATTTACAATTTCAGAATTCAATGGCCACCTCTAAAACAATTGTACCTTATCGTTATGGTGATCCAAATATACATTTCACTCCTTTGCCTGACACCCTCCATCAGGCAATGAACAAACTCATCCAAAAAAAAATGCTTACCCTACCACCTGTTTGACCACTTGATTCTAATCAACCCCTACCTCTTACCTTCAAGCCTAATGCTTATTGTAATTTTCATCGTCAAAATGGCCATGACACCGAACATTGCAAGCATATTAAACATCTAGTTCAAGCCCTCATTGATTTGGGTGAATTGACCATTATGGGTGTTAATGATCAAGGTAATAAGTCTGTTGCACCTCCTAACCAAAATTTGCAAATTTTCACCAATCCTATGCCTAAACACACCACCTCATTTGTCAAGGCTAGTGAACCTTCCAAGCCTATTGTAATGACTATTGATACACACAACGAACAACTTGATACATCTCCTATTTTTTCCCAAGCTAGTCCTATGGATAAACTTGTAGCTACGATAAAAATTATCCCTCACAAGGGCCAAACCACTAAATCACTTGATATTACTTTTTCTTCTAACGATATACTACAAAAGCTTCCTGATGGTCCTCTCTACATAGCTAGTCGAATCTATGATAAACCTACTAATGGGATATTAATAGATCCCACTTGTGGTGAGAATGTGATCACATAAGAATTTCTAGTATTACATGATCTATATCAAGATAATTATAATCTACCAACTCCATGGATTAAAACACATCATGGTTTTGCATGCCCTACGATTGGATCAATCGTGCTACCTTTAAAAATAGGACCTAAGACTTTGGAGATAACGTTTTCAATTATTCCACAATCCGACCAATTTCATTTGTGGCTAGGCCTTCCTTGGCTTTGCTTAATGAAAGTAGTCCCATCATTCATTCATAAGTGCTTAAAGTTTCTACATGGAAATTAGGTATTTTCCGTACACCATAGTGTCTTTAATCCTTTATCTACTAAAGGTAACTTTTCCTTAGAAGCTTTTTGGCCTGAACCAATGGAACCTATCAATCCTTGTGAGGAATTATTTTACATTGCTTATCAAAAGTTTAAATCCAAAAATATTGCTGAATTATCTCTTCGTAACACACCTCCATCCACCTCCACTGATCCTATCCTAGATGAAACCATGATTACAACTGAGTTTGATATTGAAAAAACCATCAAACTTTCTAAGCAACCTCCTCTTGATACTTCCCCACCATCATTTAAAAGACCAAGAGAACATGAAATAACTCATGTCGTACCACCTTGTATTAAACAATTATATAAATAAAATGAGAAAGTGGTTGATCCTTCCTCTTTGGTTTCTTCTGTTCTTCCTTCTTCGGAAGTAGAAGACCCTACAATGAATCAATCTACTCTTACACCTCAACAACTCCAAAACATAATTAAACAAAACTACGGTGCTTAGGAATGTTAGCGCCACCATCATCTCCTTGCTCATCAATCTCGTATGGAAGATGATAAAGAAAACCAACCTCCACCTTTGAAAAAAGAAATAGATGACCACCATCCCTCTCTTGAATTACCCCATGATAGTTCAACCTAACAATCAAAACAAAACAAACCCATCCAACAACCCACACTCTTGATACACCCATCCTTAGAAATCACCCTTCGTCCTCTTGTTGTTATTAATATTGATGATGACGATGAGGAAGTGATGATTACTAAAATAGACGAAGAAGTACACAATGATTTGAATTCCTTATTTTCATCTACAATGAGCTTAAATGATAAATCCTCTCCACCAAGTGAGGAACTTGGTATGACTCCTTGTTCAACACTTGTGATTCCTCCTTTAGATAGTCAACTTCCTTTGCATTACACTGAACATGATTGGGAGGTGGATGACTTGTTAGATGGATGAGTTGCATTTGCCTCACTAGCCCTTTATCTTTTTCTTTTCATGTGTGTATCGTGTTCCCCCATATCGTGCGTTTGATATTTCCTCTCTTTGTACATTTCTTCTATTTGTATCTTTATTCTTCTATTTGTCATAATTTGTTTTGTGTTTTCCTTTTGGGGATGATGCAAGGCGTTGAGATGCCCTATGTCTCTTCCATGTTGACCCAAATGTCCTTATATTTTTTGCTTTTTTTTTTTGTTTTCCTTTTGGGGATGACGCAAAGTTTTGAGACACCATATTCTCTTCCATGTTGACCCAAATGGTCCTTGTCTTTTTCATTTTTTTTTGTGTTTTCCTTTTGGTGATGAAGCAAAGCATTGAAATGCCCTATTTCTCTTCCATGTTGACCCAAATGGTCCTTTTTCCTTTTTCCTTTGACTTTTCTTGTGTTTTTCCTTTTGGGGATGACACAAGGCATTGAGACTGACATGTCTCCTTCATTTTGACCCAAAAGCTTTCTCTCTTTTCTTTTCTGTCTTTTTTGCTTTTGTTTTCCTTTTGGGGATGATTCAAAGTATTGAGACTGCAAGTGTCTCTTCCATGTTGACTCAAAATGGACTTTGCTTTTTTTTCCTCTCTTTGTGTCATTCTTCTAGTTCTATGTGTATTTGGGGAATGATGAAAGTTCTGAGCTCTTTCATAAAAACATTGCAGCAATGAGCATACTAACCCCAAATCCATAGATCCCTTATGTGTTTGGTGTGCTTTCTTTTCTAGGGGGCAACTCCCTTCCTTTTTTTATGTTTCATTTTTCCCTGACATGACATATCTTAACTTTGAAACATATGACTTGGCATAGAGCTTTGCAAGTTGGCTCTCATGTCTTGTTTTCTTGTTGCATTTCCCTTTTCTTCTCTACTTTCAAGTAATTACTCACAGAATGATGTGTAGCAATTCCTTTAAAGTAGGGGGCATACATTACCATTATTTTATTTGCATTCTTAGCAAAGCCTTGTTTTATATGTGATGTGTTTGCCACTTGTGAATGACATTGGGTATGATGTCCTTCATAAGTGTGATCTATCTCAGCATATTGCATTCCTCTTAGTGATTTGATGTGACACACTGCATCCCCTAAGTTGTGAATATACTATTCTTTGATTGGTCCTCTCTTGGAGACATTAGACACAATGTTCCCTAAGTGATTGACCTTGCATAAACTAAACAAGACTCCTTTGAACATATTACACATGAAATTATTATTCAACCACCTTGCATAACACAACTTGCATGCCTATGGAGTTGTCTTATTTGTTTCGCTTCCTTGCATAGCACAAATTGCATGCCTGTGGTGCCATCCTATTTTACTTAAACCAAAACTTGCATTTTGTTTGGCTTTTGTGGCACCTTGCTAAAGTTAACGAATGGGTATAGCTTTAGCATGGTTGATCAGGAAGCCCACCTAGCGGCATGACTTTTCCCCATAGCCACCTTTTTGAATGTTTTGTGAGTACATACCAACTAGCGTATGTATCTTACTTCTTGGGATTTCTCACCTCATGGACAACTAGTTCTATGGCCCCAAAGCGAGTACACATATTCTTTTTCAAACAATTAGCCTAGATATGTTTTCATAACTATTTGGAATGATGATCAAAGCTTCACTCAATTCCTCTCAACACTTGTGTGTTCCTTTGTCCTTATGTTTAGTCTATCATGGGATCTTCATCCTGGGGGCTTGATCATCCCTCTTGTTTGTTGTATTTCATCTTGCTAACGTAAGTGCATTTGAATCCTCTTCTCTGTGATGGTCATGGCTATTTTAGTGTGAGGAAGCAAGTTTCTCTCACTAAAGTGGGGGATAAATGTACCATCAAAAAATGGACCCTTCCCATTTTCATGGTCTTTTAGTCTTGTTTCATAGTGTTAGAGATATGTTGCTTTAATTTTATGATGTATCTTGGCTTGAACATGCTTATTTTAGTGCTAAAATTCAAAGAACAATTTCTTGTGTAGGTGTTGTGAAGTGTTGTAAGACATTTCTACATTCTTCTAGACTCTATTTAATACAATTCACCTAAAAACCACCTTTTCACTCATCAAAAAAGTCCTATTTTGAAGTGTTGTAAAGTATTGTAATAGGATTTCACACTTTTCTAGGCACATTTTCATTATTTACACCTTTCTCATGCTTTATTTTGTCTCTTTATGCCCTCATATGCTTATATTAAGTGTATTTTTGGGTCCTATCCTAACTAACAACATTAAATATGAAATTTTCCCGGACACTTGGTTTTGGGTCCTAGGTGGGACTCATTCATGAAGGGTGGCAAATGAGTCCCCCTTGGCCCCAAATTCAAAATATTTCAAAATTTCTTTCAATATTTTACTCAAATTCACTTCATGTCAACCTATGATGAGGTATGAATAGATAATAACGCACAAGATTTGTATAAATATGTGATTTTCACCTCATTCTATGACCTATTCACCTATTCATTCAAAACATTCATAATTCAGACAATTTTCAAGCACTCAAGCATATTATGTCATCGACTCAAGCACTTTCAAGCACTTTGGAGCAGCCATTAACATCACTTCAGATTTGCATATTCAAGGGTTTGGTAAGTTTATAATATTTTCATGTTATTCATTTATCATTTCCCTTTCATGTCATTAACTTCTACTGGGTTTAATTACTAAAGTGGGGTTTGACCAAAGCAAACCCCTATTCACTAACATCCCAACATTTTTCCCCTTTGTGCATGTGTATTTGCAGCTTTGTTTTGTAGATTTAACAAGTTTAAAGGTGTTGAAAAGTGGAATTAAAGTCAACTAGGCTCTTCAAATCAATTCATCATCTATTCAAGGATTCTAAGCACTTTCAACCTATTTTTTGCAGAATTGACCCTTACAACTATACACTTAGTCATTACCAGATCTAGAGTAGCAGTGTTGAACTTTAACTTTTTAGAAATCTTGGGGAGGATTGATTCACCACCCTTGGCGAATGAGTCCCACTTGAAATCTGGAAATCTGCATTTTTTTAAGAAATCAACTCCAGATTGTCAAAAATCAGGTCCTGACACTTTTTCAACAGTCGAAGGACTAATTCGCCACCCTTGGCGAATGAGTCCCACTGTGAAAAATAAAAAAAATTGATCATCATTTCAGACACTCTAGAAAGCTCACTCAACATCCAGTTGCACTTCGATTTGACCCTATACCTTCTTTTCTACATATTTCCTTACATCTCTTCATATTTCATAGTAGTTTGCATATTGCACTGTGTTTTCAAAAAAACACAAATCTTAGTTTTGCATTCATTTTCAGTCATTTAGATCAATCAATTTAATTTAGTTAAGTTCATTTACATAACATCATACTGCATAGATCCTTATTTGAATGAACATAAGTATTTTAGAAGCCCAAATCTCTCTCTTTCTAGGTGGAAAATCCTAGGAAGAGAGCAAGCATTGTTGGGTTCCTAAAATCTATGTTTCACATCAATAATCATCTTTATTTTTTAGTTTAGTGCATTTAGACATTGCATTTATGCATATTGCATACATCCTTGCATTGATTTTGAGTGTAGAAATTATGCATTTTAGGTCCATTTCTCTCCTTTTAGGTGATAAACCATAGAAGAGTTAGAGAACCCTTGGATACCCAAAAATGGTGTCCACATTTTGGTGAACCAGAATTTTGAACATTTTACTTTTGATTTCAAGTGTATTTGCATCCTAGGTTTAACTTGCATCAACATTGCATTAGGTTTTGCATTGTTTAATTTCCATCCTAGGGTTTTAAAAATTGCATTAGTGAAAAGCTCATATAGCTTGCATTTTTGCATTATATTTCATTGGAAACAACAAAAAATTTGCATTTTCACATTGTAGCTACATTTGCGCATATGAAAAAAGATCAAATTGCATTTAATTTTTTTGAAAAATTATAAAAAAATCATTACTAGGACTAACTCACCACATTGGGTGAGTTATTCCTTCTGCACATTTTCTTTATTTCAGTATTTTTTTATTACATTATGTCATAGTTTCCACATTTGCTATTTTTCTTGCATTTAGTTTGCTTTCATTCATTTGCATCATGGATTTTTTCATTAATAAGTTTTGGATGTCATTAAAATCTTTAGTGGACATGTCAAATTGTGCCTTTGGAATTGATCCTAATGATCTTGAGCTTCCTCATTCTCCTTCAACTCCCCATGAATGTCCTCGTGATGTTGACATAATTGGAGAAGATGATGACAACATGATTTTAAGTTCCTAAATGAATTCCTCGACAACCTAGAAGATAATGCATCCCTTTACCCATCCATGAAACAAAAAGACCTTCCTACAGTCTCACCTCCCAATACATTTGGTTACTTACATCCTACAACAAAAAAATGACCTAAGTTCCCTCCATCAGATGGACCTAGTTCCTCTAAACAAGCTTATCAACCATTCTATGATAACCTAGTTACAAATACCCCAATCAACCTTGAAGAAACTTATGGCAAAGGTTTTACCATCTTAAGCAAGCAAGGATGTGACATAACAATTGAACATGAAATCCATCAAATTTTTGAGCAAGTAACAACTAAAGAAAACACAAAAGGGATAGCTATCAAGATCCCCCTCATGATCATAAGCCTCTTAGAGAGCATCTAAAGCTTCATAATGATGGTACGGTGATCATTGACTCTCCCCCTGACTTGAACATCCTTCTTTCTCCTGAACAACCCATGACTAATAACAATCATAAGGATACAAGGATCCCCATGGGTCCTCTTCCTCCTTCTATTCATGAAATGGGTGAATCTAGTAAATTCAAATGACCTTACAAGTTGAAAAATATAAATTTTCCTCTCCATCCACCACCTAAATGTGAAAGGAAACTAAAAAATATTTTAAACAGAGGTCTCATATTATTACCACCTATGAATAGGTTGGTCATACATCCTAAGGATTCCAACATAGTACCATATTACAAATACCATCTTGTTCTTGGACACCATAGCGATGCATGTCGAACATTGAAGGAAATAATGAGTAAGTACCACTTCGATGACACCGATTGCTATCCCATAATTCCATAGTACACTTTCCCACTCCTTGAAAGCCAATAGTTGTAGAGTCTTCTATTCTCAATATTGCATGACCTTTCCCATCACCTATCTTGGCTCCATCTTTCCTTGCACTCAATGGGGGCAAGAAGTTGCTAGCCTTGTCCTAGTAATGCATTTTTCATTGTCCCTTAGTTGCATTATTCACCTTCTGCTTATATTGATTGAGATTGGGAGGTTGATGACTTTCTCATTGGTTGACTTGCATATGCCTTGCTAGTCTTTCAAAATTTCTTTTTGTTTTTGTTTTGTAGGTGCGTAACATGTTCTCCCATGATGTTCCATTTGATGTTCTCTCTTTATGACATTCTTCTATTTTTACTTTCATTCTTCTATTTGCCATACATCTCTTTTTCTTTTTCACTTTTTTTCTTATGTTTTTCCTTTGGGGATGATGGAATGCATTGAGACCAAAATGTCTCTCTCATGTTGACTCAAAAGGACCCTTTTCCTTTTTTTTCCTTTTCTTTTGACTTTTCTTGTGTTAAATTCATTTTGGGGATAATGCAAGGCATTGAGATTGAAATGTCTCTTTCATGTTAACCCAAAAGGCCCCTTTTCTTTTCTTTTTACTTTTACTTTTTCTTGTTTTTCCCTTTTGGGGATGACGCAAGGCATTAAGACCACAATGTTTCTTTCATGTGGACCCAAAATATTTTCCTTTTTATTTCGCCTTTACATTTTCATTTTCTTGTGTTTTCCTTTTGGGGACGATGCAAAGTGTCAAGACATCTTATGTCCCTTCCCTGTTGACCCAAATGGATCTTTCCTTTTCTTTGTTTTCGCTCTCTTTGTGTCATTCTTCCAGTTCTACGTATTTGGGGAATGATGACAGTTCTAAGCTCTTTACAAAAAAATCTAGCAAAGAACATGCTGACCCCAAATCCATAGATCCCTTATGTTTTTGGTATTTTTATTTTGTGGGAAACTCCTTCCTTTTTCTTTTACCCATCTCTCACATGACATCACTTTACTTGGAAACATATGACTTGGCATAGGGCTTTCCAAGTTGAATCTCAAGTCTTCTTTCTTGTTTGCATTTTTTATTTGCTACTTTAAAGTAATTTCACACAGAACGGTGTGTAACAATTCCTTTAAAGTGAGGGCATACATTGGCATTATTCATTTGCATTTTTCTTTTTCTTGGTTCTTAGTGCAACCTTGTTACTTCATACGATGCATTTGTTGCTTTGTGGATGACATTAGGTATAGTTCCCTTCATGATTATGATCTATCTTAGCATATTGTATTCCCCTTAGTGGCCTGATGCGACAAACTACATACCCTAAGTTGTGAATCTTCTATTCATTGATTAACGCTCTCTTGGAGACATTAGATACAATGTTCCCTAAGTTAAAGACCTCACATGAACAAAACAAGACTCCTCTAAATATCTTTTGCATGATTTCATTTTGCATTTGTTATATGGCCACCTTGCATAGCACAAATTGGATGCCTATAGTGCCATCACATTTGTTCATGAGTTCTAAGCATATAAATCTTTTCTTGTCTCATGAAGCATGAAACAAGATTTTACTTTGTAGTACCTTATTAAAGTTATCAGGAGGTATAACTTTGGTATGGTTGAGTGGGAAGCCCATTTCGAGGCATGAATTTTCCCCATAGGCACCTGTGTGTGTGTGAGTACATACCAGCCATGAGTGTATGTTTCTCACCTTTTGGGCCTTCTCACTTGGCAGACAACCATGAGTTCCATCGACCCAGAGTGAGTATTCATTTTATTTTCTATACAAACAACCTAGATCTAATCCACAACAAGATGGAAAAATGATCGAAGCTTGATCTGACCTTCCTTTCTTTCAATTTCTCTCTTCAATTATTTTTCATCATCTTTCATATGTGTTCCTTTGTGTTTATGTTTGGTTTTCCATGAGATCTTGATACTGGGGGATTGATCATCTCTTTTGATTGTTTTTGTCTCATCTTACCAACATGAGAAAATTTGGATCCCTCTTGATGTGCATGATGGGCTAATTTAGTGTGAGTTTGAAGCAAGTTCATCCTTTCACTAAAGTGGGGGCTTAATGTGTCACTAAAAAATGCATAGAACTTGGAAATTTTTACACTCACTTGAGTCTTTCTTATGGACTTTGGATTGATTTTTCCTAGATTTAGTGTTGTAATGTGGTCAACAAATTCACATTAGGTCTTGGACCCTTGACAATCATAAATAATTCTAGGATGTCTTGTAAAAGTGTTGTGTAGTGTTGGGTATGTGCAGGATCATGATGGGCCAAAAAGTGGTGATATGATGGGTATATGTAGGCTATGTGGCTGACGACTTTTTTTTACCCAAAATTGGTGAAATGAAAAGGGTTTTTAAAGGATATTTTCAACTTTCCACCAATATAAATTATTCTTTACTTTTAATTTAATAAATAATTATTATTCATTTTCTATTTGAATTACAATTAAAGTCCTAATTGATAGGTTGATTGAAAAACATCTATAGCTTTCAAATGATATCACATTTTTGAATCTAAAACATGCATCACATTCTATGCTTTGCATACTATAGGATTAAATTTTTTTGAATTTCATGAAGTTTTGACCAAGTTAAAGGTGGTCAGACATATGAGTTTTATATTTTTAAAATTTGTAATAAAAAAATCATAATTAATTATTTACTTGGAAAAATTGCAAAAAAATATGCATCACATTGGGACATGAGTGTCAACTTATATCTACAATATTATAAAAAATATATCATTTTATTGTGGTTAGGGTGGTCAAACAGACACCTACTTCTTACTTTTTCCTTGAAATTTAAGTGCTACTGCATTGAAATTTTAAATTTTCACCAAATATATTTAAAAATAAAATAAAATAAACCTAGTAGTTTAGAAACTACATTCAATTTTCTATAGATTCTTTTGTTACATATTTTCTAAATAATATAGATAACTTATTCAAATTTTGACATCAAGTTGCATAACTCTGATTTTTCTAAATTTTTTGCTACTTAAGGGCCTATTTTTTCCATGATGATCCTATACATACTCTATTGTAACCCACTTTCAAAATTTTCTAGGACCCTTTCATTATAATTCACTTAAATAACCCCTTTTTTATCATTTACCAAGTCTTATTTCAAAGTTTTGTAAAGAGTTGTAACAAATTCTCATGCTTTTCTAGACTCAAGTGTCATCATTAAATTGACCCTTTATGTTTAAATGACCCCTTAATGCACTTTATAGCCATACTTAAGGGTATATTTGAGAATATTCTTGGTAAACCTTATTAAATACACTTCAATTCTTAACACCTAGTAAAATTGCCTTGGTGGGACCAACTCACCACCTGGGGCGACTTAGTCCCATTGGGTGCAAAAATAAAAATAATTTTAATTTTTTGGTGGGATTTTATTCTCTTATCCTTGAGGTCGGCTTTTGATGTGTTATTTTTTAGGAAATATTAGAAAATCAATTATAAATAAAGGGTTTTTCCTCTCATTTTACACCTAATTCATCCAACACTCAAGCAATTAATCTTTTAATCATTTTCAAGCATCTCTAAGCATTATCAAGTCACCCATTAGAGAACTTCATTACATATCTTCAGAATTCAACATCAAAGGTTTGGTGAGTTTATGACATTGCATGTTTATTCATCCTTTTATTTCTATTTCATTTCATTATCTAGGGTTTGATTACCAAATTGGGGTTTGACCAAGGCAAACCCTTATTCTTTAACCCTTAACTCTTTTTCCCCTCTTTGCATGTGTGTTTGTAGGTATTGTATGAATTTTTTTTAAAGAGAAGTGTGTTAGAAATTTTTTTGCAATCCATCAATGTCCTCGTATTCAACAAAGCCCTCATTGAAGCTTGGAGACCTATTTCAACCCATTTTTTGTAGTTTCTCAACTAGACACCTTTCAAGAAGGGAAGTGTAGACCGAAAGCTACAGAATCCTGTGTCAAATTTCTTTAGATTCCTAGGTGGACTAAGTCACCATCTGTGGTTAATTAGTCTCACTACTAGGCCTAAAAAGTGAATTTTGCATTTCTAAGTACCCATTTGGTAGATTGCTATTTTGACAGATTTTCCTTGAAACTGGACTAAGTTTCCCAGCTTGGCGTAAGTGTCCTAGTCAATATTTCCAGTCAACTATGTAGGATTATAGAGCCTCTCTACATCACACTTTAGATTCTAGTTGCACCTCTCTAGTATTGTTTAATTATTTAATTGTTTACTTGTATTCTTAGGTGTTTTTGCATCAATAATCATCTTTCTTTTTCAGTTTAGTGCATTTAGGCATATTGCATCCATCCTTGCATTGATTTTGAGTCTAGACATTACGCATTTTGGGTCCATTTCTCTCCTTTTAGGTGAAAAACCTAGAAGAGTTAGAGAACCATTGGATACCCAAAATCAGTGTCCACATGGTCATAGATCACATGCAACTTCACTCAAAAAATGATCAAAGATAAATAGTAGAATGAAGAGAAATATGAAATGAGATAAAAATAGAGACAAGGCAAGATAAATTGTAGAATAATCTCAATACTCTTATCAAGCAATCACTGAACTAGCCGAACTGGACGGACTAGTGAAGGTGAGAGGAGAGTGCTCAATATATAGAAAAATAGGGGCAAATACATCAAAGATGTGCATTAACTCCTACTACCCATAAAAGGTGGGGGGTTTTGACATACTTGGTAAATGAAAAAACATATGGCATAACTTCCTCATGTGAAACAAAAAGGAAGTGTCACATAAATCAGAAAGAGGGTGAGAAACCCAACTACCCCATAACCTACCTAGGTAAAAACAAAATAGTGGTTATGAGAGGTGACACAACAAGCCAAAAGAGGATGTGTAACTCAACTACCAATGTGTGGGAGAGAGTGACACATGTAGCTACTATATTTCACCATATGTCCTCATATTAACTACTCCTAATAAACATAAGAAAGGTTAAATAATATATGTAGGAAAAAAATACCCCTAACATAAGGAAAATAAAAAACCTACACTAACACCCCAGGCCCTAAGTGTAGCTTAGGTGGGTGAAAATATGGGTCCCAACAAATGAAGCCATGTTAGGCACTCATGTACATAGAGATTCCACCATAAGAAGAAGCCCTCCATAAGAGGAATAACCCCCCCTAAATAGAGAGAGAAAATACCTCCCAAGATTAGAATGAAGGAATAAGAAGCCCCTCTTGAAGTAGACACCTATCGCACCCCAAGCAATGCTCATAGATGAAGGAACTTTTTGTGAATGGTTTAGTGAAGATTTTCACAGTCTTCTTTGATGTCAAAAAATACTTAAGATCAATGTTCCCTTCCCAAATCAGCTCCCGAATGTAGTGCATATGAATCTCAATGTGTTTCATCCTCTAATGATGAACTGGATTCCTTGAGATCTGTATTGCTTCCTGATTATCACAAAAGATGACTATAGGATTTCTAATTGAAATATCAAACTTAGTGAGAATATTCTGAAGCTAAATAGCCTTAGTGGTGGCATTAACTATCTTTTGATACTCAACCTTTGTAGATGATTGAGAAATTGCATATTTCTTCTTACTTGACCAACAAATTGGACCAGAACCAAGTGAGAAGCAATACCCTAAAGTAGACTTGCGATCTTGAGAATCTCCTACCCAATATGAATCTGTGTGTCCCACCAAGTCAATATCCATGCTTGTTTCATATTGAATCCCATAATTGTGAGTACCCTGAATGTAGTGAAGGATCCAATTAGCTTCTTTGTAATGCAATTTATGTGGCTCCTGCATGAATCGAGAGACCATACCCACAACATAAGAAATGTCAGGTCTCGTATGAGTCAAGTAGATGAGACTCCCAACAAGTTGTTGGTACAAATTTCCATCAACCAAGGGTGAAGAACACTTAGCCTCAAGTTTGATCCCTAACAAAAATGGAGTCAATGTAGGCTTACAAGATCAACCATGTGAAATATGGAGAGCATATCAAGTGAATACTTGGGTTGTCTAAGGAAGATGCCTGAAGATTATTGAGTGATCTCAATCCCAAAGAAGTAATGAAAAAGACCCAAGTCAGACATCAAATTTTTTTTAGGTAGAGCAATTCTCATTGCCTTGATGGTGGACGAGTGACTCCCTATGATCAATAAGTCATCAAAATAGAGAAAAAAGAATGTTAGAGTGTCATCTTGCTGTAGAATATATACATTAAGATCAAAATGGCATCATTTGAACCCAATTTTTAGAAGGAAGGAGTCCATCATGGCATACCAAGCTTGAGGAGCCTGTTTGAGGCCATAGAGAGATTTTCAATGTCTACACACAAGTGAAGGATCCTGCACAAACCCTTGTGGCTACTTCATGTAGATTTCCTCCCGAAGGTGACAATGAAGAAAGACACTCTTCACATCCATTTGATGAACTTCCCAATGATTTTTTGCAGCTATGGAAAAGACAATTAAGATGAAATTCATATTAGCAACTAGTGAAAAAGTTTCAGAGTAGTCAATCCCAAGAACCTGGGAGAATCCTTTTGCTACTAAGTGAGCCTTGTGCTTGTCAACCGATCCATCTGCTACAAATTTTGTCTAATAGATACACTTGCATCAAAAAAAATTTATTCCATTAAGAAGAGGGACTAAATCCCATGTGTAATTCCTCTCTAGGGAATTTGACTCTTCTTGCATTGCAGTATCCCACTTGAGAATACTAGAAGCTTCTTAAAAACACTGTGGATCACAAGCTGAAGCAATGAAGAGATGTGGAGCCTACTAAAATTGTGATCATGTTCTTCTTGTGTTTGATGGATTGCAAACCCAATCACCTACCGACTCTAATGTTTGGTGAGCGCAAAGATGCACCGGGGTTGGAGAATCTGGAGGAGAATCATCAACCTCTGAATGATGAGTGGAAGAGTAATGTGAATTCTCATCATCACTGTCACCATATGAAGTAGAGGAAGAAGAATCCTCATCAATATTAGGAGGTTAAGATCCTCTAAAGAAATTTCATCACGATGTAAAGTCTCCAATCTGATAGTGGATGGAGAAGTGGTAGGAGAAGAACTAGAATATCTCTCCTCAAAACAAAAAATCCTCTCAATAAATAACTCATGAGTGGTGGGATGGAGAAGCCTATAACCTTTTACATAATCTGGATACCCAACAAATATGCAAGGATTTCTTTGTAGATACATAGCCTTGCATTTCTCTATTGGAAAATGAGCCCATTCTAGAGAACCAAACAATCAAAAGTGCTTAATTGTGGGTTTCCGACTAGTCCAAGCTTGAAAAGGAGTTACTCCCTTCACAAATTTATGAGAAACTCAATTATGAATATAACACACATAGTTGATGGAATTTTTCTAGTTCTGAGGTGCCAAATATTTTGAGTGTATCATACAATTGTCCACCTTGTTCAACGATCTATTCTTTCATTTTGTGAAACCATTCTTTTGAGGACTGTATGAAACTGTGTGCATTTTGATTCCTTTTGAAGCACAAAACTATTCAAACTAATTGTTAACACATTTTCCCCATTATTTGTATGTAGAATCTTGATGAACTTCCCATATTTTTTCTCTACGAAAGCTTTGAAACATAGAAAATGATGAAAGACCTTAGACTTCTCTTTGAGAAAATAGACACAAGTGTATCTAGAAAAGTCATCAATAAATGTCAAGACATATCTAGCCTTGTTGAAAGATGGCTATGGAAGCGGACTTACCAAGTCACTGTGTACCAACTCTAATAGATATGTAGGTCTCTATGCTTTGAATTTATCATGTTTCTCCTTAGGATGCTTACCAAGAATGCATCCTTCAAAAACTTCAAGGTAAGTGCAAAAAGATGGGGGGCCAAAAAGGGGGCTTAAGTGGCCACCTTTTTCCTAAAATTAGGAAATACTGACGTTGGTATTGAAATTGAGGATGGTTACACTCAAAATTTTGAGATGCAACAAAAACAAGGATCATAGTGCTCTGAGTCTACTTTCTTAACAACTAATTTATTTTTAGAATGGTTGAGATTAAGGGGTTCAAAAGAGGGACCCACAAAAATTGGTGTTGTTTTCGTGAGAAAAACATAACATAGCAACTTTTGTGGGAACATAGCATAGTGAATTTTTTTTAGTATTTTTAAAATCACTTCAGTGAGAAATTAGCTAACAGTATGTAGTTGATGTATGATTTTTCTGATAATTTTTAATGAATATTTAATTTTTTTACTAATTTTCAAAGTGGACACTTCTTGAAAAATAGAATTTTGTCCATGGTGCTACCCCTGCAAAATTTGGAAACTAATTAACTGTTTTTAATATTTTTAGAATGGATTCTAGTTTCTAAAAATGTAATTTATTTGAAATTTTGATGAACGGTTAATTTATTACGAAAAAAAACCAAACACTACTTTTTGCCAAAAAAGAGACACACAAACAAAAGGAAATTATAGATCAAAGGCTTACTATTGCTAGAAAGTGAGAAAAATTGCATCGTTGGATAGCTAAGAGAGATCCTAACATTAACCAAGTGTTTTCTTTATTTTACATTGAAACGCATGCAATTCTGACAGTGAGCATGGACCCAATTATGTGAAATATTGTAGAATTTGCAAAAACACATGTCTAGTCATAGGGAAGGCCCTCCAAACCTTTGGGTTGGTACTCCAAGAAAAATACCAAGCCCAATGCTTGGGGATTCACAAAGCAAGATATAATTTGAGCGTGTTATAATGCACTCATGTTATACCATAGTTTTGATATGGTTTTTTTGCGTTTGTGTAGGAAATGTCTAGCAAGACATAATACGAGCATGTTATGTAATGCTTTATGTTAAATGGTACTCTATTGAATGTATGTTTATATATTTGTATGTGCATGTATGCTTGTATGTTATGTATGTATGTATGTATGTATTCATGCTTGTATGTATGTATGTATGTATGTATGTATATATGCATGTAAGTATGTATGTATGTATCAATGCATGTGTTGGAGCACCCAGGAGCAACTACACACCAAAATAAACCTTCATGAAAGAGAAGCAATACGAGATGCTATTTCACTAGGTGAAAATGAATGTATTGAGAGATGTGAAAATCATAATGTACAAGGTGCCTTAAAAAAGGCATGAAAAAAAGGTGACAGGTGAGAAACTTCCCAATATAGGAAAAACTACCCTGAACAAAAAATGCACTATTAACCTAAGTAAACTTAAGAAAGTGAAAATATTCATGCTAGCACCCCCCCTTAAGTGCAACTTAGGGAAACTAAAAATGTTAAAAAAATGAAGATGCAATATGGGTCTCGACTACACAACCATGTTAGGTACCAATTTACAATACAATCTCTCACAACCAGAGAAAACGAGAAAAACCCTTCTCCAAAAGAGAGAGAGAAAAAAAAAAAAAACGATGCTCTCATACCATGTTGGAGCACCTAGGAGAAACTACACAACAAAATAAACCTTTATGAAAGAGAAGCAACACAAGATGTTATTTCAATAGAAGTGAAAATGAATTTATTGAGAGATGTGAAAAACATAATGTACAAGATGCCTTTAAAAGGAATGAAAAAAAGGTGTTGGGTGAGAAACTTCCCAGTATGGGAAAAACTACCTTGAACAACAAATGTACTATTAGCCTAAGTAAACCTAAGAAAGTGAAAATATTCATGCTAACAACATGCATGTATGTATGTCTATATGTATGCAAGATTGTATCTACATATGTACATGTATACTTGTATGTATGTAGGATTGTATGTACATATGTATTATGCTTGTATGTATGTAAGCATGTATGTATTTATGTATGTATTTAGAGGGAGTGAGAATTTTAAGAGAGAGAGAGAGAGAGAGTCTTGAGAGAGGGAGAGGGGGTGGAAGGGAGAGACTAAGAGAGAGGGAGTGGGAGAGAATGGGTTGGAGTGAGAGGGACTTAGCTAGACAGGGTGGGGGAGAGAGAGAGAGAGAGAGGGAGAGAAAGAGAGTTATTCTGGTAGGGTGCTAGAGGGAGATACTTGAGAGAAACATAGTGAGAGGGAGTGGGAGTGAGAGGGAGTGAGAGAGAGGGAGTGTGAGAGTGAGATACCTGAGAGAGGGAGATGGTGTGGGAGGGAGTGACCTGAGAGAGAGGGAGAGAGAGAGGGGGTAGAGTGAGGGATTTATTTGGGTAGGGTGGGAGGGATAGATAGAGAGAGGGGAGAGAGAGAGAGTTACCTAGGTAGGGTGCTAGAGGGAGAGACCTGAGAGAGAGAGGGGGTGGGAGGGAGAGACCTGAGAGATAGGGAGAGAGAGGGAGTGGGAGAGAGAGGGAGTGATGGAGAGATAGTGGGAGGGAGATAGAGACAGATAGATAGAGGGAGCAATAGAGGGTGGTAGGGATTGATTGAGTGAGAGGTACATAGAAAGGAGAGTGTAGATAGAGAAAATTAGAGAGGGTAGGGGAGAGGGAGGGAGAGATAGGTGAGATGTATAGATAGAGAGAAAGGGATAGGGGTTGAGGGTAAAGAGTTGAGGGATTCAGGTGGAGGACCTATAGTGTATTGGGTTGATGGTATTGGGTTGAGGGTATAGGATTAAGGGTAAAGGGTATTGGGTTGAGGGTAGAGGGTAGAAGGTTTAAGGGTTTAGGGTTAAAGGGTTTAGGGTTGAGGGTTTGTGGGGTTGAGGGTAGAGGTCATGGTATAGGGTTTAAGGGGTATATGGTTTAAGGGTCAGGTTTAAGGGTTTAGGGCTGAGTGTAGAGGGTTTAGGGTTTAGGGTATAGGTTTGAGGGTATGTGGTTGAAGGATTATGGTTGAGGGTCCAATGTATAGGGTAGAGGGTATAGGGGTTGAGGGTTGAGGGATTAAGGGTCGAGGGTTGAGAATTGAGGGTTGGGGGTTTAATGTATAGGTAGAAGGAATAAGTGCTATGCGGATGGGTTTAGGTTTAGGCAGAGGCCTGAGGGAGAAAAGGAGGGAATGGAGCTGAGGTCCATTACAGGGTAGAGGGTATAGGGGCTATGGATTAGGGTTTAAGGGTTTAGGGGTAGAGGAGAGGGTAGAGGTCAGGCTTAAGGTTAGAGGGATTAAGGGGTTGAGGGGTTGAGGGATTAGGTAGAGTTTACTTGGGGTTTAAGGGTTGAGAGAATAGGGGTTGAGGGTAGATATATTGGGTTGAGGGTAGAGTTTAGGGGTTTAGGGTTTAAGAGTTGAGGGTTGAGGGTTGAGGGTTTATGGGTTTAGGGGTTGTGTTTAAGGGGTTGAGGGGTATATATTGAGGGATTAGTAGAGGATGGATGGATGGAGGGAAAAAATGGAGGGATAAGGGAGATAGAGAGAAGATCAAAGGATGTAGGGACAAATATATGAGGTTGGGAGGATCCAAATATAGGTAGAGGGTTAAATCATAGGGGTTGATGGTTTAGGTATTGGATTAAGGTATAGGGCTGAGGGATTAGGGGCTGGAGTGTAGAGGTAGAAGCACGAAGGTTTAGGGTTTGGCGGTCTGATTGATGGTTTAGGAAATTGAGGGTAGATGGTTTTAGGTTTAGGTATAGTTTGAGGGCAGGCGGGTCAAGGATTAGGGGCTGAGGGGTCCAATGTATAGGGTAGAAGGTGTATAGGGGTTGAGGGTTTAGGGTCGGCGTTGAGGGTTGAGGTTGAAGGTTGAGGGATTAAGGGGTTGAGGTTGAGGATTGAGGGTTGAGGGTCGAGGGTTTATGGTAGAGGGTTGAGGGTTTAAGGGTTTAGGGGTTAAGGGTTGAGGTTTGTTTGTTTAGGGTTTAGGGTTGAGTGTTTAAGGTTTTAAAGGTGTAGGGTTATAGGGTAGAGGGTATAGGGGTTAAAGGTTTAGGGTTTAAGGGTTGAGGGTTGAGGATTTAATGTACAGGGCAGAGGGTAAAGGGTTTAAGGGTTAAGGGTTAAGGTTTGTAGGTTTAGGGTAGAGGGTTTAGGGTATAGGGTCGAGGGATTAGGGTTGAGGGTCCATTGTATAGGGTAGAGGGTATAGGGGTGGAGGGATCAGGGTTTAAGGGTAGAGGGTAGAGGGTAGAGGGTTGAGTGTTTAAGGGTTTAAAGGTTGCAGCTATATGGTTGAAGGATTAGGGTAGAGAGGGAGGGATGGATAGAGGGATATATGTAGGGATACATGAGATAGAGAGAAGGAGAGAAGAGGAGGGAGGGACATAAATATTTGAGGGTTAGGGATCCAATGTATAGGGTATAGGATTGATAATTGAGGGTATAGGGTTGAGGGTATATAGGGTTGATGGTTTAGGGTATTGGGTTGAGGGTATAGGGTTGAGGGTTTGAGGGTAGAGGGTAGAAGGTTTAAGGATTTAGGGTTTAAGGATTTAGGGTTGAGGGTAAAGGATTTAGGGTATAGGTTTGAGGGTATATGGTTGAAGGATTAGGGTTGAGGTTCCAATTTATAGGGTAGACGACATAGGGGTTGAGAGTTTAGGGTTTAAGGGTTGAGGGTTGAGGGATTAAAGGTTGATGGTTGAGAATTGAGGGTTGAGGGTTTAATGTATAGGGTAGAGGGTAGAGGGTTGAGGGTTGAGGGTTTAAGGTAGAGGGTTGAGGGTTTAAGGGTTTATGGTTGAGTGTTTAAGGGTTTAGGGTTATAGGGTAGAGGGTATAGGTTTGATGATGAGGGTTTAAGGGTTGAGGGTTGAGGTGGGATTATGTTGAGGGTTGAGAATTGAGGCTGATGGTTTAATGTATAGGGTAGAGGAGGGTTTAAGGGTTTAGGGTTGAGGGTTACGGCATTGGGTTGAGGGATTAGTTGAGGGTAGAGGGTATAAGGTTTAAGGGTTTGCGGATTAAGGTTTAGGGCTGAGGGCCTATAGCTGAGGCAGAGGCTTAGTGCATAGGCTTGAGGATTAGGGCTGAGGGAAATGTATAGGTAGAGGGCAGAGGGTCAGGGTTTAGGGGCTGAGGGGTGAGGGGCTGAGGGTAGAGGGCAGGGTTTAGTGTAGAGAGAGAGAGAGAGAGAGAGAGAGAGAGAGAGAGAGAGAGAGAGAGAGAGAGAGAGAGAGAGGAGATAGGTTTTAGGATTAAGGGCAGAGGGGAGAGAGATAGAGGAGGAGTGAGTGAGAGAGGACCTAAGAGAGGGAGAGGGGTGGTAGGGAGAGACTTGAGAGAGAGAGAGAGAGAGAGAGAGAGAGAGAGAGAGAGAGAGAGAGAGAGAGAGAGAGAGAGAGAGAGAGAGAGAGAGAGAGAGAGAGAGAGAGAGAGAGAGAGAGAGAGAGAGAGAGAGAGAGAGAGAGAGAGAGAGAGAGAGAGAGAGAGAGAGAGAGAGAGGGTTTAGGGTTAATGGTAGAGGGGAGATAGATAGAGGGAGTGAGTGAGAGAGAGAAGGAGATATTGGGAGAGGGATATAGGCTAGAGGGTTGAGGATTTATGGTTTAGGGTAGAGGGGAGAGAGAGAGAAAGACCCCACTAGCTTGCCAATTCGATGAAATTGGCAACCAAACTTGGCTTGTTTAAAAAAATGGGTCCAAGAAATGGGGTCTCCCAGTGATGACCCACTAGCTTGCCAATTTAGTGACATTGGCAACCTAACTTGGCCTATTTGAAAAAATGGGTGTGACATAGATTTTGGGACCCTAAATGCTTCTCTTGCACTTCTAGGGTTTTCACCTAAAAGGAGAGAGATTTAGGCCCAAAATTCTTATGTAACACTCAAATTAGGATGTATCAAGTATGATATGATGTCAATGAAGTTAACTACATGCAATTTACTAATTGAATCAGTCCTCCTGTTGGTGAAAAAGTGTTGGGAATTGATTTTTGACAGTCAAGATCTGAGATCTGACAAAATACAGATTTTTAGACTTTAGGTGAGACTCATTAACCAAGGGTGGTGAATCAGTCCACTCCTAGATTTCTAGAAAATCAGACAACTCTGCAACACCAGATTTGGGAATGTCTAAATGTCGGTTTGCTAGAGTCAATTCTATAGGAAAGATACAAAAAACACTCAAAATGCTTGAAATAATGATATGTTGACTTGAAGAACCTAATTGACTTGATTTCCAATTTTCAACACCTTTAAACTTGTCAAATCTACAAAACAAAGGCTGCAAAGACACATGCAAAGGGGAAAATTGTTGGAGGGTTAGAAAATAGGGGTTTGCCTTGGTCAAACCCACTTTGGTAATCAAACCCAATAGAAATAAATGAAATGCAAAGGAAATGTAAACTAATAACATGAAAATGCTATTAAATCACCAAATCCTTGATCTTGTAAGTCTGAAGTAAAGTCAATGGCTGCTCCAAAGTGCTTCAGTAGTTGCTTCAATTGATGATGTAGAATGCTTGAATGCTTGAATGTATGGGTGAATAAGTGAACTTGATAAATTGGGGGTTAAAATGAGATGAAAAAAACTTATTTATACAATTCTTGCGCCTTAATATTTGTTCATACCTCATCACAGGCTGACATCAAGTGATTTTTAATAAAATCCTAAAAGAAAATTTGAAATATTTTGAATTTGGGGCCAAGGGGGACTCATTCACCACCCATGGAAAATGGGTCCCACCTAGGACCTAAAACCATGTTTCAAGAAAAATTTTATGTCTAACTTTTGTTGTCGGGATAATATGAAAAAAAACACTTAATTAAGCATATTTGGGAATAAAAAGAAAAAAATAAAGCATGAGAAGGGTGTAAATAGTGAAAATATGGCCAGAAAAGTGTGAACGATTGTTACAAGACTTTACAACACTTCATAATAGGGCTTGTTGATGTGTAAAAAGGTGATTTTTAGGTAAATTATATTAAATAAAATCTAGAAGAATGTGGAAATGTCTTACAACACTTCACAACACCTTCACAAGATGTCATTCTTTGAGTTTTAGGACCTAAATAAGCATGTTCAAGTCATGTCACAACATAAAATCAAAGCAACATAGTCTCAACACCATGAAACAAGACCTAAAAGGCCATGAAAATGACAAGGGGCCATTTTTCTATGGCACATTTATGCACCGCTTTAGTGAGTGGATGAACTTGCTTCCTCACACTAAAGTAGCCATGAACATTGAGGGAAGGGTTGAAATGAACTTACACTAGGAAGATAGAATACAATGATCAAGAGGGATAATCAAACCCCCAGGACAAAGATCCCATGGAAAACTAAGCATAAAAAGAAAGGAACATACAAGTGTTGAAATGAATTGAATGAGGCTTCAATCAATCCAACTAGTTGTGGAAAAAGATCTAGGCTAATTGTTTGAAAAAGGGAATGTACACTCACTTTGGGGCCATGTAACTAGTTGTTTGTGGGGTGAGAAAGCCCAAAAAGTAAGATACATACGCTAGTTGGTATGCACTCACAAAACAAAAAAGTGGCTATGAGGAAAAGACATGTCGCTAGTTGGGATTCCCGCTTAACCATGCCAAAGCTATACCCATTCGATAAATTTAAAAAGGAACCACAAATCCAAAATGAAATGTAAATGTTAAACTTAAAACAATATGGCACTATAGGCATGCAAGTTGTGTTATGCAAGGTGGCCAAGAAATGCAACAATGTAAAATGTAAAAATGTAATTTGAAAGATTATTCAAAGGAGTCTTGTTCAGTTTAAGCAAGGTCAATCACTTAGGGAACATTATGTCTAATGTCTCCAAGAGAGGACTAATCAAATATTAGTATATTCACAACTTATGGGATGTAGTGAATCACATCAAACCACAAAAAGGAATGTAATATGCTGAGATAGATCACACTTATGAAGGACATCACACCCAATGTCTTCCACAAAGTAAAAAATGCATCACATAAATGACAAGGCTACACTAAGAAGCATGAATGCACAATGAAATAATGGTAATGTATGCCCCTACTTTAAAGGAATTGCTACACATCGTTCTGTGAGAAATTACTTGAAAGTAGAGAAGAAAAGAAAATGCAAAAAGAAAACAAGACATGAGAGCCAATCCTTGAAAGCTCTATGCCAAGTCATATGTTTCGTAGGTATGCCGTGTCATGTCAAGGAAAAGAAAAGAAAGGGAGTTGTCCCTAAAAAAAGAAAATACACTAAAAACATAAGGGATCTATGGATTTGTGGTTAGTATGCTCGTTGTTGTAATTTTTTTATGATACAATGCAAAACTATCATCATTCTCAAAATACACATAGAACTGGAAGAATGACACAAAGAGAGTGAAAACAAAGGAAAAAGAAAGTCCATTTTGAGTTAACATGGAAGAGACATTGTGGTCTCAATGCTTTGCATCATCTCCAAAAAGAAAACACAAGTGAAAAGAAAATGAAAAGGAAAAGGAAAAAGGAAAAAGGACCATTTGGGTCAACATGGGAGAGACATATGGTGTCTCTATGCATTGCATCATCCCAAAAAGGAAAACAAAAAAGAAGAAGAGAAAAAGACAAGGATTGTTTGTGTCAACATGGAAGAGACATAGGGTGTCTCTATGCTTTGTGTAATCCCTAAAAGGAAAACATAAAACAAAAAGAGAAAAAGACAAGGACCGTTTGGGTCAACATGGAAGAGACATGGTGCATCTCTATGCTTGTGTCATTCCCGAAAGGAAAACGCAAAAAAAAGCATGATGAATAGAAGAATAAAGATACGAATAGAAGTGTAAGAAGAGGGAAAACATCAAACACACAATACAGGGGAACATGATATGCACATGAAAAGAAAAAGAAAATAAATTTCAAGAAAAAGATAAAAGGCTAGCTAGGAAAATGCAAGTCATCCACCTCCCAATCATGTTCAGTGTAATGCTAAGGTGGTTGACTATCTAAAGGAGGAATCACAAGTGTCGAACTAGGAGTTGTACTAGGTTCTTCACTTGGTGGAGGGGATTTATCATTTAAGCTCATTGTAGATGAAAATAAAGAGTTCAAACCATTATGCATGTCTTCATCTATTTTAGCAATCATCACATCTTCATCATCATCATCAAGATTAATAACAACGGGAGGATGAAGTGTGATTTCTAAGGATGGATGTATCAAGAGAGTTGGTTGTTGAATGGGATTTTTTTGCTATAATTGTTGGGTTGACTTATAATGTGGTAAGTTAGGAGAGGGAAAGTGGTCATCTATTTTTTCTATCAAGGATAGAGGTTGATTTTCTTTATTGTCTTCCATATGAGATTGATGGGAAAGGAGACGACGATGACACCGACGTTCTTGAGTACCGAGGTTGTGTTTAATTCTATATTGGAGTTGTTGAGGTGCAAGAGTGGAGTGAGTCATCATAGGTTCTTCTACTTCCAAAGGGGGAAGAATAGGAGAAACCAAAGAGGATGGATCAACCACTTTCTCTTTGGATTTATATACTTGTTTGATACGAGGTGGTACGACAGGAGTTATTTCATTTTCTCTTGGTCATTTAAACGATGGCTAGGAAGTGTTAGGAGGAGATTGTTCAACAGGTTTGATGGTTTGTTCAATATTAGATTAAAGTGTAATCATGGTTTCATCGAGGATAGGATTAGTGGAGGTGGATGGAGATGTGTTACGAAGAGATAGTTCAACTATATTTTTGGCTTTAAACTTTTGATAAGAAATGCAAAGGAAGTCCTTACAAGGGGTGATAGGTTCCATGGGTTAAGACCAAAAGGATTCTAATGAAAAGTTACCTTTGGAAGATAAAGTTTTAAAGCCACTATGGTGTATGGTGAATACCTCATTGCCATGTGGAAACTTCAAGCACTTATGAACAACTAATGGGACTGCTTTCATTGACCGAAGCCAAGGAAGGCCTAGCTGCAAATGAAATTGGTCAGATTGTGGAATAATGGAAATGTTACCTCCAAAGTCTTAGGTCCTATTTATAAAGGTAGGAAGATCGATCCAATCATAGGGCATGTAAAACCATGATGTGTTTTAATCCATGCAATTGGTGTATTATAGTCATCTTGATAGATCATGTAATACTATAAATTATTCTATGATCACATTCTCACCACAAGAAGGATCTATTAATATCTCATTATTAGGTTTATCATAGATTCAACTAGCTATGTAGAGAGGACCATCAGGAAGCTTTTGTAGTATATCTTTAGCAAAAAAAGTAATATCAAGAGATTTAGTGGTTTGGCCCTTGCAAGAGATAATGTCTATCGTAGCTACAAGTTTATCCATAGGACTAGCTTGGGAAACAATAGGAGATGTATCAAGTTCATTTTTTGTATCAACAGTCATTACATCAGGCTTAGGAGGTTCACTAGCCTTGACGAATGAGGTAGTGTGTTTAGGCATAGGTTGGTGAAAATTTGCAAATTTTGGTTAGGGGGTGTGATGAATTTATTGCCTTGTTCATTAACACCCATAATGGTCATTTCACCTGAATCAATGATGTCTTGAACTTGATGTTTAAGATGCTTATAAATTTTGGTGTCATGGCCATTTTGACAATGAAAATGGAAATAAGCATTAGGTTTGAAGGTAGCTGGCAAGGGTTGATTAGGATCAAGTGGTTGGATGGGTGGTAAGGTGAGAATTCATTTTTGAATTAATTGGTTCATTGTATTGTGAAGGGTGTCAAGTAAAGGAGTGAAGTGTCTATTTGGATCTCCATAATGATAAGGCACTGTTATTTTAGTAGTGTCCATTGAATTTTGAACTTGTGGAGTTGATGGCAGTTGGCATGAAGGACATGGATTAAACTGTAAAAAAGCCTCGATTAGGTTTGTGGAAATTTTGTGTGTTGTTTTGGTTTTGATTGTGATTGTTATTTTCAAGTTTGTCAAGTCGGCTAGAAGTGGATTTGGACTCATGACTTGAAACTGAATTTTGATAATCGCATAAGGTTGTGCATAAGTGCATGAATGAAGGGAATTTCATCATATTAAGTTTATCTTGGAGGTTGGTGTGTAAATTCTCAATAAACATCTTCTACAGAAGTGCATCTAAAATTTTAACATCAACTTGAGCATATAAGGATTTAATAACGAGATATGAAATTTGTCACTTTTTCATTCATGTTTTTTTGACATCTCATAAGGTCATCCATTGTATTTCTAGGTTTCATGTTCACTTGAAAGTGATTAATGAACACTTCCACCAATTCATTAAATGAACAGATGGAATGATTGGGTAAGTTGGAAAACCATTCTAAAGTAGTATCTTTCAAGGTCCTGGGAAACAGTTTTGCTAAAAGTTTATCGTCAAGGACAAAATCACAACACAAAGTGATAAAATAATTGACAAGGTTGATAGGATCTCCTTTTCCTCCATATTTCTCAAACCTCAAAATTTCTATCCCTTGTGGCATCAAGGTACGTAAGATTTCTAATGATAAGGGGCTGTTGTGGATAAGATATGTTGGTGAAGTGGTTTGACCTTCACTAATGGTGGCAAGTTGGTGTTGTATAGATTAAACAGTGTTAAGGAGTTCTGTAATAAAAGGATCAGGATAATTAAGTTGAGGTGGAAGGGAAAATGGTGATGGAGTGTAAGTAATATTAGGGGAGGTGAAAGTAATACTAAGTGTGTGAAAGTGGTGGAAGGAGGTTGTGATGCCAAAAAGGATGTAGGAATGCTAGTGGAAATTAGGAAAGAAGTAGCCACATAATTAGGTTGATGCATAGTTGTGTGGACTTGTAGATTTGTGTAAGTTGGTATGGAAGCTATAGTTGGAGGAAGAACTTGAGATGCTCCTTGTCTTAAAAGGAATGTTTGTGGATTGGGTATTTGAAGAGGCATGTTTATTGTAAATCTCGACAATTTGTTTTAGAACATGCAAGCCATCATCGCTTTCAATTAAACGATGAAGGTTCTCAATAGAATGTATAATAGTAGTGGAAATGTTTTCAAGTGAAAAATCTTGTTGTAAATGTGCAAAATCCTCATGAATATTAATGACCTTTTCTTGCGGGAGGGATTTGGTTTGGTTGTCAACATGCATAGGGTGTAAAGGTGAAGGCATGGAAGTGGTAATGTTAGGGCCTAATGCACCATTGTCCATACCAAGAGTAGGACCTTGTGAGATCCCAAGGTCCACAACGAAAGTGATTTTGTGGGATGCCATAAGTCTAGAACTTCGTCTCACTAAGGTATTATCAACGAGGCACCAAACACTCATGCGAGTACCACAAAGGAAGGGTGAATGGAAATGCAAGCTAATCTAAGAAAGTAAAAAAATGCAAATAATAGAAAATATGCTAACTATCATAGGGATGCAAATACAAAAAATAGAAATGTAGAAAAATGCTAGAAAAAGCACAAAACTACTATCTAAAAAGTGCAAAGGGACTGATTCACCCCGGGTGGAAAATGAGTCCTAGGATGATTTTTCTTTGTGTTTTTCAGAATTTTAAGGATGATTTAAATGTTCTACAGAATGCAAATATAGATGCAGAATGCAGATTTTTACTTTTTTCAATGAAAATGAATGCAAAAATGAACACTAAATGAATATTTCACTAATGCAAAATGAAAGGTCCTAGAATGCAATAACAAATCAATGTCCTAATTGAATTCCAATGCAAATGAAAACTAGGATGCAAAACATGAATGGAATCAGAAGCTTAAAGTATTCAAAAGTCGGGTTCACCAAAATGTGACAGATTTTGGGACCCTAAATTATTCTCTTGCACTTCTAGGGTTTTTCACCTGAAAGGAGAGAGATCTAGGACCAAAATCCTTATGTAACACTCAAATTAGGATGTATGTAGTATGATATGATGTAAATGAAGTTTACTAAATGCAATTGATTGATTGAATTGAACTAAAATGAATGCAAAAGTGCAATTTGAGCTATGTTTGAAAACACATTAGGATATGCAAACAACTATGAAACTAGAGAAATAATGTCGAATAGAAGGTATAGGGGTAAATATGAGTACACCTGGACAAAGTATGATGATTTTGGGATGTCTTGAATGCTGATGAAAATTACTAATTTTTCACAATGGGACTCATTTGCCCAAGGTGGCGAATCAATCCTCCTATTGGTGAAAAAGTGTTGGGAACTGATTTTTGATAGTCGAGATCCGAGATTTGACAAAATACAGATTTTTAGACTTCAAGTGGGACTCATTCACCAAGGGTGGTGAATCAGTCCACTCCTAGATTTTTAGAAAATTAGAAAACTCTATAACACTAGATTTGGGAATGTCTAAATGTTGGGTTATCGGAGTCAATTCTACAGGAAATAAACAAAAGTCACTCAAAATGCTTGAAATAATGATATTTTGACTTGAAGAGCCTAATTGACTTGATTTCCACTTTTCAACACCTTTAAACCTATCAAATTTCCAAAACAAAGGTTGCAAAGGGGAAAAATGTTGGAGGGTTAAAAATAGGGGTTTGCCTTGGTCAAACCCCACTTTGGTAATCAAACCTAATAGAAATAAATGAAATGAAAAGGAAATGTAAACTAATAACATGCAAATTCTATTAAATAACCAAATCTTTGATCTTGTAAGTTTGAAGTAAAGTCAATGGCTGCTCCAAAGTTCTTCAATAGTTGCTTCAATTGATGATGTAGAATGCTTGAATGCTTGAATGTATGGCTGAACAAGTGAAATTGATGAATTGGGGGTTAAAATGAGATGAAAAACACTTATTTATACAATTCTTGTGCCTTAATATCCATTCATACCTCATCACTAGCTGACATCAAGTGATTTTTAATAAAATCCTGAAAGGAAATTTGAAATATTTTTAATTTGGGGCCATGGGGGACTCATTCACCACCCATGGTGAATGGGTCCCACCCAGGACCCAAAACCATGTGTCGGGAAAAATGTTATGTTTAATGTTGTTTGTTAGGATAATATGGAAAAATACACTTAATTAAGCATATGAGGGCATAAAAAGACAGAATAAAGCATAAGAAGGGTGTAAAGAGTGAAAATATGCCTAGAAGAGTGTGAAAGGTTGTTACAAGACTTTACAACACTTCAGAATAGGGCTTGTTGATCTATAAAAATGTGATTTTTAGGTAAATTATATTAAATAAAGTCTAGAAGAATGTAGAAATGTTTTACAACACTTCACAACACCTTCACAAGATGTCGTTCTTTGAGTTCTAGCACCTAAATAAGTATGTTCAAGTCATGTCACAAGATAAAATCAAAGCAACATAGTCACAATACCATGAAATAAGACCTAAAAGGCCATGAAAATGACAAGGGGCCATTTTTCTATGACATAATGGGTGCAAGAAATGGGGTATCCCAGTGATTTACATGACCAGGAGGCTCTATTTCTTGGATCCATTTTTTCAAATAGGCCACTATATTCCCAATTTCACCGAATTAACAAGGTAGTGAGCCAACTTGCTTGCCAATTCGGTGAAATTGGTAATGTAGTGGCTTATTTGAAAAAATGGGTCCAAGAAATGTGGTCTCCTAGTGATTTAACTCACTTTTTCAAATAGGCCAAGTTAGGTTTCCAATTTCACCGAATTGGAAAGGTAGTGGGCCCACTAGCTTGCCAATTCAGTGAAATTGGCACTGGGAGACCCCATTTCACTGGGAGACCCCATTTCTTGGACCTAATTTTTCAAAAAAGCCATGATATTTCCAATTTCACTGAATTGGAAAACTAGTCGGCCTACTACCATGCCAATTTAGTGAAATTGGCAACCTAACTTAGCCTGTGTGAAAAAATGGGTCCAATAAATAGGGAAGGAGTGAGTAGGAGAGAGAGAGAGAGAGAGAGAGAGAGAGAGAGAGAGAGAGAGAGAGAGAGAGAGAGAGAGAGAGATAGAGAAATAAAGGGTAGAGGGTAGAGTGTTTAAGGGTTTAATAGTTTAAGGGTTAAGGGTAGAGGGGAGAGAGATATGAGTGAGTGAGTGAGAGAGATACTTGAGAGAGGAGAGGGGGTAGGAGAGAGAGGAGAGAGAGAGAGAGAGAGAGAGAGAGAGAGAGAGAGGAGAGAGAGAGAGAGAGAGAGAGAGAGAGAGAGAGAGAGAGAGAGAGAGAGGAAGGTAGTGTGTAGAGGGTTTAAGGGTTAAGGGTAGAGGGTAGAGGGTTAAGGGGAGAGGGGAGAGAGATAGGAGTGAGTGAGTGAGTGAGAGAGACTTGAGAGAGAGAGATAGAGAGAGATAGAGAGAGAGGGTAGAGGGTTAAGTGTTAAGGGTAGAGGGTTTAAGGGTTAAGGGTAGACGATAGAGGGGATAGAGATAGGAGTGAGTGTATGAGTTAGAGATTTGAGAGAGAGAGAGGGTGTAGGAGGAAGAGACTTGAGAGAGAGAGAGGGAGAGAGTGGGAGAGAGAGAGACAAAGGATAGAGGGTAGAGGGTTGGAGGGTTTAAGAGTAGAGGGTAGAGGATAGAGATATGCCCATTATTTTAGCAAAACATAATTCTCTTGCATTATAATGCGAGCACATTTTGTCTTGCTCTAAAAATAGTAAAAAAATAAATATACCCATGATCTCAAGGACCACATTTTCCATATTCTCCTAGTTCTATAGGTGTTCCAACAAAAAAATATTTTTAATGATTTTGTGAAGTGTGCATGCAAGTTTTTCACATTCTACCACATTTTTCATTATCTTTCCACCACCTTTGCATGAAATAGCAGATTTTTCATGTTGAAAGGAATATAATATCAATTCAAGAGAGATATACAATTGAATTTTGGATGAGAACAAGCTTTTGAAAAAGTCAAATTGTTGATTTTGAAGAAAGAAGAAGTAAATTCTACATAATTGGGTAGAAATCCATTTGAAACTCCATTTTTTAGGTATGTGAAGTCTTTACACATTTTTTTTCATTATATTTTGGCTTGCTTTATTTTTTGTTATTTTGTATATTCCATGTTGATCATTAGTTTTTTGTCATTAAAACCTTAGCTTGTTAGTCCAGATTTTAAATTACACAATTCTTTACACTTGCCAATTACATTTTTAAACCATGTCTCTTTGAGGCATTTTGTTAAACAATTGACTTACCTTGTGTATGCTTCCACATTTTGTATACAAATATATATGATATAAGTTATAAGTAAAATAATACATCAATTCTCAATCCTTTACTATGGATGTGCATACCACTCTCCAAAGCTTTCATTTTGGTATAGGCATGGGGATGTTGGAAAATGTAGTTGAATTTGGTTTTACACCTATAAATTGCATATGATTGAAATTTTCTTAAGCCTTTTCAAAAAAATATTTTTTGTGCATATCCTGCAATCATTCTGGTCCATGAGAACATATCTCATTGAGGTATTTTGTCAAACAGTTATACCAAGCAGCTAAATGCCTTGTCTATGCTAACGAATTTTCCATACATGTCTACCAAAGAATTTTATCAAACAACATAGATAAGGCAATAAGCTGTTTGAAGAAATGCATCAAAGAAATGGAGTCTCATGGTGATGTGAATTTTATCAAACAATTGATTGCATTGTATATGATACCAAATTTTCCATACATGTCTCTACAAAATTGGAATATACTCCTCCCACATTGATATATCTTTGAATATATTTTTGTTTTCATCTCTATTTCTAAATTTACCTCATCACTTATGTTGTGATATATTTTAAATGTTTCCTTGATTAGTCTACCTACAAGGGATTCTAGCCCTTCTCTCCAATCTTTCAAGACTCTTTAATCAAGGATAAGTTAGCAACATGGGGAAAGGTGCAACCTATCTTGCAATAATGGCATGCAGCAATACAATGCGGTAGGTTTGACAAGGTAGGGCCAGTGTGAAAAAATGCCTCATAGAAATGGGGTCTCATGGTGATGGCCAATGTGAAACAATGCCTCATATAAATGGGGTCTCACGGTGATGTGGGTTGACAAGGTAGGGGCAGTGTGAAAAAATGCCTCAAAGAAATGGGGTCTCAAAGTGATTGCAATCACCATGAGACCCCATTTCTTTAAGGAATTTTTTCATGCTACCCCTACCTTATCAACCCTAATGTAGTAGGGTTGAAAAGGTAGGGGTAGCATGAAAAAATTTCTCATAGTAATGGGGTCTCACGGTGATTGTAATCACTGTGAGACCCCATTTCTTTGAGGCATTTTTTCACGCTGCCCCTACCTTGGGTTTTCATGCTACCCCTACCTTGTCAACCCTAATGCAGTAGGGTTGAAAAGGTAGGGGCAACATGAAAAAATTCCTCATAGTAATGGGGTTTCATGGTGATGTAATCACTGTGAGACCCGATTTCTATGAGGCATTTCTTCATGCTGTCCCTACCTTGTCAACCCTACCACATTGGCAAGCTAGTGAGCTTGCTAGCTTGCCAAAGCTCGCATGATTTTTTGGATGGAATACATTAAAGAAATGTGGTAATGTGGCATGCCATGATTGTAAGATAGTCTCAAAATGGGAAGCAAAGACAATGCATTTGAATTTTTTGACTTGATAATGTTTTCATAGAAATGTATTTAAAATGTGGTAGCATTGATAAGCTAGTGAGCTCACTAGCTTGCCAATGTGGTAGGGTTGACAAGGTAGGGGAAATGTGAAAAAAATGCCTCAGAGATGGAGACTAGCTTTCCAATTCAGTAGGGTTGACAAGGTAGGGGTACCGTATGCCTCATAGAAATGGGCTCTCATGGTACATCAACATGAGACCCAATTTGTATGAGGAATACGCTGCCCTACCTTGTCAACCCTACCGAATTGGAAAGCTAGTGAGCTCACTAGCTTCCCAATGCGGTAGGGTTGACAAGGTAGGGGTAGCGTGAAAAAATGCCTCATAGAAATGGGGACTCACAGTCAATAGCTTGTAAATGCTCACATGATTTTTTAGATGGAAATACTTAAAGAAATGTGGTAATGTGGCATACCATGATTGCAAGACAGGATAAAAATGGAAGCATGGAAAAGGAATTTGAATTGTTTGATAGTAATGTTTTCATAGAAATGTATGCAAAATATGGTAGGATTGACAAGCTAGTCAGCTCACTAGCTTGCCAATGCGGTAGGGTTGATAAGGTAGGGGTAAGCTGAAAAAATTCCTCATAGAAATGGGGTTTTACGGTGATGTAAATCACCGTGAGACCCCATTTCTATGAAGCATTTTTTCACGCTGCCCCTACCTTGTCAACCTTTCTGCATTGGCAAGCTAGTGAGCTACAAACCTATGAGACCCCATTTCTATTAGGTTTTTTTTCATGTTGCCTCTACCTTGTCAACCCTACCACATTGGAAAGATAGTGAGCTCACTAGCTTGTCAAAGGTACCACATTTTTTCATACATGTTTATGAAATAATTATTGTCAAACAATTCACATGCCTTGTCCATGCTTCCATTTTGAGCCTATCTTGCAATCATGGCATGCCACATTACCACATTTCTTTAAGGCATTCCATCCAAAAAATCCATGTGACCTTTTTCTATGCTATAAATACTCTTATACAGGATGATTGTAAGTATTTTTTATGAAGCATTGAATGACATATTTCATTTATTTTTGTGGATTCATTTTTTAGGAAATAATATTTGTCCAAATTACAAAAGGGCAGTAATCTTCCTGGGATTTTTTCTTGGAGACTATGTTAGTTATGAAAATTCCATATGAGGCATCGAGATCATGTAGGGAACCTCTAAAATAACCTCTCTTAGTTTCTTTTTATCTCACAGTCATTTTTTTGTGGTGTCCAATTTTCACTTGATGGAAAAAGTGTCAATTGAAAGTAGCGTAAAGTTGTAAAGTGGTGTAACTTTTGTTCTGCAACTCGTGTAACCAAAAAGACTATTCCAACACATCCAGATGGGTATTTTTATGCTAGGAATGGTCCCCTTTCACACCCAAACATGCCAAATCACTTTGAGCTACGTTCAAATGGCTCAATCCCTTAAGGGTCCAAAGTGCAAAATAGATGCAATTTTTGACGGGCTATTACTCAAAAATTGTGACATTTAAAAAATATTTTTCTAAGCCTATAGGATTGTGTTGGGCCCCTCTACAATAACCTCTATCTCTTTTTTTTTTATCTCTCAGTTATTTTCCCATGGTGCCCAATTTTCACTTGATGGAAAAAGTTTCAAATGCAAGCAGTGTAAAGTTGCAAAGTGGTACAACTTTCATTTTGCAACTTGTGTGACCAAAAAAACAATTCCAACATGTCTGGATGGGTACATTTATGCTAGTCATATTCCTCTTGCACACCCAAACATCCTAAATCATTTCAAGCTAAGTTTAACTGGCTCGATCCCTTAAGGGTCCAAAGTGAAAAATGGCTGCAATCTTTGACGACCTATTACTCAGAAACCGTGATACTTACAAACTCTCTATCTGAGCCTATGGAATTGAGTTGGTCCCTTCTACAATAATATCTCTCAATTTTTGTTATCTTAGAGTCATTTTACCGTGGTGTCCAGTTTTCACTTGCTGGAATAAGTGTTAAATGCAAGTAGTGTAAAGTTGCAAAGTAGTGCAAATTTGGTTCTGCAACTCATCTGACCAACTGAACTATTCTAACACACCCAGATGGGTAATTTACAATAGGAATGGTCCTTTTTCACACCCAAACATGTCAAATCACTTTGAGCTATGTTTAACTGACTCGATCCTTTAAGGGTCCAAAGTGCAAAATAAATGCAATCTTTGAGAGGCTATTACTCAAAAACTATGATGCTTAAAAACTCTTTGTCTAAGCCTACGTGATCATGTTTAGACCCTCTACAATAATCTCTCTTAGTTTTTATTATTTTCGAGTCATTTTCCCGTTGTGTCCAGTTTTTACTTGATGGAAAAAGTGTCAAATGCAAGCAGCGTAAAGTTGCAAAGTAGTGAAAATTTTGTTTTGCATCTCGTGTGACCAAACAGATTGTTCCAACACATCTGGATGGGTAAATTTACTCTAGGAATGGTTCTCTTTCCTACCCAAACATGCTAAAACACTCTGAGCTATGTTTAACTAGCTCGATCTATTAAGGGTCAAAAGTGCAAAATAGTTGCAATCTTTGACATGCTATTACTCAGAAACCATGATGCTTACAAACTCTCCATATAATCATATGGAATCATGTTGCGACCCTCTATAATAACCTATCTTAGTTTTTTTTATCTCAATTTTTTTTTCCCTGTGGTGTCTAGTTTTCACTTGATGGAAAAAGTGTCAAATGCAAGTAGTGTAAAGTTGCAAAGTGGTGCAAGTTTCATTCTAAAACTCAGATGACCAAATGAACTATTCCAAAACATCTCGATGGGTACATTAATGCTATTCATGGTTCTCTTTCATAGCGAAATATGTTGAATCACTCTAAGCTACATTCAACTGCCTCAATCCCTTAAGGCTCCAAAGTGCAAAATGGATGCAATCTTTGATATACTATTACTCAGAAAATGTGATACTTATGAACTCTCTGTCTGAGCCTACAAGATCACATTGGGACCCTCTACAATAACCTATCTAGTTTTTGTTATCTCGAAGTCATTTTCCCATGGTGTCCATTTTTCACTTGATGAAAAAAGTGTCAAATGCAAGGAGTGTAAAGTTGCAAAGTGGTGTAACTTTCGTTCTACAAATCGTGTGACCAAATGAACTATTCCAATGCATCTAAATGGGTAATTTTTTTCTAGGCATGGTCCTCTTTTTTACCCAAACACATCAAATCAATCTGAGCTATGTTCAACCAACTTGATCCCTTAAGGGTTCAAAGGGAAAAATGGTTGCAATATTTGACAGACTATTACTCAGAAAATGTAACACTTAAAAAATTTTATTCTGAGCCTACAAATTTTTTTTTGGCCCCTCTACAATAACCTCTCTTGGTTTTTGCTATCATGAAGTTGTTTTCTTGTGGTGTATAGTTTTCACTTGATGGAAAAAGTGTCAAATGCAAGCGGTGTAAAGTTGCAAAGTGGTGCAAATTTTATTCTGTAACTCATGTGACCAAAAAAACTGTTCCAATGTGTTTAAATGGGAATATTTAAGATAGGAATGGTCCTCTTTCACACCCAAACATGCCAAATCACTCCGAGCTATGTTCAACCGGCTCGATCCCTTAAGGGTCCAAAGTGCAAAATTGTTGCAATCTTTGACAGGTTATTACTTAGAACCTGTGATGGTTACAAACTCTCTATCTGAGCATATGAGATGATGTTGGCCCCCTCTACAATAAACTCTCTTGGTTTTTTTTTTATCTCAGAGTTGTTTTCCCATGGTGTCTAGTTTTCACTCGATGGAAAAAGTGTCAAATGCAAGTAGTGTAAAATTGTAAAGTGGCGCAAATTTCATTTTGCAACTCATTTAACCAAATGAACTATCCCACCACATCTAGATGGGTAAATTTATGCTATGCATAGTCCTCTTTTTCATCCAAACACACTGAATCACTTCGAGCTATGTTCAATCAACACAAACCCTTAAGGGTCCAAAGTGCAGAATGGCTACAATCTTTGATGCACTATTACTCAGAAACCATGATGCTTAAGGACTCTCCATCTAAGCCTATGAGATCATTTTGTCCTTCTCTATAATAACCTCTCTCATTTTTTATTATCTTGAAGTCATTTTCCTGTGGTGTCCAATTTTCACTTGGTAGAAATACTCTCAAATACAAGCAGTGTAAAGTCGCAAAGTGGTGCAAATTTCATTATGCAACTTGTGTGACCAAACAAACTATTCCAACACATCTTAGTAGGTATGTATACACTATTCATGGTCCTCTTTTTTACCCAAACACACCAAATCACTTTGAGTTATGTTTAACTGGCTTGATCCCTTATGATGGAATACAAAACAATAAAAAAGAGAAACATTCACAGGACAGTTGAAAAGTCGAAGTTTTGCACACAAAAAGTATATGACCATCCTCAAGTCTAGAAAGTGCAAGAAATTTTTTAATTATCCTCCTTTCCCTTACAACAATATACAACCAATTGTAAATGCGTATAATGGTGGAATTTATAAACATTTTATTTTTTCCTCAATTAATAACTTTGGTTGTGACACATTTTTTTAATTTTCATTTAAAATGATTTGCTATGCTTGAAAATTGGATTCTAAGAGAAAGAAGTGATTCTCTCATGTACATTTATTATTTGGTGTGATAAATAATTTTTTTCACCCAAGCCCATTTCTTATTTGTATTATAAATTATAAAACTTTCTCCCAAGTCCATTTCCTATACATGAAATAATATTGCAAAAAGTTGACATATACATCTTTCAACATGTTTATATGGTGATGGATCAAGAACAAAACAACTCATGTTGTATTTGTGAGAATTATATTGTGAAAATGTTTAAATACTATTCAAGATAAATGTTTGTATGATAATGTGTCAAGAAGTTAACTACTCATCATCTAGTATGAATATTATGTTTTTGTAAATATTATGAAGATTATGTATACTTTGATTAATTAAGTTGTTCAAATCAAAAGATTAAATACAATGCAATATTTTTATGAAACATCTCAAGGAATACCAATTAAAAATGTGTTTTTTTTCTTTTAGATAAAGAATTTGATGGAACTCTTTGAATTAAACTGAATTGATATATGTAAGAACAAGGGAGCATTAGGAAATACATTGCTCAAGGATCTTAAATAAGCCTTCTTACCAAATTTGAAAAAGCATCATAAGCCCATGGTTGAAAATTTTCTAGTCATAAAAGTGGGTACTAATTCTATATTATATAGATCATAATTCTTCTTTATCTTTAAGATCTTCTAAGTTTGGAAATGGTTTCACCAAGCTATGAAGGGTAAACTATTCTTTATTTAGTTATGCCTATATGGGTTCATTTGGCTTATCTCCCATTACAATTTTGGGTGGATTATTGCTTTCAAAGTATAGGGAATACTTTTCATATTTTCTAGTTGGTAGTTGTCATTCTAGATGGCTCATCTCTTGATATATATTATACTCATTCGACTAATCAATTATCAATTTAATAATCCGTGCATTTATTTATAGTTAATATTTTCTTTTCAATTTATGTAATTTTGTAATTTGTAACTCTACTAGTATCCCTAGAAATATTGAAGTTGTTTAGCATAAACTAATAAAGATTTTTAACATCAATCAATATTTATATTCAAGACAAACCATGAAGGACACCAATGATCAATGCTAGGGATAACCAATTAATAAGTATACACGTGAATAAGTCACGCATACATGTGAATAAGGGAAACTCAAGTACTCAAATACACGTAAGCATTGAAGTATACACATGAATATATAGTATATGAAAATTAATACAAAGTATATGCATGAATACAAGGTATAGCATCAAAACATGTAAATCACAAAGTATACATTGGAATATACGTAAGTCACAAAGTATACATGTAATTTGTAAAGTATACACTTGAATACACGTAACTCGTATCTATTGAACCATGGATTTATAATGCAAATATGGACACCATCGATAAAAAAGATTTGTATTAATAGAATAGCCATGTAGGCATACATCAATATGTGGACACTAATTTTGGTACCAAAGGTTCTTTTATACTTCTAGGGTTCTTCACCTAAACAGAGAGAAAAGGACCGAAAATGTGTAATTTCTACACTCAAAATCATTGCAAGGATGAATGGAATATGCCTAAATGCAATAAATTGATAAAGAAATATGATTATTAATGAAAAACCTAAGAAATGCAATTTTTTTTTAAAACATAGTGGTGTATACAAAATGACATAAGAATGAAAACAAAAAATAACAGAAATGAACAAGATTGGAGAGGTGCACCTAGAATCTGAAGTGTGATAATGAGAGGATTTGAAATCCTAAAAAATTTGATGTTGAAGCTGACAAGGAAACTTGTGCCAAGCTGGGTGACTTAGTCTTTTTTCAAAGAAATTCTACTAGAACAAGAATCTACCAAATGGGTATCCAAAAATGTAAAAAGTACTTTTTAGGCTTGGAATTGGGACTAATTCACCATAGATGGTGACTTAGTCCACCTGGGAATCTTGAGAAATTTGGGGAAGGAATTTGTAGCTTTCGTTCTACACTTCCCTTCTTGACAGGTATCTGGTTTAGATTCTGCAGAAAATGGGCTAAAAGAGGTATCCAAGCTTCAATTAGGGATTTTTTGACTTGAATGACTTTGATGAGTTGACAACACCATTTATCACCTTTCCTCTTTGATAAATCTACATACAAGACTTGCAAAAAACACATGCAAAGAGGGGAAAAAGGGTTAAGGGTTAGAGAATAGGGGTTTTCCTTGGTCAAAACCTAGTTTGGTAATCAAACCCTTGAAAATGAAATGAAATAGAAAGAGAATGATGAATGAACAACATGTAATGCTACTACTTACCAAACCCTTGAAGTGGAAATCTAAAGATATACAATAAGATGCTCCAATGGATGACTTGATAATGCTTAGAATGCTTGAATGCTTGAGAATGAATTAAGAGATTGATTGCATGATTGTTGGATGCATTAAGTGTAGAATGAGAGGAAAAACCCTTTATTTATACTTTATTTTACAATATTTACTGAAAATAACACATCATAGGATGACCTTAAGGTTAAGAGAATAAAATCATGTCATAAAATTAAAATAATTTTGATTTTTGTGCACAATGGGACTAAGTCACCCGAAGTGGCAACTTGGTCCCACCAGGGTAATTTTACTAGGTGTTGGGAATTAAAGTGTACTAAATGATGTTTAATGGGATTTTTCTCTAAAACACACTTAGGTAGGGCTGAAAAGTGCATTAAGGGGTCATTTAAACATAAGAAAGGGTCAAATTAGTGATGAAAAACATAGAAAAGTGTGAGATATTGTTACTACTCTTTACAACACTTTGAAATAAGACTTGGTAAGTGATAAAAAGGGGTTTATTAAGTGAATTATAATAAAAGGGTCGTAGAAGAGTGTGAAAGTGGGTTACAATACTTCACAACACCTTTACAAGACACCATAAGATTCTTAATGATTCACAAGGGTCCAAGACCTAATGTGTATGTGTTGACCACATTACAACATTAAGGGTGATCCCATAATACTGGTTTACAATTTTTTTCCAAACTGGACACTAAACAGATTTTCTTTGACTAAATCTTCACTTCCAGGAACCTATAGCGGCTAAACTATGAGGAATTTGAAGATGATGCAAAATAGTGTTTTGTGACATTTTTCCTGTAGATTCTAAATATATTTTTTTCAAAATTTTTGGAATGAGATAGCACTTCTTTTTCCATCTCCCTCAAAAACTAGTTTTTTCAGTAAACATAATTTTTAAGGAGTTACACTCACCGTATAACACAACCTTTTTTCCATGAAGGAAAAAATTCTATTTTTTTGAATTTAGATTTGTAACTATGATATAGTGCTTACAATTGGTTTCATAGTGTTTTATTCACTATTTTTTCTTTAATGAAGTTTTGAATTCAAACCAATTACAATTCAGACATAGGTAGACTGTGTAACACATAAATTTTCTTGTATGTATCAAAATTCATGTTTTTTTTTCTTGGATCAAGGACTTCAATATCTAGTGCACTCATATTTTTTAATTTTTTTTCATAATCTTCTATTTTTCCACATGCGCAGAATAGAGAGCTTGATTTTCAGTGAAAAACCTACATTCACAAGAAATAAAAAATAAATATAATAATAAAATAAAATTTATTTAAAATTATACTTTTTGGGAATCTTATAATAAGGACTACATAGTTACATTTTTTTTTAAAAATGAATTCATTTGATCCCTTGAAAGGTAAATCAAAAGTGGTTTTTTATCAGTATTTTGATAGGTGTGAAGGAGACTCTATTATAGGCATGGTTTAAAACTAGTGGGGTTCTATCCAAGGGGGTTTGATCTAAGGTAGTTTCATCAGACCATGTTCAATTAGAATGCTTCAAATGAAAATTTTTAAGGCTTAAATCATTATATTTTCTAAAAATATGTGATTTCAACAAAAATCAGAATCTCCCAAAAATTGTAAACCAGCTTTGTGGGATCACCCTTAAATCTAGGAAAAATCAAGCCAAAGTACATAAGAGAGACTCAAGTGAGCATTAGAAATGTCCAACTATACATTTTTTGGTGACACATTCAGCCTCCACTTTAGTGAGAGGATTAACTTGCTTCAAACTCACACTAAAGTAGCCCAACATGCACATCAAGAGGGATCCTAATGCACTAATGTTTGGTAAGATGAGAAAACAACAATCAAGAGGATGATCAAGCCCCTTGGATCAAGATCCCATGGAAAACCAAACATAAGAATAAAGGAACACAAAAGAGAATGATGAAAAAAATGAAAGGAGAGAAAAGGATAAATAAAATATATTCGTATCAAGCTTCAATCATTTTTCCATCCCATTGTGGATAAGATCTAGGCTATTTGTCTGGAAAGAACATGTATACTCACTCTGAGGCTATGAAACTCATTGTTTTCCACCAAGTGAGAAGGCCAAAAAGGTGAGAAACATACACTCATGGCTGGTATTCACTCACACACACATAGGTGGCTATAGGGAAAAGTCATGCCTTAGAATGGGCTTCTCGCTCAACCATACCAAAGTTATACCTCCTGATAACTTTAATAAGGCACCACAAAAGAAAATGAGATTTCAAGCTTCACAAGACAAGCAAAACTTTGTATGCTTGGAGCTCATGAACAAAAATTATGGCACCATAGGCATGCAAGTTGTGTTATGCAAGGTGGCCATATAACAAATAAAAAATGCAACATGCAAAATATGTTCAAAGGATTCTTGCTTAGCTCATGTGAGGTTTTTAACTTAGGGAGCATTGTGTTTAATGTCTCCAAGATAGGACCAATAAAATAATAGAAAATTCACAACCTAGAGGATGCAGTGTGTCGCATCAAGCAACTAAGAGGAATGCAATATGCTAAGATAGATCATGCTCATGAAGGACATCATACCCAATGTCATCCACAAAGAGAAAAATACATCGTATGAAGTAACAAGGTTTCATTAAGAATGAAGAGAAAAGAAAAATACAAATGAATAATACTAATGTATGCCCCAACTTTAAGGGAATTTCTACACACTGTACTGTGAGCAATTACTATAATGTAGCAAATGAAAAATGAAAAAAAAGAAGAAGACATGAGAGCCAACTTGGAAAGCCTCTATGCCAAGTCATACATTTCCAAGTAAGGCTATGTCATGTGAAGGAAAGGAAAAAGAAAAGGAAGGGGTTTCCCCCAAAATGAAAAACACCAAACACATAAGGGATCTATGGATTGGGGTCAGTATGTTTGTTGTTGCAATGTTTTGTAAAGATCTTGGAACTTTCATCATTCCCCAAATACATATAACTAGAAGAATGACACAAAGAGAGAAAAAGAAAAGAAAAAGAAAGATCCATTTGGGTCAACATGGAAGAGACAGAGGATGTCTCGACACTTTGAATCATCCCCAAAAGGAAAACAAAATCCAAAATGAAAATGAAAAGGTGAAGGAAAAAGGAAAAGCTTTTGAGTCAACATAAAGGAGACATGAAATGTCTCATTACCTTGCATCATCCCCAAAAGGAAAAGACAAGAAAAAGGAAAAGAAAAAGGCGAAAGTGATGTACAACATAGAGAAAAATGAAGGTAAAAATAGAAGAATGTTACAAAGAGAGAGAACATTAAACAAAACATAATGGGGGAACACATTATGCACATGTGCAAACATAAAAAATAAAAAGAAAAAGAAAATGCAAAAGACTAGTAAGAAAAATGTGAGTCAACCGTCAAGCAAGTCATCTGCCTCCCAATCTCAATCGGTACAAGAAAAAGGTGAATAACATAGCTAAGGGACAATGAAAAATGCATTACTAGGACAAGGCTAGTAATTTCTTCCCCACATTGAGTGCAAGACAAGAATGAGCCGAGATAGGTGATGGGAGAGGTCATGTAATAGTGAGAAGGGAATGTTATTCAACTATTAAATGATAAGGGGTTTGAGGGTGGTTTATGGATGTATTGGATAACAATTATCACCATCAAAATGATACTTGCTTAGTATTTCTTACAATTGGCGACGCTCGTCACTTCTATGTCCAAGAACATGATGATATGCACAATGTGGAATGTTAGTGTCTTTAGGATATATCACTAACCTATTAATAGGTGGTAATAATATGAGTCCTTTGTTTAACAGGAGTTGCAATTTCCTTTCACATTTAGGTTGTGGACAGAGAGGAAACTTTAGTTTTGTAACTTGTAAAGCCTCTTGCGTTTACTAAATTCTCCAACCTCTCGAGAGGAGATTAGGGCAAGAAGTCTTGAGATGATTTTATTGTTGTCCTTGTTATTATTATGAGACGATGATTGATATTTAGGAAGAAGGACCTTTATATTGGGAGGGGAGTCAAAGATCATTGTTCCATCATCACAAAGATTCCAATATTCTATAGGAGGCTTGCTGTCATGAGGAGGATCTTGATAGCCTAACCCTATTGTATTTTCATCTTTTGTATTTTTCTCTAAAAGTCGATGAATGTCATGCTCACTTTTTGTGATTAGAGTACTAATGAATTTGTTATCATAGAATGGTTAAGGCGGTTCATTTTTTAGAAGAACTAGGTTTACCTGAAGGAGGGAAATTAGGTCCTTTGTTTGTTTCAGGATATAAGTAAACAAACATATCAGGAGGTGGTACGGTAGGAAGGTCTTGTTGTTTCATGGATGGATAAAAGGATGCATTGGCTTTAAGGTTTTCAAGGAATTTGTTTAAAAACTTATGCATGCTATCATCTTCTCTAATGATATAAAAAATCATAAGGAGGACATTCATGAGGAGTTGAAGGAGCATGAGGAAGCTTAAGGTCATTAGGATCAGTTCCAAAGGCACAATTTGACATGTCAACCAAAAATTTTAATGACATAGCCATGATGCAAATGAATGAAAGAAAACTAAGTGATAGAAATGGAATAAAACAACAAATCTAGAAAATGTAACATAATGAAATAGCATCTAAAGAAAAAATGTAGAAAACACTTTGAAAAATGACAAAAATTATTGTACAAAATGTGCAGGAGGACTAAGTCGTCCATTGTGATGAATTAGTCCCAGTAGTTTTTTTTTTAGTGTTTTTTAGAATTTTAAAATGAAATTTATGATTTTTAGGTTTTCAAATGCAGATACAACATGAATATGCAATTTTTTTTTCAATAAAATATAATGCAAAAATGCAAGCTATATGAGCTTTTCAATAAGGAAAATTTTAAAACCCTAGGATGCAAATGTAAAACCTAATGCAATGTTGATGCAAGGTATTCATAGGATGCAAATGCACTTGAAATCAGAAGTGAAATGTTCAAAAGTTAGATTCACGAAAATGTGGACACCAATTTTGGTATCCAAGGTTCTCTAACACTTCTAGGACTTTTCACCTAAAAGGAGAGAAATTGACCCAAAGTGCATAATTTATACACTAAAAATAAATTCAAGGATGAATTGAATATTCCTAAATGCAATAAATTGATAAAGAAAGATCATTATTAATGCAAAACCTAAGAAATGCAAGTTGTTTGAAAACATAGTGATGTATGCAAAATGACCTAAGAATGGAAACAAAAAATAACAAAAATGAACAAGACTGGAGAGGTGCACCTGGAATCTAAAGTGATATAAAAAGAGGCTCTATAATCCTAAATAATTTTATGTTGAAGCTGACAGGGACACTTGTGCCAAGCTGGGTGACTTAGTCCTGTTTTAGAGAAATTTTGTCAAAACAAGAATCTACTAAATGGGTATCCAGAAATGTAGAAAGTAATTTTCAGGCCTTACAGTGGGACTAATTCACCATAGATGGTGACTTAGTCCACTTGGGAACCTCAAGAAATTCAGGGCAGGAACTTGTAGCTTTCGGTCTACACTTCCCTTCTTGACAGGTGTCTAGCTTAGATTATGTAAAAAACGGGTTGAAAAAGATCTCCAAGCTTCAATTAGGGATTTTTTGACTTGAATGAATTTGATGAGTTGAAAAAACCATTTATCAGCTTTCCTCTTTGGAAAATTTTCTGAACCATAGATTTTTGGACCCACTGAACTCTCTAACTCTTATAGGGTTTTTCACCTAAAAGGAGAAAGATTAGATCCAAAAATTATAAGGGTTTATTCAATCTAAGATATGTATGATGAAATTATGTCTAGATAAAATGTTATAGATGCAACTAATTGATAAGATTGATTGATTGAGTATGCTAAACTATTGAAATATAATTTTTTTGAAAACACATTGTGTTATGCAGAAATGAATTAAATAAATGAAATATGCACAACAGAAAGAGATGGATGAAATCAAAGTGCACTTGAAGGAAAAATAATTTTATTGGAAGGTTCTATACTATTTCAAAAAAATTTGTTAATGGCCACTAGGACTCATTCGACATGCATGGTGAATCAGTCATGTTGTTGGTAAAATCTTCCAAAAACTTGTTTCTGACCCCCGGGAGCTGAAACCCAAGAAAATCAATTTTTAGGCCTACAAGTGGGACTCATTCACCATGTGTGGAGAATTAGTCCACCTACAAAAATTTGGAAAATCAGAGGAAGATTCTATGGAGTTAGATCTGCAATTCTGTCTCCTACAGGTCGTGCTTCTGAAACTCTTGGATTCTAGTATGAAAATTTATTTTTGTTAATGTGTTGACTTGAATGAAGAGAAGAAGACTTGAATAAATTTTCAACTTGATCTTTAATGATTCCAAAGCTTCCAAAGGACCTAAATTTACATAACAAAACAAGAAAGAGAAATTGTAGATTGTTAAGGCATGGGGGTTTTCCTTGGTCAAACCTTGTTTAGGTAATTAAACCAAATTGATGAAATGAAGGAATGAAACATGTAAAATGGAAGAAATTACCTTGGAATGATGATTGATCTTGAAAGTCTGCATCAATACATGTAAAATCTACCCTTGAATGCTTTAGAATGCTAACTTGAAGACCTCAAATGAAGAAACCCTAAGTTGCTTGACTTGAGATAAATTAATGATGTATGTCAAAATGTGTTGTTAGATGATACTTAGATGTAAAATGAGGATAAAAACACCTATTTATAGAAAATTATGCCTTATTACTTGATTATAGCTCATCACAAGCTGACATCAAGTGATTTTTAAATAAAAACCAGAAAGACATTTAAAAATATTTTTTATTTGGGGCCAAAGGGTACTCATTCGCCACTCATGGAAAATGGGTCCCACCTAAGACCTAAAAATAAGTGTCAGAAATAATGTTGTATTTAATGTTATTTGTTGGGTTTACATTCAAAATATACTCAATTAAGATAGGTGAGGACATAAAGGGGTCAAATAAGTCATAAGAAAGGTGTAAATAAGGAGATTATGCATAGAAAAGTGTGAAAGCTTGTTACAAGATTTTACAACACTTCAATATAGGACTTGTTGATGAGAAAAGAGGTGATTGCATTAAATAAAGTCTAGAAGAATGTAGAAATGTCTTACAATACTTCAAAACACCTTCACAAGACATCACTAAATGTATTTTATTTAATTTACAAAGGTCTGAGACCTAGTGTGGATGAAAAAAATACCTCACAAAACTAGATTAAGACCTTGTTTTAGTCAATTTAATCATGAAATAATCCATATCAAGCAAAGGGTCAGATTTTCTATGACACATCTGCATATAAGACTTACAAAACACACATGCAAAGAGGGGGAAAATGGTTTAGGGTTAAAGAGTAGGGGTTTTCCTTGGTCAAACCTTAGCTTGGTAATCAAACCCTTGAAAATGAAATGAAATAGAAAGATAATAATGAATGAACAACATGCAACATTTGCTACTAATCACCAAACCCTTGAAGTGGAAATCTCAATATATGCAATAAGATGCTCCAACAAATGACTTGATAATGCTTAGAATGCTTGAATGCTTGAGAATGAATTAAGAGATTGATTGCTTGATTGTTGGATGAATTAGGTGTAGAATGAGAGGAAAAACCCTTTATTTATACTTGATTTTATAATATTTTCTGAAAATAACACATCACAAGCTGACCTTAAGGTTAAGAGAATAAAATCCCACTAGAAAATTAAAATAATTTTGATTTTTGTGCCTAGTGGGACTAAGTCGCCTCGGGTGGCGACTTGGTCCCACCAAGGAAATTTTACTGGGTGTTAGGAATTAAAGTGCATTAAATGATATTTAACAAGATTACTCTCTGAAACACACTTAAGTAGGGATAGAAAGTTCATTAAGGGGTCATTTATACATAAGAAATGGTCAAATTAGTGATGAAAAGAAGAGAAAAGTGGGAAAGTTTGTTACAACTCTTTACAACACTTTGAAATAAGGCTTGGTAAGTGATAAAAAGGGGTTTATTAAGTGAATTATAATAAAATGGTCCTAGAAAAGTGTGAAAGTGGGTTACAACACTTCACAACACCTTTACAAGACAACATAAAATTCTTAATATTTCACAAGGGTCCAAGACCTAATGTGAATGTGTTGACCACATTACAACATTAAATCTAGGAAAAATCAAGCCAAAGTCCATAAGAGAGACTCAAGTAAGATTAAAAATGCCCAACTATACATTTTTTTGGTGACACACAATATATGTCAATATAAGCATAAAATATATACAAAATAGCCATATAGGCTTACGAGAATTCCATTTAGGCATATAATGTCAAATATATCCAATACAAAATATGTACAAAAATGCCATATAGGCATACAACAAAGGGCTTTGGAATCAAAAGTCATTGCTCTCCATGCTCTCAAAAAATTTCTTTCCCTTTGCTTGTCGACTGGATGGTGATAAGTTTGTCACTCATTTATTCTGAGCTCAAGGAATTGTCCTGGTGCTCCTCCTAGGGTTTAGTTCTTGGTCAAGATATATTTGTTACAATAACAAGCAAAGACATTAATATATAGAAATTACATTATAAAAAATAATATATATAACAAAATAATCACTTACCACCACTAGATGATCACTCTCCTCAAGGGAAATATTTGTGTGCCCATGTTAAGGCATGTTGAAGTCCTGTAGAAACCATCCAAAGAGAAATTAAACTATGAATAAATAATGGTTTGATTTTTCACTAACAACTATAACAATGAATGTGAATTGAAATTTAGTAATCTGCCTCATACCTCTATGAGAGGCATTGAGGAGTCTAGAGAAGAAAAAGCACCAAGCTTCATTGCCCTATGAACATGTGGAGGTGTATCCACTTCCAACATCTGAAAATAGAACAACAAATTATTCAATCATGAAAACTACAATAGTGATGCACATCATGGCTTATAATGTATGAGATAATGAATAAATTTTTTAGTACCTATTAAACTATATATTTTTGACTATCATTCTCACTATTTTCCCTATCCATAGTTTTATCAAAAGCACTTGTTTTTAGGATTTTATCCATAGCAGAAAGGTGGTGAACTGTTTGATAAAATGCTTTGGTAGACATGTATGATAACTATGTTAGCATAGTGAATGTAGTGAATTGTTTGAAAAAATGCCTCAAAGAAATGGGGTCTCATGGTGATGGAATGCCATTACAAAAAAATGTGTTATGGAATTCCATCACCATGAGACCGCATTTCTTTGACGCCATTTTTGAAACAATTAATTTCCTTTTCCATGGTATTATGCTAGGATGGGGTGGATGGTATAGTGTGGTCTTGGTTATGATATGGAGGGTGATCATGACATGAAGAGGGAGGGGTGGGGGACATGAACAAGTGGAATAAAAGGTGGAAGGTTCCATGGATTGGTAAATTGAAGATGAGGATAAGGACCTTCAAAAGAATTTGGAGGGGAATTTTGGCTAAAGGGTTGGTTTCTATTCTTTAGGTAGTGAGTTATTTGCAAAAATGCCTCAAAGAAATGTGGCCTCGTGGTGATGGAATGACATTCCATCAAGATTAGACCACATTTCTTCAAGGAATTTTTTTAAACTACTCACTGCCTTGACTATGATATTTCTTACTATTATGCTTTGATAGATTTTTTCCAAGCATCCATAGTTTGTTGGAAAGCACCTATTTTAGGATTTTAGCCATAGTAGCAAGGAAGTGAGTAGTTTGATAAAATTCTTTGGTAGAAATGTATAGAAAATGTGGTATCGTAGAAATGGTACTGAGTTTTTTGAAAAAATGCCTCAAAGAAATGTGGTCTCATGGTGATGGAATGGCATTCCATCACCATGAGACTGCATTTCTTCAAGGAATTTTCTCAACCCACTCACTGCCTTGTCTATGCTATATCTTACTATTATGATATGATAGATTTTTTACAAGCATCCATAGTTTGTTGGAAAGTACATTTTTTAGGATTTTAGCCATAGTAGCAAGGAAGTTCACGTACTTTGATAAAATGCTTTGGTAGATATGTATGGAAAATTTGGTAGCATAGAAAAGGAAGTGAGTTATTTGAAAAAATACCACAAAAAAATATGTTTACATGGTGATGGAATTCACCATGAGACCACATTTCTTTGAGAATTTTTTTCAAACTACTCAATTCCTTGTCTATGTTATTGCTTACTATTATAATTTGATATCTTTTTTCCAAGCATATGTAGTTTTTTGGAAAGCACCTAATTTAGGCTTTTAGCCATAGTATCAAGGAAGTGAGTAGATTGATTAAATGATTTGGTAGACGTGTATGGAAAATGTGGTAGCATAGAAAAGGAAGTGAGCTGTTTGAAAAAATTCCTCAAGGAAATGTGGTATCATAGTGATGGAATCACATTCCATCACCATGAGACCACATTTCTTCGAGGAATTTTTTCAAACTACTCACTTCCTTGTCTATGCTATTGCTTACTATTATGCTTTGATAGATTTTTTCCAAGCATCCATAGTTTTTTGGAAAGCACCTTTTTTAGGATTTTAACGATAGTAGCAAGGAAGTTCAAGTAGTTTGATGAAATTCTTTGGTAGACATGTATGGAAAATGTTGTAGCATAGAAATGGCGGTGATCTATTTGACAAAATGTCTCTAAGAAATGTGGTCTCATGGTGATTCCATCACCATGAGACCAAATTTCTTTGAGGCATTTTTCCAAAATACTCACTTCCTTGTCTATGCTTATTATTCTTTGATAGATTTTTTTCCAAGAACCCATAGTTTTCTGGAAAGCACCTTTTTTTAGGCTTTTAGCCATAGCAGCAAGGAAGTGAACTGTTTGATTAAATGTTGTGGTAGACATGTATGAAAAATGTGGTAGTATAGAAAAGGTGATGAGCTGCTTGAAAAAATGCTTCAAATAAATTGGGTCTCATGGTGATGGACATCACCATGAGACCACATTTCTTTGAGGCATTTTTCAAACAACTCATTGCCTTGTCTATGTTGTTTCTTACTATTATTCTTTCATATATTTCTTCCAAGCATCCATAGCATAGACAAGGTAGTGAATTGTCTGAAAAGAGGCCTCAATAAAAAGTGGTCTCATGGAATGCCATAACAAGCAAATGTAATTGGAAATTGACCCTAGTTATTACTTATGCTATGTGAAATAATTGCATAATTTCTTATGTTGAATTTCTAAATAACTATATTGTAGTTGAAATTTTGTCATCTACCAACATCTAGTTATTAGTTTTAGAATGTGAAGTAATGCTTTGAGTTTAAAAGATGTGCAATGCAATTTAATTAATGATATGAATATAAACTACACAAATCTATTAAGTACAATTCATTAGTTAAACTCCTTATTCTATTACCTATGTGTAGGTTTGTCTAAATCCACTAGCACTAGGAGGTGTTCCCATGAAACCTCCAATATTAGCCTATTCAACATCCAAAATCAGATATTAGAATACCATTCATATAAAATTCTATTAACATATAATAAATTTTGAATTGTTTACTAGTCACATACCTCAATGGTAGATGCAATGGAGTAATAAGCAAGTGTGGGGACGGTGTATCCAGTATCAACATTATGACCCTAAAATTTTATTACAATCATAAAACTAAATTAGTTAATATTACATTTTAAAAATGAAATTTAATAAATTAAATTCAATGAACATGCTAATCGATTCCATAAGCCTCATTCACAATGTTAGTTTCCCTCACTGTCTCTGTAGCTATAGATGTATCATGTGTAGAAGCCTCTTGAGTGTCAGTGGGGTCATATGTATAGGTCACCCTACAAACCTAACATGAATGGGGTGGAAGCATACCACTTGAAGACTCCCATGGATGGCGTTGTACTATAGGACTGGCATGTTGGATGACACTCTAGGTCAAAGAGCTGATAGCCTACAAAGTGTCTACCTCAACACTCTCCTTTGTTATGGAAGGGATAACGATGTGCTCATGAGCTGGCCTAGTGAGAGGTAATCTCGCTTGCCTCCTAGGATCTTGTCATGCACCGTGTCTATCTTGATCCGACCCCCCACCTCTCCTCTGGAAGTCCCTCATATCAAAATAATTCAGGATTTTTTTCAAGATGAACTAATAGTAGAGTCTTCTTAGGAAATATTGTGGGACTTCACAATTGTTGCATGGTGGGTAATAAAAAACCATGTACCACCTATCCTAAAAATAGTTCCTAATCCCTTGGTGGTGGCACCAATGGATAGGAAATGTCTTCACATTGAGGTAAAGATTATGATTTATGCGTGGGTCAGAAAATAATGAGCACAAATCATATTTGTAATTTTTTCATCTTTTACTTTTTTATATGATAATTTATATGCATAAAAATTCCTAGCCACCTGCCTCATTTCTTCCCACCACTTAATTTTTTGTTGATTTAATCTACATGGTTTAACAATTATTTTAGTGAATTTTTAAGTGTTCTTCTTTCCATGGTTGAACCTAAAGGATAATTAAACCTTGTGATTAACTCCTCAATATGTTTTTTATTGTTTTCAATTACCCCCATTAAATTTTGTTGAGTGCCAAGAGGATGTTGAGGGATTGGTGGAGGAGACTATTGTTGTGGCTATTGAGGATTTTGTACATGTTTTTGTTGCTTTGGTTTCTGAGGATTTTCAAGAGGGTTTTCATGATCATTATCATTTCCTAAAAATTAAAAAAATGAATATAAAAAACAACCTAAAACTAACAAATTCAAAACAAATTCACAGCACAAAAACAAACAATCCTTACTTAATCGACTTTACTGTCGATGTTGTGGAATCCTGGAAATGAACTTACAATAAATCAATGATAAAAATGCAAGAAAATCTCCTTCCACAATGTAAGCTCACACAAGAAGAAGGTTTTTTGGCCACAGGCAACTAAAACAACATTGACAATAAAAATGAATTTGATTTGATTTTTGTTTTGTTTTAATAACCTATAATGTGCTCACGTTATAATGTGAGTACATAATTGGTTCAATGTGTCTGATCCTTAGGCTCGGTCACACCAAGCCATAACGTGAGTGTGTTATACCGTGCTCGTGTTATAGCCTATTAAATTTTTTTAAAAAATTTGGCCATAATTTGGCCCCTCATCTTTTTGCACACACCCTTCATCAGAAAATAAAATAGAAGGCAAACCTAAAACTAGGTCATGTTGATTGATCTGCTACAAGTAATGGCAGTTCAAGTGGTGAAATCATTGATATCATAAAAAACTCACCTCATCTGCATGAGTGAGTAAGAATATCCAAGGATATTTAGGAACAAAGTGAGAAAATTGATATAGTTTGGATTGGTGATTTTATTTTCCCACAACAACTATAGACCCACTATGCATTTCACTTATTACCAGTATATTTGGAGTGAACTCAACTCACATGATAGAATTAGTGTGAGTGATCTAATAAATAGATAAGATATTATCTGAAAAAGATGGAACAAAAAGAGCATCTTCAAATGTCCCTTCACCTACACCAACAAACCCTCTCCCATGCACTTCAATAGGAGTGTCATCACCCATACGTATGTTAGGCATATAACATGGCTCCAAAGAGGTAAAATTATCCTTTGATGAGGCCATGTGGTACGACCTAATTCAATGATCCAAGACTCTAGTTCTGAAGCAACAATACTAGGGCCTTTCCATTTTCTTTCCCCTTACAATTGTCTATGTACTTAGTAGAACCTTTTAATTAACTCTATTTGATTGAATCATACACCTTAATATTGTTCTTTTCTAGAAGATGTGAAAGGTGGTCAAGTTTTTTCTTTAAACATTTATGTTCATCATGGCTAGGACTCTTATAGGAAGAAAACTTGACCTTCTCCTTCTTAGGTTGTTCACCTTTTGATGAAGAGGTCAAATTATCTACTTTTGAAGTAGAATATTTTTTCAATCTTTCTTCTTCTCCCCTTGGTTCTTTTGTTTCTTATCTTTCTTGTTAGACCCTTTTTGTTCTTTTGTGCCCTAATTGATAGCTAAGGAATGTGACTTAGAGGGTTTAATTGTACCCATTAGAACCAATTTGTCTTGCTTTGTAGTGAGTTCTACAACAAATTAATCTAGAGAAGGAATTTTATATGTGGAACCTAGGGAAAATTTTGTAGCAAAAAACATAGAAACAAATACAGAATAGTTAGGACCAAGATTTGATAGAATACTCAAGATCAATTTTTTATCATCCTTCTTGATTCCATACTATTCCAATTGAAATCTAATAGCTTTGAATTTTGTGAATAAGTCCTGTATGGTGTCAAAATTAGGACTTAACCCTATGAGTTTGTTCTCCAATTGATGACCTCTTAACTCATCCTATTTACCAAAGAGGGTTTCGAAATTGGTCCACACTTCATTCTATGCTTTAGTAGACTCAATATGAAAATGTAGGTTTTGAGATATTGACATACACAAAGTACCAAAATCTTCATCACATTTTTTAAACAATTTTATCTTTTCTGCATCATCTTGTGGTTCATTTTCAAGTCCCATTATCACATGATGATATCCATGTCTTTTCAGATATATTATCATCTTAGATTTCCATTTAAAATAGTTATATGGTGTTAAAATGGGAACTTTAGATTCATCCATGAGAGCAAAAAATAAGATTGCAAATAAGAAAGAAAAATACGAAGAAATAAGACACACGAGACACCCCCCCTTTCACTAGTCTCAAAAATCACCCCTAGATATTACAATGTTGGAACTTTAGGATTAGTGCTTTTACAAGGCTTTTCCAGATTACAAGGATTTTAAGGCCCTTAATGACCAAAATTACAATATTTGATATAAATTAATTTTCAAATAAAATTTGAAAAAATAACCTTGTAGTCATGTTTTACTCTTTAATATCTTTCCATCACCATTTCCTTTTTGAAAAATGGATTACAAAAGTGAAAGATATGACCTATTGAAGATGAAAAATGCAACAGATTCAACCTACAATATTTGATAAAAAAAAGGAAAAAATTTGAATTAAAAAATTTGTGGATGGAAACTTCTCATTTCTATCTTTCCATCAAGTATTCATTTGTGAAAATATGATACCCAAGGCAAAAGTTATTTACTTTTGAAGATAAATGAAAAATATCCCTATGATGAAAGAATCATGCCTTATTTTGATTTGATTTATGAAAAATTAACGAATACCTAGATGGTTTTTTGAATTTGGGAATAAAACCTAGAAATTTTTTTTCTTACCAATGAGTGGAATTTAGATTTCTGAAACCAAATGAAAATGGCTCTAGTAAAAATTTGAATTTTTAACTCTAATTTTTTACTGTGTCCTCCAATCTTTGATTTTGGTGAAATAAAAGACAATTTTGACTTTATTAGACCTTCTAGACTCTCTAATTCTTTTGAAAAATCCTCTAATATTACCAAAAAGTTGTAAATCACCCAAATCTCATAGGAATAGATATATGTAAACTAGATTAAATATATGCTTATTTTCCTTTAAACTATTTTGATTCTCCAAGTCATATGAGGATGCACGAGAAAAGAATACTTGGCTTTTGAGGAAAAATATTAGCTTTCTATTAGTCTCAAATCTCTCAAAAAGTCATAAAAATAATGACCTATACTAGACAATATAACTCTCATACCATGTTAGATTCTGCAAGAAGTGAGAACTGAGCTAGGATTTGATGTCAGTCATAGATCACATACAACTTCACTTGAAAAATGATCAAAGATAATAATTGTAGAATGAAGAGAAATCTAAAATGAGAGAAAAATAGAGACAAGGAAAGAGAAATTGCATTAAACTCTCAATACTCTCACCGAGCGATCACTGAACTAGCTGAACTAGTGAAGGTGAGAGGAGAGTGCTCAATATATAGAAAAATAAGGGAAAATAAAGCCAAGAGGTGCATTAACTCCTACTACCCATAAAAGGTGGGAGGTTTTCACCTACTTAGTAAGTGAAAAAACATGTGGCATAACCTCCTTAGGTGAAGAAAAAAAGGAGGTGGCACATAAATCAAAAATAGGGTGAGAAACCCGACTACTCGATACCCTACCTAGGTAAAAACAAATAGTGGTTATGAGAGGTGGCACAACAAGCCAAAAGAGGATGTTTAACTCAACTACCCATGTGTGGGAGAGAGTGACACATGTAGCTAATCTATTTCACTACGTATCTTCATATTAACTACTCCTAATAAACCTAAGAAATCTTAAATAATATGTGTGGGAAAGAAGAAATACCCCTAATATAAGGAAAATAAAAAACCTACACTAACACAAGCCAACAACCTCTATGACCAAGTGATAAACCTTGTGTGCCAAGTGTTGAGTGATCTTTGAGGTGAAATGGAAAGTATTCCAACTTCAAAAGGTATGTGTATGAGGTTTACCAAATAAGTTGGTAACCTTTAGAGGTCTAAAAGGTTGCACATTTAGTTAGACAAGATGTCTAACCTCATCAACCTAAGTACACTTAAGTATAGTGAATATATTAATTATTCACACTAGCAACCCCCTTAAGTGATACTTGAGGAGATCACAAAAGTTCAAATATATGGAAATGGGTCCCAACTAAAGGCCATGTTAGGTACCCATGTGCAATGAATTTCCTTAAAAATGGAGAAAAAGGATAAAACCTAGTGGGAACAAAATTCTCTCCAAAAAAGAGAATTATAAGGATTTAAGACCTAAAAATATGTCCCTTGATGATAGGAACATGATGATCAAGAAGTCCTGAAGCATGTAGAATTTTTAAACTCTATTGAAGATGGACTAGTGTCTGCTAAAGTCAACTAATCTCCAATAAATGTGGATAAATATGTGAGATACAAAATACTACATGAATGAACTTATGAGAACTACTCAACTAATGCACATTAAGTTTATCAAACTATGTGAAGTTGTTAATACAAATAGTACTATGATAAGGAGTACTGGAATCTCAAAATGTGATCCACTAATTCAATCCCTCATTCGAGAGATCAAGATAAAGGGTTCATGAGGCATTTTGAAAATAATATTCCTTCACTACTTCATTGAAGGAATCATTAGCATAACACATCATAGTCACCTCTTAATGCTAAGACAATATAAGAAGAACAACTAAGATCAAGAGTGTGTAAGGAATGTAGAGATGTACAAGGTGTGCTCCAAGACACACTCGTATGAGATGAGAATCATGAGGAGACATTATTGTGATGAACTAAATCATGAGGATACACAATTGTAATATCAAATCAAGATTCTACACAACCCCCCATTACACTTTATAATTCAATGTAAGTACAATAATTTCCCAAATTCCCTCCATATGGAACACACATTCCATATTTGTGGCACTTTATATGAGTACATTTACAACTGTATTGTTGTTACAACTTCTTCATTTGAAGTTTATTGTCATAAGGTAGACATAGAATAGTTTATATGTCTTGAAAAACTCAATAAAAGATAAAAAAATAAAATTAAAACCCCCATTATGATGAGCCCCCCTTTTACCAAATTAATTAAAAAAGAGAAAATGGACTCCTCTTTTATAAATTTTTAAATAAGGCCAAAAGAATTGTACCTCCCCCTTTTGTTTTCCCTTTTCCATATTCATTGCAAAAGAAGATTCCTCTTGTACAAATTTTTAACTATGTCTAAAAAATGAAAATAAAACCCCCTTTACAAACACTTTTCAACTAACGGTAAAATATTGACTAGAGTTTAACAAATAGTGTTAATTTAAAAAAAAAAAAACTTAAGTGTGTAGATAACTTGCATATGGAATGAAAATTCAACATTACATGATATGTGGTTAATATTGAATACTAGCAAATAAAATGAACATATAACTTAAATGCAAAGGTATAGCTTGATGGAGGCCATTGGAGAGTTTACAAAGGACTGTGGAATGGAGAGAGTAGAGTTGACAGAGTACTGTAGCATGGAGCTTCTTCTACAACCTTCCTACGCACATATCTCCTTACCTGCTTGAAAAAATAACTGCATGAAACTTCATGAGACACAAAGAAATACCTCCAAATTCCTTGTGTGACCTTCCAAAGGAATGTGTGGCCTATCAAAGGCTTTTACAGCCTACCAAAGGCTTGCACAACCTGAAATGAGCATGGGAGAAAAAAACAAGTGACCTAGGAAACCCACACCTAAGCAGAATCTTCATGCAAGACTACTCACAAATTATGCCTACTAGGTGAAAATGCCTCACCCATATTTAGATTCACCTCTACAAAGTGAATGTGTGTCTAATATTGAATGGGCACATTTCACAAATGAATTAGCCTGCACATTCAAATGTTTCCTACAAATTGAAGCCTTCATTTGCAAGTCAACATAAAGCCTGTTTTAGTAGATTTGAAGTTTCCAATATAGCCCATGCCTCCACAATTTCAAAAACCAAGTATGGCACAAAAAAAATGATGGAAACTCATGATGAGGTAAGTTAATAATAGGTTTCCAAAAACCTACAATATCCTACTGCCTACAAAAGGATGGCATGAATGAGCATGACAACTTCTCACCACTTCCAAATCACCAAAATATTGACCTATAGATCAAGAATATTGGCCTTCAAGGAGATTAATTCCTTCAAGAAGTGAATCACACCCTACAAATATTATCACATAGGTTTCATTATAGATTCCAATGCCTGATTTATAGATTTAAATGCTCTAGAAACCCACCACAATTTCTCATAGAATGCTCACCTACAAATTTTAATATAGATGGGAAAAAAACCTTTGCAATAAAGTTGCTTAGATTGGGGGCCTAACTAGTTTCTTGAAGGTTATTAACAAGTAACAATTAAACTATCCAAATACAAAAAAATGGTTTATCTATAGGCTTGAAACTATATCCACCTAAAGGTTCGATACCATATTGGAATTTAGGAGATCTAAGAGATAAAATACAAGCATAATGAACAACAATGCATAGATTGTATTTAGTAGAACCAAATTACATTGAGTACAAAGCCTTACATATATAGGCAAGGATGAGACAATCCACCTATGAGATGGATTAACAATGCCCCATGAAGTGGCACAAAAGAGTAGATATGTATCCTAAAGATGTCAACATTAGGATCACTTGGAGTGTGCAAACCAACAACCTCTATGATGAAGTCATCAACCTTGTGTGCCAAGTGTTGAGTGACCTTTGAGGTGAGATGGAAAATCTTCCAACCTCAAAAGGTATGTGCATGAGGTTTACAAAATAATTTGGTAACCTCTAGAGGTATAAGAGGTTGCACATTTAGTTAGACAAGATATTATCTAATCTCATCAACCTAAGTAAACTTAAGTATATTGAATAGATTAATTATTCACACTAACACCATAGACCAAAATGTTCCTTTTTTAAATCTAAAAACTCTAACATATGAGCTATAGTCTCCTATGTGTTTTGTATAACTTTTAGTTGACAGATCTTCTAGATCTCACCTACACATATGAAAAGATAGGGAAAGGTTGTGATATATAGGGGCTTAGCTAAGTATAACCATATTTTGGTATCTCTACCTCCATGTAAAATAATTAATGATGATCGAGAGGGCATACCTTAGGAGGAGTAGAGGAAAAAACAATAATTAACTAAAATTATAAATGATAATGTAACCTTGATATAAAATCATTGATGAAGTGATGCCACACAATTTGTCACAAATCTTGATTAATAGATGCCTTGATTGATTGATAGACTAGAAAAAAGGTTAGTTCCCAGAACATAATAGCTTGTTGTAGATAGAACGTAGAGGATAATCACTACATCTCTATAGTAATGCATCATAATAGCTTCTCTTTCATAATTTATTTTTCTAGTGTTCAAATGAGAAATAGAACTTGTTTATATATGCATTCCAAGTGATATTTTTGAACATAGGCCGACTTGGGATCTTTTTAAAATAAAAAAAGACTAACATCAAATTAAACTTTGAGATAGGACATGCTTAAGGTCAAGGGAACCCCCACCCTTGATTATGTGATTTTTCCCCAAATTTATCAAGAAATTAAGGAATTTAATACCATTTTATGATTTGGCCCCAAAATAAATAAATTATTATTATAATTAATGTTGTAGGAAAAATAGGGTATCAAGGTAGTGTAAAATTATTAGGGGTGAAAATTTACGACATTATATTTAGCCCCTACTTTAGTGAGATTGTGATCTTACTTTCATACACAAACTAATGGAATAAATATCCACATTGAAACACTAAAGGGACAAAATAACACCAACTTAAGGGGTACACAAGCCCTGAACTTAGGATCTCATCAATCCATAATGTTAAGAAGAAATGAACATATGACAAAGAATGATTCAATCATACATAAATTACTCAATGAGAAATCAATGGAGTTCACTTAAAAGAATATACAAAGAATACATAAAGGAAACATACATAATACATAGAGAGAAAACACCAAATACATGAAAAAATCACACATAAGAGACAAGGAATACATGAAAAAGACACAAAGTAGAAATATGGAAAACATAAAAAATAAATAAAAAATATAATAAGAAAAACAAAAGGTTAGTACTAAAAATGATTTGAGTCAATAAGGTAAGGAGACATCACTCTTAAATTTGTTTGAAATAACAAACATCATCTATCAAATATGTTAAAAATAACGATCTTTTAAGATTAGTATAATGAGCCTAGACCAAGCTGACTCAAAAACTCTTCTTTTCTGCCCTTGAAATTTTGTCAAACACTTTGCATACAAGGGATATGTAACATATATAAAATTTCAGATTGCTTTTATGGCTCTTATATCTACCCAACATCAATAAGGATGCTTACAAATGATTCTAAATTGTCTAAATAATGACCTAACATGAATGTGCAACTTATTTTGGCAATATCTAATGCATATATGTGAAAAAAACTACTTGCAATTTGCAGCTACAACAACTAATAATTATAACAAACACTTTGGATGGAACCTAAGATGGCATTTATACACTTACAGCCAACTGGCATTAATACAAACACTTGGTATGCAAAATTATAACATTATTTATGCCAAAAAGAGAACCCACAACCAATTGACATTTTGTCAAACAATTGGCATGCAAACTAATAAGCTGATCATGAATGATAAAAACATATTCAATTACAACTATGTTAGACCAACAACTTATATCTCATTTATTGCACATATAATGTCAACTACAATGCTAGTATAAAATGGCCAAGACTCTTGGCATTAAAACATATGCAAACCATGCAATTTTCTAAGTACAAATGCAACCTTAGTATGAAATAAAAAATACAATATATATGCAACAATTGACTTGAGAAACATGGGACACATATTTTAGAAGAGCTGGAGACTTGATTGTAACACTCGTTGATGATGGAAACCCCTCCAAATGAAGAAGTTGACTCCCTTGAAGTGCAACCCCTATTTTTGCCTGGAAATACTTTAGATAAATAAATGCAGAAATTAAACTCCACCTCTTGGCACTTGAAATTATCGGTAGGACCAAAGGATTAGAATGCAACAATGCCCAGAACCATAGGTTGCTTTGATGATGAGATATGAACAAAAATTTCTTGCCAATGGCGCACTTGCTTTAGTATATCAAACCACTGAAATGATTTACCAGCAACCTATTATCTACTTCAAAATACTCAAAAATGATTTCCAAGCTCTCCCAAGATGAATGCTTAAATACCCACAAAGAAATAATGAACGAATGAGGCCATAGAAGCAAAAAATCTGAATATGATATGCAAAATCATGGCTCTAATATACATACTTATATGACTGAAAATATTATATCAGAACTTCTAGAAATGATTGAATGAATGCAATCAACCTCCTCAATGCAAAATCAATGAAGACTATGAACTCCAAAATGTCTCGAACAGTGCTCCAAATCAAACCATCCAAAAACTTGGCCATAGGCCACTAAGTTTTTACAATAAAGCTCAAATATAAAGTCTAAAGTAACTTTGTCCCAGCTGCAATAATTCAAGTGATATTTCACACCCTCAAAATTGCTATCAATAGAAAGTTTTTGTTTCCTATGACAAAGAAGCAATCTGTAGAAACCCTAGGCTCCACAAGATGAAATGACAAACACCAACATCAATATCAAATTTTCCTGATGAGAATGAAGCCCAAGATGTCTATTTATTCTTTTCCTCCACTTTCTCCAGAAGCTTCTAGAATATTATTTTAGTTTTTATTAAGTGACTTTTATGATATATTATTTTATTCAAGCCACTTTATTAAATTAATTAAGTATAAGGTCACTTTATAATTTTAATTTTTTGATAACCTTATAAATAATTAACTTAATACCACTTGTTGATTTAATTAAAATAACTAATTAGTCATCCTCATAAAAATAATCATTATTTTGGACAACTAAATTAATTAAATTAATTAAATCAACTACCTCCAAAATGGGGACATTACAGTCTGCGCCTCCTAAAATTGCTTGTCCTCAAGAAATTCATCACTTGGATCCCACAAGAAGAACTGCATAATGTCCCTGTCATCACCAAATAGCTCCTGTAACACTCACTCAAACTAAATCTGTCGAACCAACTCAATACCATCACCAAGTGCCGCAAAAGTACAAGCCACAAAAGGAGGCAAGCCAAGAGATTGATCATCCTTGCCTCCAAACTTCATGCAAAATTAACTATCATCCAAACTATCCATCACATGCACCCTTGAGATGTGCATCTAAAATAAGTCATGTACATGAGGATTCAATGTGAAGCTATAAGCATTTCGCACCATGTACACTTCTGAAATCTCCTTTGTGATTTTTGCTTGCAATCTCGATGCACTGATAGGATCACAAATACTATCAACAATTCTCTTCTCAAGACTAGAATCAAGTGAGCAATCATCATCCAAGCCATTGAGTGGATTGTCATATGACCAAGTAGTTTCCACCTCAAACAATGGATTGGAAATCATCTCATATTTCTCCTGAATCACCTTCTCCTTTCTCTTACTATCTAGCCCTCTAATAGAATGCAAACCACCACCCATAATACCCCTCAATACATGCCTCCTACCATAAACCTTAAAAGACATCTCCATCTTAGGTACATTGAGGGTAAATACTCCCAAGTCTTGGAGCCAGTTCATTCCCAAAAATATATCCATCTCTCCCATGTTGACCACATAAAAATCTGAATGTAACTCATAGCTATTCAATTTCAAGGTGAGATTAGCAACCTTCCTGGTGCATGCGAGGGTATATCCATCTACAACTAAAAATTTGAATCCATCAAAATCCTCGAGCTGAAGTTTACACCAGGCTACAAAATCTTCATTAATAAAGTTATGCATTGTACCAGTATTAAGCATAGCGATGCAATGTTATTCATCAACTATCCCTTTGAACCTAAATGTAGTCTCATCCTGAACATTGGCAAGAAATTCCATGGGAGTAGAAGTATTCTCACCTTGATCAAATTCTAAAGCAACCTATTGGTCCACATCATTAGAATCAGAGTCCTCAAAGTAGGCCCACATGAAACATTTTGCCTTGCCCTTAGGCCTCAAAGGGAAATCATGATCCTTGTTGTAAGGATCCTTTCACCAATAGCATAATTTCTTCTTCCTCAAATCTTCTCATGTCTCCTCATCCATCATGGATGCTGATTTATTTTTCTTGTCTAGTTGTTGAGGAGTCTCATTGCTTATTGAAGGGACATCCTTATGTGAGTTCTTGCCTTTTGATGCTGCGAACTCCATAATCCTAGCCTTCTTCATAGCCTCTTGAAGAGTAGGAGAATCAAAGGCTTTTATCCATCCTTTCATAGGCTCCAATAATCCCTCCATGAATAACACCACCAGTCGTCTCTCTAAGATGTTGGGAACCATTACTGACAATCTCTAGAAGCCTTCAATGTAGTTCTCCAAACTCCCAACTTGCTTGAGCTAGGCCAAATCTCTGAAGTATGATTCAAGATCCTTCCTATCAAAGTGTTCCACCAATCTATCCACAAACTCTTGATAAGATGTGATCTGACTATGTTACAATGTAACTAACCCATGATACCACCATTTGTGTGCTACACCGTCCAAATGAAAAGTGGCATACTCTATGGCTTCCTCTTTTGTCATGGGCCAAAGAGCCAAGAAATTATCCAACTTATGAATTCATGACTGTGTTGTAGACTTTCCACTACCATCAAACATAGGTAATGTAAGCTTATTAATAGCTTGCTTGAGTTCATTATTCTAGTTCCGAGGTTTTCTCTCCTACCATGACCTATAGTAGTCCATCCTTGATTGTACAAATCTGTCAAAATGCATGAGCTCTCGTGCCTCTGGTGTCAATAGAGGCCATTCATCATGGGAAGCCATATATGCATCAACAAAGGTGGGCTCCTCAACTTCTTCAACATTCTCTACCACTGCTCAATCTTCCCTCAAGAAAGTGGGGCATGTTGGTCTATCCATAGTGCTGCAAGTTGCTCCTTGTATCTACCTAGACCCTGATATACTCCTGTCATCATCTTGATCCCTTCTATTCCTTGTTCTGTTTTCTATAATAACTCTGTTCTACTGTTGCAAGGAGGCTGAAAATCCCTCAAATGATTGGGCCATTCTTTCAAACAACTATTCACCTCTATCCACATTCCTCCTTTCATTTCTAGGAGGGCTACCTTCTCTTCTTTCCTCGATGGTTCCACCAATCTCTTGGTGTCTTGCTACAACAACTGCTGATAATGTGTCTTGTTCAAGGTGTCGGGGACACTGTGTTTGTTTCCTTTCTTCTCTAGTTGTATACATCTTGGTTCTATTACTTTGCTACATAAATGAAGTCAAATTCTAACCCAAAGAATGGTAGGAAACTGCTCTGATACCACTGTAATGAGCCTAGCCCAAGCTGACTCAAAAACTCTCTTTGTTGCCCTTGAAATTTTGTCAAACACTTTGCATACAAGGGATATGTAACTGATATAAAATTTTAGATTGATTTTATGGCTCTTAAATCTACTCAACATCAATAAGGATGCTTGTAAATGATTCTAAATTGTCTAAATAATGACCTAACATGAATGTGCAACTTATTTTGGCAATATTCAATGCATATATGTGACTAAAACTACTTGCAATATGCAACTACAACAACTAGTAATTATAACAAACACTTTGGATGCAACCTAAGATGTCATTTATGCACTTATAGCCAAGTGGCATTAATACAAACACTTGGTATGCAAAATTATAACATTATTTATGCAAACAAGAGAACCTACAATGAATTGACATTTTGTCAAACAATTGGCATGCAAACTAATAAGCTGATCATGAATGATAAAAACATATTCAATTACAATTATGTTAGACCAGCAACTTATATCTCCTTTATTGCACATATAATGTCCACTACAATGCTGGTATAAAATGGCCAAGACTCTTGGCATTAAAACATATGCAAACTATGCAATTTTATGAGTACAAATGTAGCCTTAGTATGAAATCTAAAATGCAATATATATCCAAAAATTGACTTGAGAAACATGGTACACAAATTGTAGAAGAGCTAGAGACTTGATTGTAACACTCATTGATGATGAAGACCCCTCCAAATGAAGAAGTCAAATCCCTTGAAGTGTAGTCCCTATTCTTGCCTCGAAATACTTTAGATAAATAAATGCAGCAATTAAACTTCACCTCTTAGCACTTGAAATGATCGGTAGGAACAAAGGATTATAATGCAACAATGCCCAGAACCATAGGTTCCTTTGATGTTGAGATATGAACAAAAATGTCTTGCCAATGGTGCCCTTGTTGTAGTATATCAGACCAATGAAATTATTTACCAGCAACCTAATAGCTAGTCCAAAATACTCCAAAATGATTTCCAAGCTCTCCCAAGATGAATGCTCAAATACACACAAAGAAATAATGCACGAGTGAGGCCATACAAGAAAATTTTTGAATATGATATGAAAAATCGTGGCTCTTATAAGCATACTTATATTACTGAAAATATTATATCAAAACTTCTAGAAATGACTGAATGAATGCAATCGAACTCCTCAATGCAAAATTGATGAAGACTATGAACTCCAAAATGTCTCGAACAATGCTCCAAATCAAACCATACAAAAAATTGGCCAAATGCCACTATGTTTTTACAATGAAGCTCAAATAGAAAGTCTAAAGTAACTTTCTCCTAGCTGCAATAATTCAAGTGATATTTCACACCCTCAAAATTGCTATCAATAGAAAGTTTTTGTTTCCTATGACAAAGAAGCAATCTGCAGAAACCCTAGGTTCCACAAGATGAAATGACAAACACCAACATCAACATCAAATTTTCTTGATGAGAATGAAGCCCAAGATGTCTATTTATTTTTTTCCTACACTTTCTCCAGAAGCTTCTAGAATATTATTTTAGTTTTTATTAAGTGACTTTTATGATATATTATTTTATTCAAGTCACTTTATTAAATTAATTAAATATAAGGTCACTTTATAATTTTAATTTTTTGATAACCTTATAAATAATTAACTTAATACCGCTTATTGATTTAATTAAAATAACTAATTAGTCATCCTCATAAAAATAATCATTATTTTGGACAACTAAATTAATTAAATTAATTAAATCAAGTACCTCCAAAATGGGGACATTACAATTAGCAAGTTGCATTGTGCTAGATAACTCATAAAACACATGGCTACATTGGTAAGAAAGTTATTTTATACTAGGAGGCTATGTAAAAATATTCAAGTTAATAAATTAGAAAGCTCCATTATACCTAATCCATGGACTATTTTACCAATCACGCTTCAAGGAGTGTAAAAATTTTTAATGTCATGGAAGACAAATCAATGCTTAATATCTCAGGGAAAAAATTGATAACCATGCCTAAGGGGGAACTATAAACAACACCAACACAAAATGGGTATGTCAGTGTAGTGTAGAAAAATGTATCCCTCTACATTTTCACATTTTTTTGGGCCCTCCTTGCTAAAATTGGGCTTCTTTATGCTTATTTGGTCCTATATTGCAGCCACAAGCCTTATTTAATGCATCTTTCCAAGGATAATCCTGAAACTTATTTAGTGACCAATCATAATTCATGATTTAGGGTTGTGTGTTCCATATTTAGTGATCTGGGACTCATACACCACCTTGGGCATATGGGTCCCACCTAAGTTTTGGGGCGTGAACCTAAATTTGGCATAGAACTTAAGGGTATGTGCAGGATCATGATGGGCCAAAAAGTGGCAATATAATGGGTATGTGGTTGACGACTTTTTTTCTACCAAAAATTGATGAAACAAAAAATGGTTTTTAAAGGATATTCTCAGCTTTCCAATATCAATTATGCTTTACTTTGAATTTAATAAGTAATTATTATTCATTTTCTATTCAAATTATGACTAAAGTCCTGATTGATAGATTGATTGAAAAAAATCTATAGATTTCAAATGGTATCACATTTTTTGAATCCAAAACATGCATCACATTCTATGCTTCACATACTATAGGATTAAAAAGAGAAAATTTTAATTTCCATGAAGTTTTGACCAAGTTAAAGTGGTCAGACATATGAGTCTTATATTTTGTAAAAGTTGTAATAAAAAAGTCATAATTAATTATTTACTTGGAAAAAAAATACAAAAAAATATGCATCACATTAGGACATGAGTCATTTTACTTATATCTAAATTTTTATAAAAAAATATTATCATTTTACTGTGGTTAGGGTGGTTAGACACACACCTACTTTTTATTTTTTCCCTAAAATTTAAGTACTACTGCATTGAAATTTAAAATTTTCACCAAATAGATTTCTTTTTTTTAAAACAAACCTAGTAGTTTAGAAACTACTTTCAATTTGATACAGATTCTATTCTTACATATTTTTGAAATAATATAGATAACTTATTCAAATTTTTATGTCAAGTTGCCTAACTCTAATTTTTCTATTTTTTTGCCACTTAAGGGCCTGTCTTTTCCATGATGATCCTGCACATACGCTTAACATTTCTTGAAATTTATATCCTAAGCCTAGGCTACTAGGACTCATACGCCTCAATTGGCGTATGAGTCCCAGTTAGCTTGGACCTATTTTAAATTCAATTCTTGGAGGGATTTTATTCTCCTAGATCTAATATCGGCTTGTAGTGTTGTAATTTCAGGAAATTTGGCATAAACAAGTACAAATACAAGGTTATTTCACATATTTTCTCCTAACCTATCAAGTATTCAAGCACTATAGAAAATTTACGATCAAGAGAGTTTACAAGAGTATTCAAGAGCATTCAAGAATTGATTATCAAGTATTTTGGACCTATATTCAAGATTCAAGCATCATGTCAAGGTCATTATGCATCATGTTTTTTTTTGAGCTAGCATTTGTGATGTAGGGATTTATGATTCAAGCAAGCATTCAAGTCAAGATTCATAACATTCAATCAAGAGTCAATATATACATTCATGCTAGCCATTTCATACAATATTGCAGCCTTTGTTTGAAGGGTTTGGTGAGTTGCAACATAGCTTATTTGTTCATTCATTAGTCCTTTATTTTATTTTATTTCATTTCAAGGTTTGATTACCAAAATGGTGTTTGACCAAGGAAAACCCCTATCCACTAACAAAACAAAAAATTTCCCTCTCTTTGATGTGTGATTTGCAGATTTAGGTTGAAGATTCATTGAAGAGCATGAATGGAGAAATTTGTCAAATTTGCAAAGTTGTCACCTTTCTTGCAAGGTTATGGAAATTCACCTATAGGTTAGAATTTAGAGTTTCAGACTTGGAGATTGGAAGGGTGATAAGATACATAAGATCACTAGAGGATATCATAGTTTCAAATCAACCCTAATACTAGGACTAAATCACCACAACAACTACATATGAGTCCCAATATAGCACTTTTTAGCCATTTCCTGTAGATCCCACTTTATTAGTTGCAGATTCGAGATTCATCTTGAAACCCTAAATTGGGACTAAATCACCTAGCCTGCCATATGAGTCCCAATGTGCATCAAAGGTCATAATTTCAAGATTATAGACCTTGTTTCAGGCATCTTCAATTTTCTAGGTGCAACTCTATTCATTCTTAGTTTATCATTCAAAATTTGAGTTTGGTTTCCTAGGTTACATAGCTAGATTTGTATATCATTTTCATTTTCTTCTTTCTAAGCCTTTGCTTAGTGGTGAACCCCCTTTTGTCTTTAATCACACCCAAGGAGACATTATAGAAACCCTTCTCTCAATTGAACCATTTGATTGAGATTTGTAGGGTTTCCTTGAATGAACTAAAGTGAAATAGGACCCCTTGTGTGTGTGTGTCTATCTACTAAAAGGTGAATATACCCCTCCCTATTTCTTTGTGTTCATTTTGGTGAAATTAGCCTTTGGACACCTTATTTTATGATTTGGAGTGCATCATAGTCATAGATCTAACTTACATTAACTTTGAATTTGATCTTGCATTAGTTAAGTTACATTTAGGGCTTCTAAATTTTGAATTAGTGAAAGTGCATATAGGTTGCATTTTTGCATCTTGCATAATTGAATTTCATTTGAAATATGTAATTAATTGCACATAGTCTAGAAAAAATGCAAAATAGAAACATTATAATTCACTCATAATTTGTTGAATTTAGTGTCAATACCCTAATCTAGGACTCATTTTCCCATCTGGGTGATTTAGTCTTTGTACAAGTTGTTTTACCTAATTTCTAGGAATTCTATGTTGACTATTTTTTAGCATTTGAACCCTTCAAAAACCCTAGCTATGACTCATAACCCCTTTAGGAAATTCTATCCCATGTTAGACCTGAAACTATCTTTTACAACATTGAAAACCTTGTTTCTGTGCTTTTGTTTTTTGTTGTTAGATCCTTGTTTTAGATTACTAAGCTTCTATTTCATTCATTTCATTTCATCTAGTTTAATTTCATTTGAATTGGAATTAAAGAATATCATTTATCTTGTGTTGATTGCATTTACCATGCATTTGTTGATTGTACCTTGCATGAGCTTTACAACTTGGTGTCCTATTTGTAATACTATAGTGAGATGTAGTTTGAGACTCATGTCATCATGTGATAGCACACTTGTTGTGGATATTGGGTTATCTAGCTCTTTCACTCATAGTGTTGACACTTGTTCACTAGGTATCCATGGACCATATCATTAACAACTCTTTACCTTCAAGTAGTATGAAAAATGTTGAAACAATGGTTACTAGTATCCCTCAAGAAAGTATAATCCAAATCTATGAAGAGTTAGAAAACCTACAACATCAACTGAGTATTGAAAACATTTCCACCACTGCTATTCCTACCATAGATAACATACATCACATGATTGAAAGTGAAGAATGAATAGAACCTGTGTGTAACCTAGCTTAGATTTTTGGAAAACTTACTAGTTTTTCTCAACCTTCAAACAATGTCCAAAGTCAAGGGGGAACCCAAATTACTCCTCCCACAACCATTGCCTCTATTCCTACCTATACCAACCCTCAAGTTACAATAATGATGCAACCTACTGGTAATATATTTCCTACCTTAGATATTTCCGCTAGCAATCCTTATACCTTTGAGGCATCACATGTCATATCTCCTACCACTTTACCTCCTATAAAAATTCCATTCACTTCCCCCTCAAACACATATACACCTCCACCATAAATCAAAATCAAAATGGCTAACCTACATACTACATCAAAAGCAACTCCTTATCCTTGGAGATATTGAGAACACTGATAACACAAGGTATATAGATTCCTAGGTTTGAGAAATATGGAGGAAAAGGAGACCCTTCTAACCATGTTTCTGCTTATACTACCTTATGCAGTGATTTTGTCCTTGAGGATAAGCTCTTGTCTAAGCTTTTCCCTTGGTCCATGAAAGATACCGCCTTAGAATAGTTTTCCTCATTGCCAAATAATTCAATTTTTTCATTCAATGAACATGTTGAGGCCTTTATAAGACATTTCCAAGTGCACATGACTCTTAAGATGACCTTAGGTAATTTGATGAGATGTAATCAAAAGGATGATGAAAAGATTACTAACTTTATTTCATGCTACCAATCACTTTATTCCCAAATCTACATAAATATTCTTGACTCTCACCTTCACTAAATGTTCGTTGAGAACATGCAAGATAAGATGCAAGATGAAATTGGCATGATGAAGTTTCATTTGTACACTTCTGTACTCCCCTTCATGATTATAAAAATTTGGTTAGTAGTCATGAAACAAAACCCACCTCTAGCTATCCTAAAAAGTCTGAATCTGTAATTCAAAAAAATATCAACCTTTTAGGAAACAAAATAAAGGTTTACTTCAACTTAATCCCCCTCAACCAATTCAACATGGTGATACCCAAGTGGCTGCTATAAATAAGACAAATCCTTTTACATTTGTGGATCTGTCTAGACAGTTTACTCCCCTACTTGATACCCTCCATAACACAATGTTACAACTTCTAGAGAAAAAAATGATCTCCTTACCTCCCGTTAAAACATTCCTGATCTTAATAAGCCTTCACCTCCAAAATTTAGATTGAATTCCTAATGTCATTATCACTAAAAAATGGACATGATACAAAACATTGTTAGTATCTTAAATATCTTGTGAAAGATCTCATTGATTTTGGTTGACTTCAAATTGGAGGTGTTAATGATCAAGGAAATAAGACCATTGCCCCTCCTAACAAAAAATTGCAAACCTTTACCAACCCTATACCCAATCATAATATTTCATTTTTGAAAGCTATTGGAAACGTAAAGAATGATGTGATGAATGTTGACATGGATGATGACAACATGGATACTATTGAACAAGGTCCTCTAGATACTAATGAACAAAGTCATATGGATGGTTTGGTTGCATCAATCAAAAATCAACCTCATAAGGACCAAAATAAAAAGCCTCTAGACATTACTTTCTCATATAAGGATATAATTATAAATGCACCTGATGGTCCTCTTTACATAGCTAGATGAATTAATGGGTATGTGCAGGATCATGATGGGCCAAAAAGTGGCAATATCATGGGTATTTGTAGGGTATGTGGCTGACGACTTTTTTTTAACCCAAAATTGATGAAACAAAAAGGGTTTTTAGAGGAGATTCTCAGCTTTCCACCAATATAAATTATGCTTTAATTTGAATTTAATAAATAATTATTATTTATTTTCTATTAGAATTATGACTAAAGTCCTAATCGAATAGGCTGATTGAAAAACATCTATAACTTTCAAACGGTATCACATTTTTTAAATCTGAAACATGCATGACATTCTATGCTTCACATACTATAGGATTAAAAAAAGAAAAACTAAATTTCATGAAGTTTTGACCATGTTAAGGTGGTCAGACATACGAGTTTTTATATTTTTTAAACTTTAGTTGTAATAAACAATTCATAATTAATTATTTACTTGGGAAAAAATTACAAAAAAATATGCATCACATCCAAACATGAGTCCTATACTTATATATAAAATCTTATAAAAAAATATTATCATTTTATTATGGTTAGGGTGGTCAGACAGACACCTACTTCTTATTTTTTCCCTGAAATTTAAGTACTATTGCATTGAAATTTCAAATTTTCACCAAATAGATTTTATTTATTTTTAAATAAACCTAGTAGTTTAGAAACTAAATTCAATTTTCTACAGATTTTATTGTTACATATTTTTGAAATAATATAGATAACTTATTCAAATTTTTACGTCAAGTTTCCTAACACCAATTTTTTTGAATTTTTTGCCACTTAAGGGCCTGTTTTTTCCATGATGATCCCACACATACCCCAATGACAAGCCCACTAATGGAATATTAATTGATCCTATCTATGGAGAGAATGTGATCACTAAAGTATTCTTACTTATTCATGAACTCTATCAAGAAACATATGATCAACCGAAAGGATGAATAAAAATGCATAATGGTTTTTCTTTCCCTACAATGGGATCGATCACCCTTCCATTAAAAATCATACCAAAACAATTAGATGTCTCATTCTCCATCATCACAACATTGGATCAATTTCATGTGAAGCTTGGTTATCCATGGCTACACTCCTTGGAAGCTATCCTGTCAGTCATGCATAAATGTTTAAACTTTTCCTTTGACAGTGAAATCTTTACTCTGCACCATAGTGGCTTTAATCTTGTGTCTTCCCATGGGAAATTTTCATTGGGTTTATCTTGGCCCAAACCTATGGAACTTATTAAACCTTATGAGGAATTCTTTTTCAAATCTATAAAACATTTAAGGAAAAATGCATAACAAAACTATCCATTAGAAACATGCCTCAACCTATGATTAAGCCTCCTATCCTTGACAAAACTATGATTGAACCAAAATAATTTCCAAATAACCAAGACCAACCTAAGATATACCCTTTTCCTATCTACTATAAGTGACCAAGAGACAACCAAAACAATTTTGTCACTCCTCCTAAGATAAAACAAGTTTACAAAGCTATAGAGAAAGTGGTTGAACAACATCCCATGGTTCCTTTTGTTCCTCCCCTTAGGGAAGAAAAAAACCTATGGTTGATAAACTCACTCCTACACAAACACAACTTGAAAATCATAATAAAAGAAATAGAAGTGCTAGAGAGAGTAGGTGTAGACATCGTGCTCTTACTTGAAGGTTAAACGAAGAGAAAAACAAAGAAAATCAACATCCAAACTTGACTAAAGAAATACATGATGAGTCTCCCTCTTTGCGACAGCAAAAAGATCCTATACCGTAACCACAAAAAGAGCCAAATCCTTCTTTAGAAATGATCATTCAACCTCCCTTTGTGATTTCTTGGATGACGATGATGAGGTTGCTAAACTTGATGAACTATATAATGAATTGAATACATTGCTTTCCTCTTCTATGAGCCTACATGATAATTCTCCAAGGAAGAGTGTTGAACTTGGTGATACTCATAGTTCGGCACTTGTTGTACCTTTGGCTAAATGTCCAGATTTCATATATGATGAACAAGATTGGGATGTGGATGACCTGCTAATAGGTTGACTCCCATGTTCCTTACTAGTCTTGAATTTGTTTTCTCCTTTTTCATGTTATGTGTGTGATTACATGTGCATAATGGGATCCCCTATACCATTCTATTTGATGTACCTCTTTCTTTGTGACGTTCCTCTATTTGTATGTCCATTCTTCTCTATGTCATAAAAAATTTCATCCTTTTCTTTGTCTTTTTTTTTTCCTTTTGCAAATGATGTAAGGCATCAAGACATTTGAGTCTCTTCCATGTTGACCCAAAAAATTTTCTTTTTTTTTTTCACTCTCTTTTTGTCATTCTTCCTTGATCCATGAGTATTTGGTGAATGATGATATTTCTGAGCTTTCTAATGACATTGTAGCAAAGGCATATTGACCCCGAATCCATGGACCCCTTATGTTATTTCGGGATCTCATTTTGGGGGAAACCATTTTCATGATGTAGCTTCATTTGGAAACATATGACTTGGCATAGGGATTTCTAAATAATCTCTCATGTCCTCTTTATTGTTAGGATTTATCATTTTCTACTTTCAAGTAATTTCTCATAGCATGGTGTTTATTAATTTTTTTAAAGTGGGGGCATACATTGGCATTATTCTTTTGCATTTTACAACTTATTTTTCATTGTGTAGTCTTATTACTTCATGCAATGCATCTTTCACTTTTTGGTGACATTGGGCATGAAGTCCCTCAAGAGAGTGATCTCTCCTAGCATATTATATTCCTCTTAGTGGCTTGATGCTACATACTGCATCCCTTAAGTTGTGAATCTTTTATTTTTTGATTGGTCCTCTCTTGGAGACATTGGGAACAATGTTCCCTAAGTTAAGACCTTACATGAACTAAGAAAAACTCCTTTGAATGTATCTTACACCACTTTTTTCATTTACAATATTTGTTATATGGATAGCTTGCATAACAAACTTTGCATGCCTATGGAGCCATCCTGTTTGTTCATGGGTGTCAAGCATACAAATGTTTTCTTAGCTTATGGGTCCTATTGTTTGTGTTGTGTGGAGCCTTATCAAAGTTATCAAGAGGTATAGCTTTGGTATGGTTAATATGTGGGAGTTGAACTTAGGCATGACTTTCCCATAGCCAATTTTTTTTCTGTGTGAGCACATATCAACCACACATGTATGTGTCTCACTGGGGGTGAGCACCTAGTGGATGACAAGAGGTTCCACTAACCCTTGTGATCATGTGTTTGGTTTGCATAGTGGACATCATTTTTCACTTGTAAACTTTTTGGAGAAACAACTTAGATCTGATCCACATTGTGCTAGACAAATGGTTGAGGCTTGATTCACCCTTGTTTCTTCTTCTTTATGTCTTTGACAATGTATACTTATGTTTTTTTGTTGCTCCTTACATTATTTACAAGTTTGTTCCTTTGTGTCTATGTTGGTTTTCTATAGGATCTTGATCTTGGTGGCTTGATGATCCCTCTTGATTGTTGTCATCCTATCACACTAGCATTGGTACACTTAGACCCCTCTTGATGCAATTTTTTTTACTTTAGTATGAGTTTGAAGAAAGTTCCTCCTCTCACTAAAGTGGGGGCTAAATATAGTGTAGAAAAATGTATCCCTCTACATTTTCACACTTATTTGGGCCCTCCTTGCTAAAATTGGGCTTCTTTATGCCTTATTTGGTCCTATTTTTCATCCACAATCCTTATTTAATGCATCTTTCTAAGGATAATCTTGAAACTTATCTAGTGACCAATCATAATTCATGATTTAGGGTTGTGTGCTCTAGATTTAGTGATCTGGGACTCATATGACACCTTTGGCATATGGGTTCAACCTAAGTTTTGGGGCTTGAACTTGAATTTGGCATAGAACTTAACATTTCTTGAAATCTATGTCCCAAGCCTAGGCTACTGGGACTCATACGCCCCAATTGGTGTATGCATCCCACTTAGTATGGACCTATTTTAAATTCAATTATTTGTGGGATTTTATTCTCCTAGATCTGATGTCAGCTTGTAGTGTTGTAATTTTGTGAAATTTGGCATAAACAAGTATAAATACAAGGCTATTTCACATATTTTCTCCTAAGCTTTCAAGTATTCAAGCACTATAGAAAATTTATGGTCAAGAGAGTTTACAAGAGCATTCAAGAGCACTCAATAGTTGATTATCAAGCATTTTGGAGCTATATTAAAGATTCAAGCATCATGTCAAAGTCATTATGCATCTTGTGTGTTTTTGAGGTAATACTTGTAATGTAGGGTTTTATGATTTAAACAAGCATTCAAGTCAAGATTCATAAAATTCAATCAATAGTCAAGATCTACATTCATTCCAGCCATTTCATACAAGATTGTAACCTTTTTTTCAAGGGTTTGGCGAGTTACAACATAGATTATTTATTCATTCATCATTCCTTCATTCTATTTGATTTCATTTCAAGGTTTGATTACCAAAATGAGGTTTGACCAAGACTTGAAATCCAACACATCCCACAATATTGGTTTATAATTTTTGGCCAAATTGGACACTAAACTGATTTTTTCTAACTAAATCTTCACTTTCGGGCACCTGTAGCGGCTAAATAGTGAGGAATTTGAAGAAGATGCAAACTAGTGATTTGTGACATTTTTCTGTAGATTCTAAATATATATTTTTCAAAAATTTTGGAATCATATTGCACTTCTTTTTCCATCTCCTTTGAAAACTAGTTTTTTTTAGTAAACACCATTTTTAAGGAGTGACACTCACCATATAACACATAACCTTTTTTCCATGAAGAATAAAATTATATATATTTTTAATTTAGATTTGTAACTATGATATCTAGTGCTTCCAATTGGTTTCATAGTGTTTTATTCAATATTTTTTCCTTAATCTATTTTCAAAGTCAAACCAATTGCAATTCAAACATAGGAAAATTGTATAACACATAACTTGTTTTATATGTATCAAAATTAAAATTATTATTTTTATTGGATCAAGGATTTCAATATTTGGTGCACTCATATTTTTCAAAAATTTCTTTTGATAATCTTCTATTTTTCCACATGTGCAGAATAGAGAGCATGATTTTTGGTGAAAAACCTACATTCACAAGAAACAAAAAATAAATATAATAATAAAATTAAATTTATTTAAAATTATACTTTTTGGGAAGCTTATAATAAGGACTACATACTTACAAAAAATGAATTTTAAATGAATTAATTTGATCCCCCAAAAGGTAAATCAAAAGTGGTTTTTTATTAGCATTTTGATAGGTGTAAATGAGACTTTGTTATAGGTATGGTTTAAAACTAGTGGGGTTCTATCCAAGGGGGTTTGATCTAAGGTAGTTTGATCAAACCCTCTTCAATTGGAATGCTTTAAATGGAATTTTTTAAGGCTTAAATCATTAAATTTTCTAAAAGTATGTGATCTTAGTAAAATTTAGAAGCTCCTAGAAACTATAAACCAACTAACAAAACAACATTTTCCCCTCTTTTTGACATGTTATTTGCAGATTTAGGTTGAAGATCCATTAAAGAGAAAAATTGGAGATAGTTGTCAAAGTTGCAAATTTGTCAAATTTGTCACCTTTCTTGCAAGATTATAAAAATTCACCTATAGGTTAGAATTCAAAGTTTTAGACTCAGAGTTCAGAAGGGAGAGAAGCTACAAAATATCACTAGAGGATATTAGAGTTTTAGATCAACCTTGTTACTAGGACTAAATTGAAACAACTGGCGTATGAGTCCCAGTATACCACTTTTCACCCATTCTTTGTAGATCCTGCTTTGTTAGTTACAAATTCTAGAGTCAACCCAAAACCCAAAACTAGGACTAAATTGCCCAACCTAGAGTATGATTCCTAGTGTGCATCAAAATTCATAATTTTAGGATTGTATACCTTGTTTCAGGGATCTTCAATTTTCTAGGTGCACCTTTGTTCATTCTCAGTTTAAATCATTTAGAATTTGAGTTTGATTTCCTAGGTTATATAGCTAGATTTGTATATCATTTGCATTTTCTTCTTTCTAAGTCTTTTCTTAGTGGTGAACCCCCGTTTTTCTTTAATCACACCCAAGAAGACCTTATAGCAACCCCTTCTCTCAATTGAACCATTAGATTGAGATCTCTATGGTTTCGTTGAATGAATTAGAGTGAAATAGGACCCCTTGCTTGTGTGTGTGTGTTTCCATCTACTAAAAGGTGGGAACAACCTATTTCCTTATGTTTAGTCAGTAAGTTGAATATCACAAGAAATCAATGAAACAGATAGGGTGATATGCCCCCCCTTAAAATAGAAACATACTCTCTATGTTGGTATTTTAAAGAAATACTAGTTGAAGAGAGGATCATTGAAAATAATGCACACCTCCCAAAAGATAGTTGTCCTTTCCTCAAAGTACAAATATAACCATACAAGAGACTGTCATGTTGCTCCATATAAATAAATATGGTTGCACACAATATTATACAACCACAAATGGTAATTAGCAAACACATGAAGTTGAAAATGCCACATAGTGAGGAGCCACACCATAAAAGAAATATTATTATTTAGAACATGATTACATACATCATCAAATGGAAGAGTATAACAATGAATAAGTTTTATTTTATTACTCAAGGATTGGCATTCTTTCATTGAATGACCATGCACTTGATGATATGCACAAAAAAATTGTTATTAAATTTATTACGAGTTGGAGGAGGAAAAGTAAGCAACCAGGCTTTGAGAAGCCTTGAAAAAATAAGCTCTTGCTCAAAATAAGGATGAGGAGACTAATTATCCTTATATGAATAAATATAGTAGATAATGGTAGATGAGATGTGAATGAAGGAGTAGATTGGAAACCTAAATAACTTTTAGAAAGGTACAATGTAGAATTCATATGATCCTAAAATCCTTGTTTCATGTTTTTATTATATCCACTTTTAGAAATAATTTTATATGTGCATTCCTATAACACTTTTCCAACTCAGGGGCATGTGCAAGATGTTGGGTTCAAAAAATGTTCAAAATGTGGTAGTTTTTTTCCTAATTTTTAGAATTTGTCACAGTTGGATTGAAAATTTGAAGCACTTACACATTGAATCTTGAAAAAGTTTAGCAATATGAGATTTAGTATTTTGAGTCTATGTTCCAAATATTTAATTTATTCTAATATCCATATGATACAAATCAATTTCTAATAGGAATGTATAAAAACCACTTTTAAAGATCACCTTTTTAGGACCATACCATGCATGTGAATGGACACCATAATTTGAACTAAATAAAAAGTATTTTTATTTTATTTTGGGGAAAGATGTGTAACATACCGATGATTGATGAGCAATTTTTTTTTATAAATTTTTTCTATTTTTTTAATAAATTTTTATTAGGCCTAATTGCTTTTTTTGAAAACAGCTTGTGTACAAACACCATAATTTGATGTAATTTTCTTTTTTTGAATTTTTTTCATTGTGTAGAGAATTTTTGTAGATTGATGTCATATAATTTTTTTACAAAAAATTAAAAAAATAAAGTTATTAAAAAAGTAAAAATCCTAATATTTTGAGTTTATGGACAAGTTTAATAAGAAATTAATTAAGAAAAAAGAAAATATAATATATATATATATATATATATATATATATATATATATATATTGAAACTAGAGTTTTTGATCTATAATGGGTTTTAGTGTTATAAACCTTCTAGAAAAAACCCATCATACATATTTCCAAAGTTAGTTATTTCTCTTGACATTGCCTTAGTCTTTTATTTGCAGGTCCATGGCTAAGGGTTGGCTTACCAAACTTTTCCCGTGTTAGCATAATATACTATTAAATTGTTGATTCTTAATTAGTGGTAGGTTCTCAGTTAAAATATTTTGCTAACTATTTTGCTCAAACTTCCTATTTCCCATTGTATAAATACCCTTGTGGTGATCAAATAATATCATGAAATGATTAAGTTCTTTATTTGGTATCAAAGATATATATTTTCTTGTGTGTATGCATTTCCTCTGTCATCATGTGTCAAGGTCTACAGTTTTATCTGGCATAATGATTGACAGTAAGTAGTCCTTGTTGAGAAATCACAATACATGGATATTGAGATGATTACAGATGCTTTATCAAGGTTTCTACCATCTACAATAAAATGAAGATATTATATTGGCATTAAATTTGAAAAATGGTGCTTGATTCAAGAGGAAATTGAAGATATATAATTGGAATCTAAAAAGGTGTTGAAAAAGAAGATCAGTAGTTTGTGCTTGAAGTGTTTAAATATACAAATTAACAAGGAATTGAAAACTAAAATATTAAGGGTCATTAAAAAGGAGGGATTACACTGCAAGAGCACATAGTAAGAAGAACCAAACTAGTGTTATATTTTTGTGTGAGTGTTGTAGAATTCATGCAATGAATTCATTTCGTGTGAGTGCATGTTGTCTTCTAATCAATTTGATATATTTTTATCTTGCTAGTTGGTTTGAGAATTACTATTTTGGAACTTAATTTTGTTAGGATAATCAATATCACAAATCTATTGATTAAATTGGGCCATATTATTGAGGTGTAAGGAGGATAAAATATTGCATAAGAGATTATATGTAGACTATCAAAACATTACATTATTTTGAATTCATAAAGAATAATTTCACATTGTTAGATGTGATGAATGTTGATTATACCAAATGATTCTAGGAGTACTACTTATAAATATGAAATTCACAATGACATTAAAGAAAGAATTGGTTTTCTATTTTTCTCTATTAGATTCCCAAGTCTTAATTCCAATAACCTATAATTTGATGAATTTCTTAGACAAGGTCTACTAGAGTATTTTATCTTTGATGTACAATTCCAAGAAAGGAGAATTCATGTTAATATTAAGGAAGGATATGATGTAGATGATGAGTATGAGGTAGAATATCCACATAAATGTCCCCATCTCACTACACGAGCATGCATAACTCATCTATACACCTCATTTTTCCTTTAAAGGGATATTAATACAATTTCTTTTTGAAGAAGAAATTTTGTTGTCATTTTGTGGTGTCATCGTGCATTTGCACCCAAGTGGATTCTCTTAGATTCCTAGATTGTCAAGGGTCCTAACTATGTTGCGTGGAATCTATGAAGATGTGCACAATTATTTATTTTGAATAACTATTATGAATTATTACTAATACACTTCAATGTCTAATTGATGTGGATGAGAATAAAAGGTTTGACAAGGATGGTGCAAAATCCTTGATGTTGATTACTATTAGCATCTCTAATCAGATTTAGCCATATATTTAGAATGCAATAATATCAAAGGTGTCCAAGGATTCTTTATTTACCATCTATGATCCCAAAAAATCAAACCAAGATCCTCCATCTCTAGTCCAAGATTCATAAAATTAGTATGAAAGCTAGTGAGAAAGTAAAGGAATCCCTATGTCATGTATCAAAACTTTAAGTAGAGCTTGTTTCCCTTGGAGAAAAGGTGGTGGAAAATTTTCTTGTTCCAATCACTCTAAGATCTCTTCTAGTTTCAAGATTTTTTACAATGTTGAACATCACAAAGAAGGTGTCTTTTGAAGAGTTGTTGAATTTACTATAATAGGAAGAATCCATCCAATCAAGGAAAAATGAGTTTAATGATAATGAACTCATCTTAAGACAATAACATGATTTAAGGTTTCAAAAGGGACCACCACAAAAGTAGTAAAATATGCTTCCACAACAACAATAGAAGCCTTAGAAGGATAATCAATGGCGTTACATATGTAGTAGTACTCCCACACACAACACTAATCATTGTTGGTATAATGGCTAACTTATGGAAATTCCATTCAAGAAGGCCCATCTAGTGGAGGTGATTTTTTACCCAAACGATGTCCTCACAAATAGAAGAAAAAAGGATATATTGTAACCAAAAAGGATGATATAGTTGATGATGGCATACTTGATATAACATATTACGACATCAATCAAAATATTTTTCCTGTTTATCAAACCTTGCATCCTTCAAGGGATATTTGCTTGATTGAATCTAGTACTAGTAAGCATATGAAAGGAAGTAGAGAGATATTTTATACACTAACTAATCAACCCACTAGAGATCAAATTCAGATTGTAAATAATGAACATGTTGTAATAGGAATCAATAGTGTCACCATTAATTTTGGGATAAGAAGCTATAATCTCACAAAAGAGCTTTATGTTCTAGGATTGACATCAAATCTCTTGTCTGTTAGTCAACTCATGAATCACACTCTTTTCTTAAGGTGAATTTTTAGGATAAAGATGACATCAAATCCTATTTGATATCTAGATATAATATTATACTTGTTAGAGCTTTTATGAAGGATAATTTATTTTCCCTAGATGTAGTTTCATCCTCTATATTTTCTCTCCACTTCTACTATCAAATCCATATTTTTTTGGCATTATTGCTATGGGAATATTTTAGCTGGCTCCCTTTATCAACTCAACTTTAAAGAGATGGTAAGTGGAATTCCTTCACTTTTTCCTTTTTTGCCTTTATTTTTTGAATGTCTTGTAGGAAAAAAACATTAGGATCCATTTGAGTCAAGTTCCTTTCATGTTAAGGACCATCTTGAGGTTTTTCATACCAATCTATGTGGAACTTTGCTTGCTTCCTTTTAGGGTTGCGTGTACTTTCAATTGGTTGTGGATGATTTCTCTTATAAGACCCAAGTTCAAAAAGATGTGTATTATCTTAATAGTGCTCCTACAAATATACTACAAGAAAAGAAATAGGAATTTGGTTGTACTACATATATGCATGTGCTTGCTACTAGGAGGAAGAATATTGATTCCAAGACACTTTAGTGCATATTTTTATGCTATAATACAACTTCCAAACCTTATCATATCATGGATCCTAAGACACAAAATATTTATGATTGTTGAGATGTGGTACATGATGAGTCATCCTTTGAATCCATGACACAAAAGGAACGTACAACCACCTCTAATAAATTACTCTCACAATCAGATAATGAATATTCCTCTCAGAAATAAGATGAACTACAGCGAGAGTTGTTTGTTGATATTTTCTGTTTGGAACATCATTCTCCACATCAATAACAAAATTAGAGTTTGAAATGGGTCCAAAAAACCATCAAAGAATTCTAGATCTCTCATCAAGAGAGATGAGGTGAATCTTACATTGAAGATTTTATTTGTTGATAGTTGAACTTGATACAGTTCGAGTGTCCAATATTCATCCTTATTTGAAGAAGACTATGGATTTTTTTATTATGAATCTTTGATAAAATTTATTAGACACGATAACTTATCAATCTAACTACAAGAAAGAAACCCATATGATGAAAATGGTTTTTCAAAAAAAATACAAGGAAGATGGATCCATTGATAAATATAAAGTGTATATTTTTGTAAAGGGCTATTCTCACTAGGAGGGCATTGATTATGAGGAAACCTTTGCATCCACTACAAAGCTCAAAAAAATCAAAGTTGTTTCTACACTGGCAACACAAAAAGGTTGAAAGATTCATTGGATGTATATCAAGAGTACTTTTCTAAATGGTGATATAGAAGATGAAGAATTATACATGACCGAAATAGAAGGATTCATTGATGAACATCACCTTGAAAAGGGAATGCCATCTCATTAACTTACTTTATGGAATTAAAAAATCTCCTAGGACATGCTACATAAAAATAGACGGTCACTTCTTGCAGCATGGTTTCACTCATAGCCCCTCAAATCCTAACTTGTATATTAAGAAGTTAGACACATAGATTGTCTTTATCGTTTTGTATGTGGATGATCTTGTGATCACAAGAATTCTAGAAAATATCATTAATTTTGTAAATAATGATATAAAAAATCCTTCTATATGATAGACTTGGTCCTACTTCACTACTATCTTGGCTTGGAAATATGGAAAATATAAAACATCTTTTTATATCCCATATGAAATATTCCAAGACACTCTTGGAATATGTTGGAATGTCCAGTTGTAAAATTGTTTCCATGCCAATGGAGAAAGGATTGTAAATCTCTCAATTCAAGGATTCACCTCGAATAGATGCAACTCTCTACCATTATCTTGTTAGGAGTCTTATTTACTTGATTTATACTAGACCAAATTTGTACTTTGTTGTCAGCTATCTTTCTTGATTTATGTAGGAGATGAAGAAATGTCGTTGGGTTGTAGCTAAGTAGTTTCTGAGATATGTTTGAGTTATGCTTGATTATGGTCTAGAATATAAGAGGAAATATCATATGTTATAGGGATATATTGATTCAGACTATGCTAAATTTATTCATGATAGGAAGTCAGCTATAGGATATATTTTTCATCTTGAATTTGGGCCTATTTCTTGTACTAGTTTAAGAATAAAAATATTGTTTCTCTCTCATCCACTAAGGATGAATATCATACTACACAAGGAGCTATATGAAAAATGATTTGGTTACATCACATTCTTTTTGACACAAATATTTCATAGGAAAAGTCACCTATTCTCTATTATGAAAATTAGGGTTTGTTGAAGCTTGTGAAGAATCTAAATTTTCATGAAAAAACAAATATTGAGATAAAATATCAGTATATTCATGGTGAATTCTTGCAACACCACACTTAGCTCTTGTACTGCTTGATAGATTCTTAGATAGATGATATACTCACCAAGTCTCTTGGCAAGGTAAATTTTGATTTCTTTTGGGGGTAGATTTGTAACAAAAATGTAATAAGGGGGGAATATTAGCATGATATATATTATTACATTGTTGATTGTTGATTTGCAACAAGATTTTTAGTTAAATTGTCTTGCTAACTATCTTTATTAGACTAATCATTTTCCATTATATAAATACTTCTATGATGAGTAAAGTAATTAATCTCTTTATATTCATTCTAAAACAAAAGCAAAGCACACTCAAGAAATTCAAATTTTATATGAGTACTCGTTCTGATTTTAGAGCAGGTGCCTATTTCTGTGTGTATGAAATATTGGATCAATTTAAATGAAAATCAAACACATATTAATAAAACATTAAATCAAGAAAGCTGAAAATATAAATAGAATGAGCAAACTGTGACAGTAGCTTCCTTGAAGTCGTCTTATCTTCCTCTAACTTCAGCGTTTTGTTGGTTTCCAGTGGCTTTCAGATCAGCAGATCAAGCTCAACAAAATGACAGCATGAAGAACGATATTTTAAAATGCATATTGTGCTAAATGCAAAACTATGCTAAAATGAAAGTATGGCTGTGGAGCTGAAAATGATATGATTGCATAAGCAAGATGAAAGTATGGCTGTGTAAATGCATAGGTGTGTGAAGGTGAATGCATGCGTAAGTGTGTAAATGAGTATGCATAGTGTAACCAAAGCTTGGATTTGTGCTGGAATTTATAGAGTTTTCGAATGGATTCGATTGGCTGATTCGATCGATGGCCTAGATTAAGCTTGTTTGAACGAACGATGGAAGATTTTTGCAAGTGGAGAAGAGGATGGAAGGTTTCCCTTTTCTATCAATTTCCGTCATTGAGTTTCAAAGGGAAACTTCCATTTCGAAGGATGAGTTGAGAATTTGGAAGGGTGAGTTTAGCATGAGTTAGAAATTAAATAAAATATATTTATTTAATTTGGAAGTGAAGATGAAAATGGAAACTCACATAATTAAATAAATTATTTAATTATGTTTTAGAAATGAAATTAGAGTGAGGAAAATATTAAATAAAATATTTAATATTTAAATTGAATATGGGATGAAGAGAATATTCCATTATTTGAATATTCAAAATATTCAAACTTTAGAATGATATGATAACCAAATATAAATAAATTATGAGAATTTATTTAATTTAATTAAGTGGAAGGTGGAAATGTCAATAATTAAATAAAATTATTTATTTAATTAAGGTAGAGGAATTTAGAAAATGAACGATATAAATAAATAATTAAATTTATTTATATGTAGATGACTTTAGGGGAATTAATTAAATAATTCATATTTAATTAATTAACAAGCTTAATCACGACCATTTTTAGACGTATACATTTTGCCCCTCTTTGAAGTGATGTGTGAAACACATTGCTTCAAAGAAAATAAGATTTTTCCCCTGATATGCTTTCGATATTTCTGCTGATGATGCCCCCTTGGGAGGTAAATCACGAAGGAGAAAGAGAGTGGTTTAGCTCACGATAAATGATGAAAAAGAAATGTCCCATTTAAAAATAAAGTCAAAAAGGCAACAAACTTACCCTTGGTTTGACCTTTAAAAGGTAAAAAGGTGAAAAAGACAAGTCATTTGCACTTTTGACTGTGGTGAATACTGTAGCTCTGAGAGTGACATCACGACATGGAGATTCCTTATCATCACCACCGATTCAAGAGATCTCACCGATATTAGAGGCCAGCTGCATACAAACCACCGGTGAGTTGATCTAACCACCCGTGCTTTCAAATTTTTCCATTTGAATCAAAAAATTTCATGTGTTCGTGGATTGTAGATTTAAAAATGACGTTTTAGTGCATTTAGATGAGTTTGTGCGCTTTCAAAAAAATTTCCGATGCTTAGAGTAGAAACAAACGCGCATATAGGATATATTTTGAAAAGTTAGGAAAAAACCAGTTTAGTGCATCCCATGAAAACTAGCGCGCATATAGGGCAGGATAGAAAATTTTTAGGGGTAAAGCGCTTATAGGGAAAATAGGCACACATATAGGAAAAAGTGCATCGGGCAAAAATAGTGGAGCTTAGGTTGAGTAAAATAGCGCATATAGGAAAACACACATAGGGGGTCTATTTGAGCGCAACCAGTGAAAACAACAGCGTATACAGGATTTAGCGCATCCCGTGAAAAGAACGACACATATGGTAAAAATAGGTAGAATTGATGTTTTGATGATAGTGATGCGAAAATGATGATTTATATTGCTTCCTTAGTCAATAGATAGGTAAATTGTTGTATCATCATGTTGATATGGATAGAAATGATAGAATAATCGAATGATGGATTGATAACTTTGCTTCCTAGAGTAGAAAACAATGAGTAATTGAACTGATAACTTTGCTTCCCATGAATGAAAAATAAAGAGTAGATTGAACTGATAACTTTGCTTCATAGAGTAGAAAACAAAGAGTAAATGATTGATATGACTTTTGATAAATTTGATTTCTGTGATAGAAAACAAATAGTAATTGAGCATAGAACAAATTTGATATGATATTCAGCTAGATAGATTGTGTATTGATTTGTCTTGATAGGATTGATTGTGTGATATGGGTCGATTGATATGATGCAGTGATATGAGTCATTGATATGGGTTTGATATAGTTCACTGATATAGATCACTTGATATAGGTCACTGATATGGGTCACTTGATATAGGTCACTTGATAGATATGAGTCTAATTGATTTTGCTTGAATGAGAATGATATTGATATGATTGGTATGATTCTGATGAATTATCCTTGTGATGAAAATAGGAGGTTTTCAAAAACCTCCAGATTAGAGAGCGACACTCAGTAGGATGGGATAGGATCCTTGAGTTGATACCTGCTGACATAACATTGATAGATACATGTGGGCTGAGATCCTTGTTGGCGATGCCGCCGATTCGGGTCAACAGAGGATTGTTGACGACACTGGCAGAGAGATGGCATTCAGAGCACAACATCTTTCATATGCCGACTGGTGAGGTGATAGTGACTCCTGAGGATGTGTATAGGATATTAGGTATCCCCGTGGTTGGTGCCCTTGTGTATTATGATCACAAGGAGCTGGGGGGTACAAATGTTTTGAGGAGAGTGTACGGAGATGCATAGATTGCTGGATAATGGGTACCATGGGCTGACTTTCAAGGGTATCCAACTTTGCCTACAATTTTGGGTGTGTTCATTAGAGGTCTCCTTTGTCTAGATCACCGGGCAAAGGGATTATCAGTGGGATGGGGTAGGATTTTGGAGCAGATGTTGTTACAGCCGAGGAGATACGCATGGGGGAGCTGCATGTTAGCGCATCTTTATCATGATTTGCATCAGGTGGTATACAGGGGTTCTTCCAATTTGTCATGCGGTGTGATAGTGCTGCAGATCTGGGCATGGGAGCATTTGGATGTGACGAGACCGACGTGCCCCAGAGTTAGGCCACCAGGTAGGCCTTATATATATACATATGCTATGTTCCTTACCCAGCCCAAGCTGGGCAAGGTGGATTACTGGCGATGACTTTTGGATGATATGGATACCGTGGTATGGAGACCATACCTTGATTGCGAGCCATGGGATACATATGATATAGAGATGCCGTATGTATGCATCCCTTGGTTCTTGATAGGGAGGATGCCCTTTATTCTTGAGAGGTTTTTGGCATTGCGAGTGCAGAGGCAGTTTGGATTCATGCAGGGGATGCCATAGGGGGTTGCACACTATGCCCAGAGTAGAGATGAGGCCGGATGGGGGCCATGTATTTCTTATCAGATAGCGTATACAGAGTTCCAGTCATTAGCACCTAAGGCATGGGCTGATAGGCGAAACGTTGTGGATGCTGGTATGTCTGATGAGTATTCTACATATTTTCACACACATCCATTTCCACGGTTTACCAGTCCTGATGAGCCAACACCTATTCTGGTAGCACCACAGCCAGGGGTAGTGAGATAGGAGGATGTGGCCGGTGGCGAGCAGGGAGTAGTTGGAGGAGAGGAGGAGGAGAGCGGAGATGAGGAGGAGAGCTCTGATGATGATGATGGAGATGATGGTGGGGAGGAGGGATAGGTGCTGGGGAGGTTGAGGCTGGATATTCTAAGGGGTGTCTAGATTATGCGACGGCCGAGGACAAGGATAGGGTGACAGACAGTGATCCGGATGGCATCCTCCTCTCAGCAAGGATAGATAGCCGCACTTCAGGCCTAGGTGTAGACATTATAGGGTAGCAGGGACAGTTGTAGAGTCAGTTGGGACAGGCATAGGGATTTATTGTGTAGCTACAGGCACAGGCACAAGCACAGGCATAGGCACCTTCCCCAGACCCACAGTTAGCTCAGGTGATTGCAGAGAGAGATGCATTTAGATGGAGAGTAGTAGAGGCTGAGGGCGTTGCTCAGAGGCTGATGGGCACTGTAGAGAGTGCGTCACTAGAGGATGCCATTACAGATGGCATGGAGATGGCTAGGGAGGCTGAGTACTACAAAGTGAGATATGAGGAGTTGTGTCCTCCAGAGTATAGAGAGCCATACCCGCGATCCCATAGCAGGACCAGGAGCAGATCACAGACACAGAGCAGAGGAGTGACTGGACCTCGGCAGGACCCAGATGCAGGCACCAATGGTAGGCCACCTCCTTCTGGACCAACTCCATTAGGGGCATCAACTAGTTAGCAGCTAGAGTGCACATATGTGTATCATTTTGGGAGCATGTATACTGATTTTTTATCATATTTGATATATTTCTCTTTGGTCATTTTAGTTTCATTAGACATTTGGACATTTGTATTATTTTTGATGAGTGATGATATGCAGCGGCGATGATTATGGATTATGTTTTGTGCATTTATGATGTGATGATATGATATACATTTATTTCTATATGTTATGGATTTTGGTATGTATGTGAATGATTTGATGATTATCATAATATGCAGGATGATTTGATATGATATTTTTATTATGATGATGATGATTGATGATGCGTATTGATGATGCTATGCAGGTGGATGATTTATGATGTGATTATGAAAATGTATATATGGAATGTTTATTTTTTGGATTTTTCAATGCATGTAAAAGATGATAATATGATGAAAAATGAATGTTATGTTCATGATATGCATTATGAATTTTTTTATGATAAAATGATGTGATATGATGTAAGATGATATGAGTACTAATATGAGATTGAGATGAGTAAATAGTGATGAGATGTATGATATAAAGGAATGAATGATGATGCGATAAATGATAATGAAATGATAAAGAAATGAAATGACAGTGAGATGTTAAATGATATGAAATGGGATATTAAATGATAATGAAATGATAAATGTTAAAATGATAATGATAATGAAATGCTAAATGATATGAAATGGAATGTTAAATGATAATGATTCAATGATAAACTTTATGAAATGGAATGTTAAATGATAATGAAATGATAAATGTTAAAATGATAATGATATGAAATGGTAGGTTAAATAATAATGAAATGATAAATGTTAAAATGATAATGATAATGAAATGTTAAATGATATGAAATGGAATGTTAAATGATAATGAAATGATAAATGTTATGAAATGGAATGTTAAATGATAATGAAATGATAAATGTTAAAATGATAATGATAATGAAATGTTAAATGATATGAAATGACAGGTTAAATGATAATGAAATGATAAATATTAAAATGATAATAATAATGAAATGTTAAATGATATGAAATGGAATGTTAAATGATAATGAAATGATAAATGTTATGAAATGGAATGTTAAATGATAATGAAATGATAAATGTTAAAATGATAATGATAATGAAATGGTAGGTTAAATGATAATGAAATGATAAATGTTAAAATGATAAATGAAGTGATAAATGATATGATAATGAAATGAAATGGTAAATGATAATGATAATGCAATGGAATGATAAATGATAAATGATAAATGATAAATGATATGGAATGGTAAATGATAATGGTAATGCAATGGAATGATAAATGATAAATGATAAATGATATGGAATGGTAAATGATAATGATAATGCAATGGAATGATAATGAAATGAAATGATAAATGATAAATGATAATGCAAGGGAATGATAAATGATAACGAAAATAAAATGAATGAAATGATGATAATGGTAATGCGATGATGAGATGATAAATGAAAATAATATAAATGATAATGAAAATAATAAGAATGATAAATGAATGAAATGATGAAATGTATGATATAAAGGAATGAATGATGATGTGATAAATGATAATGATAATGAACCAAACATCTGCATTGTCCTCTACAAATAGTCCAAAGAAGCATGACAATCATTGGCCTTTCAAAAACTCTTGATGCAAATCCAATAAGCAGTTATGTACCATGACCTAAAATGAAATGCAACTAAATGAAGCTGACCATTTTGTTGAGCTTGTTGGTATATTTGCTGGAATCATCATAGAGCGCTTTTAAAATGTTGGAAGTATGTACAAGCATTAGAGGGGAAATTAGCACCAATGATGACTTGAGTACAACTTTCATGATTTTTTATATAACAAGTGAACACAAGCACCTAGGTATAATTGAACCGAGATGACCTGAGCATTTCTTGTATAAACAGACAAAGACTAACCACTATTTGATACAAATTTGGAACTGTCATCAATGATAAACTTTTAATCATCATGTCTCGTGGCATATTTGCAATAGATAAATGATTATCCTCCAGACAACAGACAAAGAAAAATCATCCTCTTTCCTTGCTACTCTAGTTCAGTACATCATCCAGTGTGCTCCAGAGAAATGATATAAAAAATTAAACAACTATTATTAAAAAATAAAGTACTATGATTCCAAACATTATTCAGATTATAGATCATCCAGATATGAGTCATGATAAGGTACGCAATTGAAATCTATTGTGATATGGATCAATGTCTGGATGTTTTAGTTTGATTTGGTTGTTTTGTTTTGCATGATTGGTTTTGACGTCGTTGTCTAGCTGTTTTCGATAAAACATGAAAGTTGGTTGCCCCCAGTATCTTTTGCCCTCGGTATTGACACAACTTGCTGAAATGAATATGTACAATAATCAAGCCATAGTAAGACATTATCGCTTGAGACAAATGATGATAGCATGGTGCTGGTGTGGCCCTAACATGATGAAAAAGATACATGAAAGGAATGCTGAAAAGTTAAGTGCAGAGCATGAACTAATAGATGGAGAGCTACAAATAGCGTCTGTTTGCCAGATTTTCACTATTTGTTGTTATTGCATTTTTCTTGTCAATAGACTGCATATTGCCAGGTTTTCACCCTATGACTTTTCTTTCTTTTTTTTTGGCGTTACCAAAATGCCTGTTTGCCAGGTTTTCACTAGGGTAACCATTTTTTCAGGACTTTTTCTGATGTTTTGGATTTCTTCAGGACTTTTTCTGATTTTTTTGTATTTTTTCAGGACTTTTTCTGATTTTTTTGGATTTTTTAAGGACTTTTTCTGATTTTTGTATTTTTTTAGGACTTTTTTTGATTTTTTGGATTTTTTCAAGACTTTTTCTGATTTTTTTTTTGTAACTACCTTAGACATAATAATTTTTTAGATGCATGCTGTTGATAGGTTCATCAAATAGGTCCCCTTCTGGCATTGATAGCTTGTAGGCTCCTGAACCATAGACTGCGATAACCACATAAGGACCTAGCCAATTTGGTTCAAACTTTCCTTTCTTCTCTCTGTCTTGCTAATTGCGTGGGTTTTCTTTTAGAACAAGATCACCCACCTGAAAGGTACGTGGCTTTACTTTGTGGTTATAGTTGCAAGACATCATCTGTTGGTATGCTTTCAAATGATCAGCTGCTCTTTGTCTCTTCTCATCTAGGAGTTCAAGCTCTTGGAGTCGGGAAACTCTGTATTCATCATTTGTTGTGAGGCGTTGCAATGATACCCTGAGTGAGGGAATCTCAACTTCTAAAGGTAGTATGGCCTCTGCTCCGTAGACAAGAGAAAATGGCGTTGCTCCTGTTGGTGTGCGGATAATGGTTCTATAGGCCCACAAGGAAAGATTGAGTTGAACATGCCAATCCTTCCCTGAATCATTCACAGTCTTTTTCAAGATTTTCAATATTGTTTTATTTGAGGCCTCTGCTTGGCCATTCCCTTGTGGATAGTACGGTGTTGAATATCTATGTTGTATGTGAAATCTCTCACAAAGTTCATCAACATCCTGATTTTTGAATGGATTTCCATTATCTGTAATAATGGAGTTGGGAATGCCATACCGACAAATAATATAGTTGAGTATGAATGTTGATATTTGTTTGCCAGTAACTTTAGTAAGAGGGACTGTCTCAATCCATTTGGTAAAATACTCTGTAGCTATGATGATGAATTAATGCCTATTCGATGAAGAAGGATGAATCTTTCCCACTAGATCTAACCCCCATTGAGAAAATGGCCAGGTTGGCATGAATGGTTGAAGTTCCTGTGCAGGAGCATGAATGAGACTCCCATGAATCTGACATTTTGAGCATGTTTTTACAAAAGTGAATGATTCCCTCTCCATTGTAGGCTAGTAGTAACCCATTCTAATCAATTTCTTGGATAAGGTCAGTCCACTCGAATGAGTACCACAGATGCCACCATGAACTTCTTGTAAAGCTTTTCCAGATTCCTCACGTTCAAGACATTAGAGTAAAGTACCATCCAGACCACGATGATAAAGGGTGTCAACGATAAGAGTGTAGCGAGCGGATTGGCAGATAAAATTGCATTTTTTGTAACGAGATAGATCGGGTGGTAAGATATCATCTTTGAGTTAGGCATAAATTTTTCTGTACCAAGGTGAATCGGATCCTACCAAGTGGAAAATGATTTGGCTTTCAGGGGTATCATAAGCAAGTGTAAATAATTGTTCCACCAGAAATTCATAACGAGTCTGAGTTTCTGGGAGTTGTAATAATGATGCGATCATAGCCATGGCGTCAGCTACTTTATTATCAAGCCTTGGAATTTGTGTGAATTTGATGTCCTCAAAATATTTCTTGAAATCATCAACCATCTTTTTATATGGTAATAGTTTCTCATCTTTGGTTTGATAATCATCATTGATCTGATAAATAACTAGCTGTGAATTGCCATACACCTGTAATTCTGTAATCCTCCATTCTAGCGCTATTTTAAGCCCAGTGATCAATGCTTCATATTCGGCTATGTTGTTGGTGCATGGAAACATTAGCTTATATGATCAAGGAATGGTGTGTCCTTGAGGGGTGATGAAAAGTATGCCTACCCCCGATCCATGTTGAGTGAAAGAACCATCAAAATATAAGGACCATGGTTGCTTAGATTCTGCAGCAAAGACATCAGCATCTAGAAATTCAATGTGCAGGGGATGATCTGCTTGTAGTGGTGCTTCAGCTAATTGATCAATGATAACTTGTCCTTTGATTGCCTTGTGATCAATATAATGGATGTCAAACTCACTCAGAATCATTACCCACTTTGCTAACCTTCATGTCAATGATGCTTTGCTTAACAAATATTTGAGTGGATTAATTTTTGAAACCAGATTGATTGTATGGGTTAGCATGTAATGCCAAAATTTCTGTGAAGCAAAAACTACTGCCAGACAAGCCTTCTCGATAGAAGTGTAGTTGAGCTCATGACTTGTTAGTGTTCTGCTAATGTAGTAGATTGCACGTTCCTTTCCTGTAGAGTCTTCTTCCACTAGCAGTGCCCCCAGAGATGTCTTAGTTGCAACAATGTATAAGATTAGTGGTTTGTCTAGATTAGGTGGTACGAAAACTGGTGGAGTCATTAAATATTGCTTGATTTGTTGAAAAGCCAATTCACATTTGTCATCCCACTTGAAAGGAACATTTTTATGTAGTAGATGTGTGAAAAGTAAACTTTTGTCGGCCAATTGTGCAATGAACCTTCGTATAGACTGTAGTCATCCCTGTAGTGATCTTAACTAACTGATGTTCTTTGGTGGAGGCATTTCCATAATTGCCTGACCTTAACTGACAATATTTCAAGATGTCCTTCTCTGGTGTATGATTTTTCCAATATGTCATCTACGTAATCTTCCATGAAGATATGCATCATGTCATGAAATATTGTAGGCATGGCTCTTTGATAAGTAGCCCCAACATTCTTCAAACCAAAAGGCATGATGTTCCAACAGTAGGTTCCCCATGGACATGTAAAAGTTGTTATCTCTTGGTCTTCAGGTGCAATCTTGATTTGGTTGTAGCCAGAAAAACCATCCATTAATGAATACATGGCATGGCGAGCTGTCAGATCAACTATAGTGTTGATGTTGGGCAGTGGGAAATCATCCTTAGGACATGATTTATTAAGATCTCTGAAATCTATGCATATTCTCATAGTTTTATCTGGCTTAGATATAGGAACAATGTTGGAAATCCATTTTGCATAGTCAATTGGTCCTATGAAGCCCACATCAAGGAGTTTTCTCAGTTCTTCCTTAACCAATAATGCAACATGAGGGTGCATCTTTCTGAGTTTTTGTTTCACTGGCTTGGCCCTTGGTTTGATGGATAAGTGATGCATGATAAGATCAGGATCAAGACCAGGCATGTCAGCGTAAGACCACACAAAATTTACTTGATTTGCTTTCAAGAATTTCATGAACTCTGGTATCTCTTTCTCTGTCATTGATGTAGCCAATTGTAGGATCCTTGGTTTGTCTGAAGTTTCAAGATTGACAATATTTGTAGGTTCAATCAGAATAGGTGATCGCTCATGGTAGTGCTTAGGGAGAGTGTCAAGATTCCCATCGTCTGGTGCCTCAAAGAGGTTTTCACCATCTGATACACTCTTTATTTTATCTTCTATTTGATCTAATACTGCCATATTCTAGTTTTCAAAATTAGATATCTTTTTTTTTTTTTTACTTTTGCAGCTAGGAGAATTGATACTCTCCTGATCAAAGATTTTATATCGAAAATCATTAGTGGAACAATCTTTTACATTTTCTGCTGAAAGGAAGTTTACAATAGCTTCATCACTTGGAAATATAGGTATATCAATAGGTTCGGTTGAATCCCAATCAATAAGATCAGGATAAATCAAAGGTATCAGGTCATCAGGTTGCGTGAAATCAGGTATGGTTATGGTCATAATGGAGTGGTCTGTAGGATCTGAGGTGTGAGGTGGGTCAATGATGATACTGTCCTCATGATAATCTTGTTTGTTTAGATTTGCTCAGTATCACTAGAATTATAGTTGATTTGTGGTTCAGATTCTTGTGGTTGGGACCCTGACCCTTCACCTTCAATTAGAGTTGGGGCGTACTGGTGTATTACATCAACCTCTTTATCCCTCCAGAACTCATCATTATAAATGGTGTCCCATTCATATTCAACAGAGTCTGTGTCAGAATTGTTCTCCAAGAAGTTCTAAACTATTGTCAAACATGCTTCTTGTGAATCTGAGCCTTCTTGCAATGTGAAGACAGTGTCATGTAGTTGTTTGGATGTGCTTTCTTTGAAGTGAGTATCATAACCCAATCCAGTTTTCTCTTTGGCAGCGAGTCCTCGGAGGTGAATGGGTTCAACTACTCCTTCCTTCCTTTTTCCGATAGGACCTTTATCATAGCCCATCTTCTGCATGATTGAATACCCTTTTCCATATTTGTCTATGGGTAATTTGACATTAGAGACTGCTTCATCTTCATATTTATAGAGCCAGTTTAGAATTTATGTATCCTCAGGATTTTCCTTGGGGAATTTTTCTTTGATGAATTGTCCATTAAATTTTGTGATTGGCTCTATTGGTGTTTGCTTTGATGTTGATGCTGCTGATATTTGATGTTCCCTGATAGATGGCTGTCCATGTGATTGAGGTGATGTAGGTAAATTGGCAAGACAAAGAGAGTATTCTCCAACTCCATGATCCTTGAATTTCATCTTTTTGTCAAAACTATTGGTCAATTGACTGATTTGTGTGTCAATCTTTAGAGAATTCCTAGCATGAGCTTCTCGATTGTTAGGGACCAAAGTATATTGACTGGCTTTTATGTTGGCACAAGTTTGAATATTGGAATTATCAGCTAGTATCATGATTTCCTGTCCATCATAAGGAAACTTAAGACATTGATGATAGGTTAATGGGACAGATTGCATTTCATGGATCCAAGGATGACCCAACAAGATGTTATATGCAAGATCACGGTCCAGTACTTGACAGAAAGTATTCTTTATAACAGGGCCCACTCTGATTGGCAGCATAATTAAACCCTTGGATGCTCATTCTTCATCATCATAAGCTTTTATGGTAATATTTCTTCTGAAATCAATGGAATCCTCAAAAAATCCTAAAGCTTTAACCAACTTCAAGGTACAGATGTTCAAACCAGCACCTGCATCTATTAGAACTCGTCTAATACGAAACTTGTGAATCATGACTTCTAAGTACAATGATGAATTATGGGGATGAGTTATGGAAACGTCATCTTTTTCAGAGAATGAAAGGCAAGTGGGTGAGGATAAATGTCCTACCATGGCTTGAAATTGGTTCACATCCAGGTCAGTGGATACATTAGTTTCAATGAGGGATTTTTCGAGAATTTCTTTATGGGCTGGAGAAATCTTCAATAGTTCCAAGATAGAAATTTGAGTGGGGGTTTTTCGAAGCTGATTGACCAAATCATATTGATGTTGAGGTGAAGGTTCAGTGGTTTTTGAAGAGGCACCCTTTAAGACAACTTTAGCTTGCACTCTTGTTGTTGCGTTGACTTCTCTATATTCCACCTTCTTGTTGACTTTAATGACATTCACCCGCTCGTCGTCTGCGTAGAGATGATTGATTATATGATCATCATTGATATGATTCACATTTTTTTCAAAAGACTCACCCTTCTGATAATTAGGCAAAGGATTACAGAATGCTTGATGGTCTGCATTGGTTTGTTGATTTCCTTCTATTGTAATGATGTCATTGTCGATCAAGTCTTGAATGGCATTTTTCAAGGCTTGGCAGTTGTTTGTACGATGACCTTTACACTGATGATAATCACAATAGTATGCCTCATTCCATGATGGAAGCTTTACACTGGGTTCATAGTTTTGTTGAGGCGGCAAAGTAATGACATTTTTGGCCATCAACTCTTTGAATGCGGATTCTAAAGATTGACCCAATGGAGTGAAAGTTCTTCTACTAGAGAAGAATGAAAATCTCTGGGGATTTGAATTCGAGGTGTTCCCTAAAGAATTGTGATTGTTATTGGTTCCTCGGTAACCTTGGTTGTTGGAAGTTCCTTGATTGGGAGTAGAGTTTTGATTTATATTGTTCCTCGGAGGGGGAGGATTATTTTTCATGATTTGCAATTGAGTTGACATTGTTGTTGTGAGTGTTTGGAGTACTGAGGACAAATGGTTTGGTGGAGGCATGATTCGCATCAACAATACCATCATTCACCATATTTTTGTTGCGAGTCCAAAATTTGGACTTGTCCTGATTATTGTGATGGTTGGATGAGCTAGGATTTTCTTTGTCATGTTTTATTATTCCTCTTTTGACCAAAGCATTTTCAATGGTTAAGGCATCTTCAATCATTTTCTCAAAAGAAGAAGGCCAATGTAAATTCAAATGATAGCTCATCTCTAAATTTAAAATGTTAATGAAAGTAACCATCTTTTCCTTTTTAGGAACAGGACGTGGATACCTGGCGAACATTCTTCTCCATCTTTGAAGAAACGTGATGAAAGATTCACTAGGTTTTTGTGCAACTTTACAAAGATCTATCATGGTGATCTGGTGTTGTATGTTGTAGGTATATTGTGATATGAATAGGTTGATCAATTCTTCAAATGTCCTGACGGGAGGTGTAATCTTAGATAGCCATTCCATAGAGTGTACCCCAAGGCTCCTTGGAAACAATTGCATCAAGTAAGTGTCTTGGTGAGCGAATTCCAATGTCATGTTTCTGAAGTCTCTAACATGATCAATTGGATCCATTTTCCCATTATAGCAATCAAATTTTGGCATTTCACAATGGTTGGGAAAAGGAATCATGTTAAGACTTCAGTCGAAAGGATAAGGAAAAATGTCCTCAAGAGTATATTTCTTTGTGGTTGTTCCCCCTTGTAATTCTTTAACTTTTCCTTGAAGTGCCTTGATTTGCTGGGTCAAAGCACTAAGATCAGAAAGGGGTGTCTCTTCAGGTTTTTTTTTCAAATTTTTAGTATTAAAGTCATGAGGCAATTTAGCCCCTTGTTCGGATAGATAGCGAAAATATTTTTCCTTATCTCGCTGCAAGATCTTTTCAATGTCTTTATGGAATTTTGGATCTTGTTCAGCCTCTCTAAGACATTCCTCATCTTGTTCCTCATCACTATCCTCATGGATTTTATCTGTATAGTTATGAAATGGATTTTCTTCTTTGTCGTCCATGTTGTTGAAAAGTGGATTTTGATTTATGCTGAAAAGAGGATTACTGCTTTCTCCTTCTTCTTGAGTGTTTTGAATATGACTTTCTTTTTGGATTGTATCCTTCAATTTATTGTGTTGAGATCTTGTGAAGATAGGCATATGATTTTGATAAATTCTTCTAAACTTAGATCCTAGTTTTGACAAGTGCGATGATGATGATCTGATAAGATGAAAAATCTTATGATATGATCAAGGATGCTCTTAATTTATTGATTGTGGCTTCCAAATTGATGAAGGATTTTAGAATCCTGTTGGGGAAGTTGAACCAAAAATTAGAAAGTTGTTTGAGAGATGCACTCTTAAAGTTTTGATCTTTGTTTTCGAAGAAAGGTTCCAAAATCACTAAAGGATTTGATTAGGATGTGAAGGATATTCTATAGAAGGTTGTGGTATGTTGTTAAATTCAAGAGGTTGGTTATGATTATGCCATTGTGATAGAGCTAATCTCTGATAATAAGCTCGAGAATCTAAGGGATCTACAAAATACTCATCAGTGAATCCTCTAACAAAGTCTTGGTATCTATGAAGAAATCCTCAGTAGTGAAGCAAGACTTGTCAACTTCTGTACAAGAATTTTATCTTTTGCAATGTTTTCTTGTATCCTAATGGTTTCTTGGGTTTTCTGATCCTTTTAGACACTGATTTCTTGGGAAATTTTGTTGATCTCCAATCTCTAAGCATGGGAAAAGTATTGGGAATGTTATTGGATCAATGGTATGAAAAACGTTTGAGTGATTTCAGTTGTTGTTCTTCATGTTCATTCTGGATGATCTCTTTATTTGAATTAATGTAATGGAAGACACAACAAACATTTTTGAAAATAGTTTTCTTAAAGTCCTATACTAACATGAAGTGTTTGATCAAGAAAATTTTTTCACAGGTTTTTCACATGAAAGACAATTTAGACAGACTCACTCTTAAATGCTCAAGTAGGTCATTCTAGTAATCAACAACCCACATCATAGAACTACGTCGACTCACACAGTCGTGTCACCCCCAAAGGGGCACCCGTGTTTTTGTCTTTTCTAGGCGTGTACTCAGAGTTACGAAAGTGGATACTGGATCCCCTAAGCAAACAATCCTTGGCAATTATATGGTGAGTGTCTTAGGGGCAGATTCTTCCCTCCCCTTGCACTGTGATTATCAGAATGTTTAGAAACTGACTTCGGCTGACCACTACACTAGGTTTGTAGTAAGGATTTCCATTCAGTGCGACAATAATAAACTCCCTCAGGAGACCTCCCAACCTTTAGAACAAAGTATTTGGGGATGGTTATCTTGCACACTACCAACAAAAGAGGGTTTCCCTAGATTTGCTTTAAATTTTATAGTTGGGCGGAATAGCCTGGCTTTGGCTTGAACCCACTTGAGTCGTTCCCATAGGGTGAGTACTTTTTCCCACTATGGCAGGCTCTCTAAAGGATGCAATTAACGCAGTAAAATTCATGAAATTGAAAAGGAAAGTCTAGTATTCTGATCACCTCGTTAAGGGGAGAGCATAGACCTATTGCCACAGACAAATAAAACAGATGTTCTTTTTAATTTCCAAATCACAATGATCTAATCTAAGTGAAGATATTACTTCACTAAAAACAAGTTTGTTCAATTTTAACTGCAAGATCATTGTTTGGTGACTATCCTAGATTGCTTCATTTTATCCAGATGTGGCTATCCTAGGATTGCTTCATTTTAAAATTTAGAAAAAGAAAAAGAATTTTGTCTGCGAAAGGCATTAGACTTAGAATTATGTATTTTTGTTACAATCCATATGCACCCGAACATAAGCTATATGCACCAGAAGATATATGCACCGAAACAGAAGCTAAATGCACCAAAACATAATCTATATGCACTAGAACAGAAACTAAATGTGCCGGAACAGAAGCTATATGTGCCAGAATAGAAGCTGAATACGCCGTAAGAAAGATTTATATGCTCTAAAAATAGTTAATGCGTGCCAAAAAGGAAAGTCATTGTATGCACCTAAACAGTCACTAGATGCACCTAAACAGTCACTATATGCTCTCCAAAATCCTGCAAAACAAAAGAGTTAAAACCCCATATGTGTCGCAGAAAATTTCAAATGCGCCTAAACGTCAAATTTTCTTCCGAAAGTTAACTCCAGAATGCGGAAACTGTCAAAGAAAACTTGCAGATAATGTTAAATTTGTGGGTTTGAGCCCCACGGTGGGCGCCATTTTATGTGTGTATGAAATATTGGATCAATTTAAATGAAAATCAAACACATATTAATAAAACATTAAATCAAGAAAGCTAAAAATATAAACAGAATGAGCAAACCGTGACAGCAGCTTCCCCAAAATCATCTTATCTTCCTCTAACTTTAGCGTTTTGTTGGTTTCCAGTGGCTCTCAAATCAGCAGATCAAGCTCAACAAAATGACAGCATGAAGAACAAGATTTTAAAATGCATATTGTGCTAAATGCGAAACTATGCTAAAATGAAAGTATGGCTGTGGAGTTGAAAATGATATGATTGCATAAGCAAGATGAAAGTATGGCTATGTAAATGCGTAGGTGTGCGAAGGTGAATGCGTGCGTAAGTTTGTAAATGAGTATGCATAGTGTAACCAAAGCTTGGATTTGTGCCGGAATTTATAGAGTTTTCGAACGGATTCGATTGGCTGATTCGATTGACAGCCCGGATTAAGCTTGTTCGAATGGACGATGGAAGATTTTCGAAAGTGGAGAAGAGGATGGGAGGTTTCCATTTTCTTTCAATTTTTGTCATTGAGTTTCGAAGGGAAACTTCCATTTCGAAGGATGAGTTGAGAATTTGGAAGGGTGAGTTTAGCATGAGTTAGAAATTAAATAAAATATATTTATTTAATTTGGAAGTGAAGATGAAAATGGAAACTCACATAATTAAATAAATTATTTAATTATGTTTTAGAAATGAAATTAGAGTGAGGAAAATATTAAATAAAATATTTAATATTTAAATCGAGTATGGGATGAAGAGAATATTCCATTATTTGAATATTCAAAATATTCAAACTTTAGAATGATATGATAACCAAATATAAATAAATTATGAGAATTTATTTAATTTAATTAAGCGGAAGGTGGAAATGTCAATAATTAAATAAAATTATTTATTTAATTAAGGCAGAAGAATTTAGAAAATGAACGATATAAATAAATAATTAAATTTATTTATATGTAGATGACTTTAGGGGCATTAATTAAATAATTCATATTTAATTAATTAACAAGCTTAATCGCGACCATTTTTAGACATATACAATTTCAAATGGGAAGGTCATTCTTGTTAAGAAAAGGAGCTTGTTTGGATCCCATTCTTGTTAAGGATGGAATCTCATTCTAAAATTGAATGGGTACCCATTTTGAAATGGTCACCTTCTCTATTGCACCAATCTCCCTAAACTTGGTAAAAATTACTTACCACCTTTTTTTTGCAACATTCTCTTTTTGCAATATGGGAAAATAGAAATATTCAAAATGAAATGGGTATGATGCACCTATCTTCCTTGGTTCATTAGAAAAAAGAGATACCCTATCGAAATATTTACTTTAAACCCTTAGGTTTAGTCAATCTTAATGGAGATCTTGTTGTTTTCCTTATGACTTAGGATGGGGTAAATATACCTTAAATGCACATTTGGGAGATGAATGAAAAATACTAAATGAATGCGATGATCCAATGTAAAATATGGAACTTCTAAATTAAACCTTAATATAAAAGAATCTTGAAAGAAATTGCAGATCTAAGAAGGTTAATTATTTTTTCACTTTTCATAGAAAAGGTTGTGTTGAGTGTCCTCTAAGACTTGTATGCCCTTAGAAGGTGGAAAAGGTGGATTTTATTCTTATGGTTTAGGACACAAAGAAAATAAACTTCCCAATCATTTCATTCAAGGAAAACCCTAGACATCTCAATCTAAAGTATGCAAGGGAGAAAGAGATCTTGCAATAGGGTTGTCCTAGGGTCTGATTGTGAACTAATGAGGGTTTCCCCACCAAGCTATGGCTTGGGAAGAAAAATGCAATGTAAATCAAAATGCTTAAACCTAATATGATGCAATATTTCACTAAATGACCTAAAAATATATGTAAAATAGAATAGAAAGTTGCAAGATGAACTCTTTGCACTTGAAAATCTGATGAAGATTGGATGAGGGCTTCAAATGCTGAAATTTTTTATTTTAAAGCTTGTTGGGACTCATACGCCAATATGAGTGATTTAGTCCCAAATTAGGGTTTCTAGGAAAAAACTAAAATCTGAAAAAAGGGTTTCTAAAAATGCAGAAATCTAGAAAATAACCTAAACTAGGACTCATAGGCCAGAATTGGTGTATTAGTCTAGCTAGGATTTTTTGAAACTTGAAAGACCAAATCTACTCCTTAATGTATACTCTATCCTTTCAAATTAATTTTTGGATCTGAAACCCTAGTTTGCAACCTGTGGAAGTCTTCCAATGATATCCAATGCAAGGTGACAACTTTGACAATTTTGAACACTTTGACAACTTTCTCTAAACTTTCTCTTCAATGTTTCTTCAACCTAAACCTATAAATCACACACTAAAGAGATGGAAAAATGTTTTTTTGTTAGTAGAAAGGGGTTTTCCTTGGTCAAACCCCATTTTGGTAATAAAACTTTGAAATAAAATGAAATAGGAATGGAGAATGATGAATAAACAAAATATGATGTTGCAACTCACAAAACCCTGCAATAAAGTGTTGCAAACATGTATGAAGTGGCTCCAATGGATGTAGATCTTGACTCTTTCTTGAATATGATATATCTTGAGTGTAATGCTAGCTTGAACCATGAAAATCTACATCACAAATGTTAGCTAAAAAAAAATGATGCATCAAGACTTTGAGATGACATTTGATGCTTGAATAATGCTCTAAAAAACTTGATTATATTCCCTTGAATGCTCTTGAATGCTCTTTTGAACTCAAATATTCTATTATGAATGTTCACACAAAAGTCTTCGATGATCTCTTGAATGCTTAGAATGATAGATGAAAAATGAGTGAAAGAACCCTGTATTTATAGTTAATTATGCCAAATTTCCTGAAATTACAACACTACAAGTTGACATTAGATCTAGGAGGATAAAATCCCACCAATAATTTGAATTAATTTTTATTTTGGGCCACATAGGACTCATATTCCCAAGGTGGCGGATGAGTCCCATTAGGCATAATTTATGGGATCACTATTAAAAATGTATAGAAAGGTGTAAAATCTAGATCAAGACCCAAAAACCTAGGTGGGACTCATACGTCCAAGGTGGCGTATGAGTCCCCAATCACTAAATCTAGGTCACACAACATAAAAACACTTGAATTATGATTGGGTGTTGATTTATGTTGGGATTATCCTCAAAAATATGCATTAATTAATGCTTATGGATGCAAAATAAGGCCAATTAAAGAATAAAGAATCCCAATTATGAATGAAAACTCTATAAAAGTGTGAAAGTATGTTACAACACTTTATAATACTCCAAATAAGGTGTGATTAAGTTTATTTAGTTTGTAATGGCCCAAGACCTAGTGTGAGTGTGTCAAACACATTACAACACTAAGTCAAGGCATCATTGAGTTTAATTCTATAAGGAGGGCCTAAAAAAGTTTGAAAATTTCACCTGACGAGATTTCTTGGCACTACATTTAGCCCCCACTTTAGTAATAGGATGAACTTGCTTCAAACTCACACTAAAGTAGAAAAACTTGCTTCAAGAGGGGTCCAAGTGCACTAATGCTAGTAAGATGAGATGAAAATGATCGAGGGGTGATCAAGCCCCCAGTATCAAGATCCCATGGAAAACCAACATAAGCACAAAAGAACACACATGAAAATGATATAGAGAGCATCAATAATGCACAAGCATACATTGCCAAAGACAAAGAGAAAAAACAAAAAAAGTGAATGGATCAAGCTTTTATTGTTTGTCCAACATGATGTGGATCAGATCTAGGTTGTTTGTATGAAAAATGAATGCTCACTTTGAGGTAACAAAACTTTAGGCTGTTTGCTAGGTGAGAATTTGAAAGAGGTGAGACACATACACACATGGACGGAATGAACTCATACACACACGTGAGTAGCTATGGGAAATTCATGCCTTGATTGGGCTTCCCATCAAACCATACCGAAGTTATACCTCCAGATAACTTTGATAAAGTGCCACAAAATAATGAACTTTGAGCTTCATGAGACAAGAAAAGCTTTGTATGCTTTGAGCTCATGAACATTTACAATGAACTTTGAATTTCATGAGGCAAGAAAAGCTTCGTATGCTTGGAACTCATAAACAAAAAAGATGTCTCTATAGGTATGCAAGGTGGCCATATAACTAAAAATGCAAATGCAACAATAAAGAATTTTCAAATGAGTGTTTCTTATTTCATGTGAGGTCTTAATTTAGGGGACATTGTGCCTAATGTTTGGAAGAGACTACCAATCAAAGAATAAAATATTCACAACTTATGGGATGTAGTGTGTCACATCTAGCCACTAAGAGGAATACAATATGCTAAGAAAGAACACACTCTTGAGGGACATCACACCCAATGTCACCACAAAGTGAGAGACACATTGCATGAGATAAGAGGACTACACTATGAAACATGAAAAATGTAAAAAGTATAATGTCAAAGTATTCCTCCACTTTAAAGAAATTTCTAAATACCATATAGTGAGCAATTACTTTAAAGTAGCAAACAATAAATGCTAACAATAAATAAGACATGAGATCTAACTTGAAAAGCGATATTCCAAGTCATATGTTTCCAAGTAAAGATACATCATGAAAAAGGAAAAAAGAAGGGTTTCCCCCAATACTCCAAACACATGAGGAATCTATGGATTTGGGGTCAGTATGTTCTTGCTACAATGTTTTCTAGAGAGCTCAAAACTATCATCATTCCCTAAATACTCATTGAACAGGAAGAATGATACAAAGAGATGAAAAAAAAGGAAATCCTTTCAGGTCAACATGGAAGAGATATGAATGTATCGAAGCCTTGTGTCATCCCAAAAAAGAAAACACAAGACACATGAAAATGATAAAGGAAAATCTTTTGGGTCAACATGGAAGATACATGAATGTCTTGACACCTTGCATCATCCCCAAAAGGAAAACACAAGACAAGGAAAAGATAAAGGAAAAAGATAAATATTTATGACATAAAGAAGAATGAAGGTACACAAAGAGGAATGCCACACAGAGAGAGATACATCAAACAAAATAGTGTGGGTGATGACATCACACATCTACAATCACACAAAAGACAATGAAAAAGAAATAATGTAAAAGACTAGTAAGGCACATGCGGGTAAACCTATGAGAATGTCATCCACATCCCAATCATTTCAATCATATATGGAAGGTGGAAAACTAGCTAAAGGGACAATAGCAAGTTACGAACTAGGGTCATTGAGGTTCAACACTATTTCTAGGAGAACTATCATTTAAGCTCATAGAAGAGGAAAAAATGTATTTAATTTGTTATTCACTTCCTGATCCATTTTAGCAACCACATCATCATCATCCAAGTTAATTACAACAAGAGGTCAAATGATAATATCCAAAGAAGGGTTTAGCTCTTGTTGTGGTTGTGTTTTAGAATCTTTTTGTTTTGGGAAAGGGATAGACCTATCATGCACTGCTTCAGTCAAGTTTGGATTTTTATTTTCTTTGTTTATTTATTTGTTTAACTTGTGAGCAAGGGCACAATGTCTACATCTGTGCTCTCTAGCACCTTTATTTATTTTAGTTCTATTTTCAAGTTGTGTTTGTGTAAGAGTGGGTTGATAAACCATAGGTTTCTTTTCTTCCCTAAGGGGAGGAGCGAAAGAAGACATGGAAGGTTGTTTAACCACTTTCTCTTTGACTTTGTAAACTTGTTTTTTTCTAGGAGGTGTGATAGGATTGTGTTTGTTGTCTCTTGGTCTTTTGTAGGAATTAGGTGAAGGTTTTGTCTTAGGTTGGTATTGGTTATTTAGAATGTATTCTAGTTCAATCATGGCTTCTTCAAGGATGTTAGGCTTGGTGGTGGGCCGAGGAATGTTTTGGAGTGATAATTCATCTATTTTCTTTGCCTTCAACTTTTGGTAGGATTTGAAAAAGAAGTCTTCTCATGGTTTTATAGGTTCCATAGGATCGGGCCAAAATAAATCTAATGAAAAGTTTCCACTGGAAGACAAAGGATTAAAGAAACTATGATGCACAATGAAAATTTTATTGTCAAAGGGAATATTTATGCATTTATGTATAATTGAAGGGGTTGCATTCATGGAGCGAAGCCATGGATATCCTAGCTTTACATGAAATTGGTCCAAATGTGGAATGTTGGAGAATGAGACATCTAGTGTTTTTGGTCCTATCTTTAAAGGAAGGGTGATTGATCCCATCGTAGGGAAAATGAAACTGTTATGTATCTTAATCCATGCTTTCAGTTTATCATATATATCTAGGTGATCCCACAAAGTTGGTTTACAATTTTTGGGAGATTCTAATTTTTGCTGAAATCACATGGATTTAGAAAATAGAATGATTTAAACCTTAAAAAATTTCATTTAAATCATCCCAATTGAAGAGGGTTTGATCAAACTACCTTAGATCAAATCCCCTTGGATAGAACACTGCTAGTTTTAAACCATACCTATAATGGAGTCTCCTTTACACCTATCAAAATGTTGATAAAAACCACTTTTGATTTACCTTTTGGGGGATCAAATAAATTTATTTGAAATTTATTTATTTTAATTATGTATTCCTTATTATAAGATTCCAAAAAAGTATAATTTTAAATAAATTTAATTTAATTATTATATATTTTTTATTTTCTTGTGAATATAGGTTTTTCACCAAAAATCAAGCTCTTTGTTCTGCACATGTGGAAAAATAGTAGATTATAAAAAAAAAGAAAAATTTAAAAATATGAGTGCAATCTAGATATTTAAGTCCTTGATCCAAAAAATTGAATTTTGATACATACAAAAAAGTCACGTTATACCCACCTATGTCCTAATTCAGGCTAGGTTTGACTCTTGAAACTTGATTAAGGAAAAAATATTCAATAAAAATTATGAAACCACGAAGAACTACATTATGAAGTTAAAAATCTAAATTTAAAAAAATTATAATTTTATCCTCATGGAAAAAGTTATGTATTATATGTAGGATGTCACTCCTTAAAAAATGGTGTTTACTGAAAAAAACTAGTTTTCAAAGGAGATGGAAAAAAATGTGTAATCTGATTCCAAAAATTTTGAAAAAAATATATTTAGAATCTATAGAAAAAATTTCACAAATCAATAGTTTTAGAATATCTTCACCTCGCTTAGCCGCTTATAGGTGCTCAAAAGTGAAAAATTTAGTTAGAAAAAATTATTTTAGTGTCCAGCTTGGCAAAATTGAACTAGTATTGTGGATTAACGAGCATCTTGGATAGAGTCTTCATATGTAGAAGTATAATTTAACGATGGTCACATTTCCTCTCTTCACATATGGGATCTATTAATATCCCATTAGTGGGCTTATCATAGATTTAGCTAGCTATGTAAAGAGGACCATCAGATGCATGTTTAAGTATATCTTTAGAGGAGAAAAAAATGTCTAAAGGATTTTCATTTCGACCCTTACAATGTTGAGTTTCAATTGTGCAACCAAACCATCAATAGATTCTTTGTTCTTGCTGGATCGTAAGTATCGAATAGGGAATTTTTCGGAACTGCATCTATGTTACAGTCATCAACCGTACTTCATTCAAGAGTCTCTTTGTAGTTTCCACTAGCTTTGAAAAAACAAAATATTTTGTTTTGGGAATGGGTTGGTAAAGATTTTGCAAGTTTTAGTTAGAAGTTGGAAACATAATTTATTTCCCTCTTGATCATTAACACTTCCGTCCTAAATAAGAATTAGGGTGTCTCCGTCTCGGACCACCCTAGCCACAATAAACATTAAATATTCTTTAATAATATTTACATATGGCAAACCACCATGGCCCCTGATGACAAGAGCATTTTTTTTGTAAATTCTTTTTCCAAGTAAATAATTAATTAAGTGAATTTTTTATTACAAATTCTAAAAAATATAAAAACTCGTATGTCTGACCACCTTAACTTGGTCAAAACTTCATGAAATTCATTTTTTATTTTTTTAATCCTATATTATGTGAAGCATAGAATTTGACTCATGTTTTGGATTCAAAAAATGTTATACCATTTGAAAGCTATAGATTTTTTTCAATTACCCTATCAATTAGAATTTTAATCATAATTCAAATAGAAAATTAATAATAATTATTTATTAAATTCAAAGTAAAGAATAATTTATATTGGTGGAAAGATGAGAATCTTCTTTAAAAACCCTTTTCATTTCATCAATTTTGGGTAAAAAAAAGTCGTCAACCACATACCTAACAAATACCCATCATATTGCCACTTTTTGGCCCATTGTGATCCTGTACATACCCAGTTAGGCAACTTGACAAAAAAAAATTGAATAAGTTATCTATATTATTTCAAAAAATATGTAAGAATAGAATCTTATAGAGGAATCGTAGTTTCTAAACTACTAGGTTTGTTTTAAAAAAAAATCATTCTGACCAGGTGAAAATTTGAAATTTCAATGCAGAGTACTCCTAAATTTTGGGGAAAAATAAGAATTAGGTAATCACCGGAATTCAATTTAACTACAATAAAATGATAATATTTTTACTAATATTTTTACATATAAGTAGATCTAATTCATGCCTCAGATGTGATGCATATTTTTGTAATTTTTTTTCCAAGTAAATAATTAATTATGAATTTTTATTACAAATTCTAAAAATACTTAAATCCCTCAGATGTCTGACCACCTTAACTTGGTCAAAACTTCATGAAATTCATTTTTTATTTTTTTAATCCTATATTATGTGAAGCATAGAATGTGACTCATGTTTTGGATTCAAAAAATGTTATATCATTTGAAAGCTATAGATTTTTTTCAATTAACCTATCAATTAGAATTTTAATCATAATTCAAATAGAAAATTAATAATAATTATTTATTAAATTTAAAGTAAAGAATAATTTATATTGGTGGAAAGCTGAGAATCTTCTTTAAAAACTCTTTTTATTTCATCAATTTTGGGTAAAAAAAAGTCGTCAACCACATACCTAACAAATACCCACCATATTGCCATTTTTTGGCCCATCGTGATCCTGTACATACCCAGTTAGGCAACTTGACAAAAAAAATTGAATAAGTTATCTATATTATTTCAAAAATATGTAAGAATAGAATCTATAGAAACTTGAACGTAGTTTCTAAACTACTAGGTTTATTTAAAAAAAAAAAAATCTATTTGACTAGTGAAAATTTGAAATTTCAATTCAGTAGTATTTAAATTTTTGGGGGAAAAAAATAAGAATTAGGTGTGTTCCGTCTCCGACCAATCTCTAACCACAATAAAATGATAATATTTTTGTATAATATTTTACATATAAGTAGATCTAATTTGTGTCTAGATGTGATGCATATTTTTTGTAATTTTTTCCGGCAAATAATTAATTATAAATTTTTATTACAAATTCTAAAAAATATAAAAAACTCGTATGTCTGACCACCTTAACTTGTTCAAAACTTCATGAAATTTATTTTTTATTTTTTTAATCCTATATTATGTGAAGCATAGAATGTGACTCATATTTTGGATTCAAAAAATGTTATACCATTTGAAAGCTATAGATTTTTCTAATTACCCCATCAATTAGAATTTTAATCATAATTCAAATAGAAAAATTAATAATACTATTTATTAAATTCAAAGTAAAGAATAATTCTATACAGGAAAATCTGAGAATCTTCTTTAAAAAACCTTCTTTTCATTTCATCAATTTTGGTAAAAGTCGTCAAACTACATACCTGCACAAATACCCATCATATTACTCACTTTTTGGCCCATCGTGATCCTGTACATACCCAGTTAGGCATCTTGACAAAAAAATTTGAATAAGTTATCTATATTATTTCAAAAATATGTAAGAATAGAATCTATATAAAATTAAACGTAGTTTCTAAACTACTAGGTTTATTTAAAAAAAAATAAATCTATTTGACCAGTGAAAATTTGAAATTTCAATGCAGTAGTACTTAAATTTTGGGGAAAAAATAAGAATTAGGTGTCTGTCTGACCACCCTAACCACAATAAAATGAAAATATTTTTTATAATATTTTACATATAAATAGAGGACTCGTGTCTAGATGTGATGCATATTTTTTTGTAATTTTTTTCCAAGTAAATAATTAATTATAATTTTTTTTTACAAATTCTAAAAAATATAAAAATTTGTATGTCTGACCACCTTAACTTGGTCAAAAATTCATGAAATTCATTTATTATTTTTTTAATCCTATATTATGTGAAGCATAGAATGTGACTAATGTTTTGGATTCAAAAAATGTTATACCATTTGAAAGCTATAGATTTTTTTCAATTACCCTATCAATTAGAATTTTAATCATAATTCAAATAAAAAATTAATAATAACTATTTATTAAATTCAAAGTAAAGAATAATTTATATTGGTGGAAAGCTGAGAATCTTTTTTAAAAACCTTTTTCATTTCATTAATTTTGGAGAAAAAAAAGTTGTCAACCACATAACCACATACCTAACAAATACCCATCATATTGCCACTCTTTGGCCCATCGTGATCCTGTACTTACCTAGTTAGGCAACTTGACAAAAATTTTTGAATAAGTTATCTATATTATTTCAAAAATATGTAAGAATAGAATCTATAGAAAATTGAACGTAGTTTCTAAACTGCTAGGTTTATTTTAAAAAAAAATTCTATTTGACGAGTGAAAATTTGAAATTTCAATGCAGTAGTACTTAAATTTTGGAGAAAAAATAAAAATTAGGTGTCTGTCTGACCACCCTAACCACAATAAAATGATAATATTTTTTATAATATTTTACATATAAGTAAACAACTCGTGTTTAGATGTGATGCATATTTTTTTGTAATATTTTTTCAAGTAAATAATTAATTATGAATTTTTTATTACAAATTCTAAAAAATATAAAAACTCGTATGTCTGACCGCCTTAACTTGGTCAAAACTTCATGACATTCATTTTTTATTTTTTAAATCCTATATTATGTGAAGCATATAATGTGACTCATGTTTTGGATTCAAAAAATGTTATACCATTTGAAAGCTATAGATTTTTTTCAATTACCCTATCAATTAGAATTTTAATCATAATTCAAATAGAAAATTAATAATAATTATTTATTAAATTCAAAGTAAAGAATAATTTATATTGGTGGAAATCAGAGAATCTTCTTTAAAAACCCTTTTCATTTTATCAATTTTGGGTAAAAATAAGTCCTCAACCACATACCTAACAAATACCCATCATATTGCCACTTTTTGGCCTATCATGATCCTGTACATACCCAGTTAGGCAACTTGACAAACAAAATTGAATACATTATTTATATTGTTTCAAAAATATGTAAGAATAGAATCTATAGTAAATTGAACGTAGTTTCTAAACTACTATGTTTATTTAAAAAAAAAATCTATTTGACCAGTGAAAATTTGAAATTTTAATGTAGTAGTACTTAAATTTTGGGGAAAAAATAAGAATTAGGTGTCTATTTGACCACCCTAACCATAATAAAATGATAATATTTTTAATAATATTTTACATATAAGTAGACGACTCATGTCTAGATGTGATGCATATTTTTTTATAATTTTTTTCCAAGTAAATAATTAATTATGAATTTTTATTACAAATTCTAAAAAATATTAAAACTTATGTCTGACCACCTTAACTTGGTCAAAACTTCATGAAATTTATTTTTTATTTTTTTAATCCTATATTATGTGAAGCATAGAATGTGACTCATGTTTTGAATTCAAAAAATGTTATACCATTTGAAAACTATAGATTTTTCAATTACCCTATCAATTAGAATTTTAATCATAATTCAAATAGAAAATTAATAATAATTATTTATTAAATTCAAAGTAAAGAATAATTTATATTTGTGGAAAGATGAGAATATTCTTTAAAAACCCTTTTCATTTCATCAATTTTGGGTAAAAAAAAGTCATCAACCACATACCTAACAAATACCCATCATATTGCCACTTTTTGGCCCATCGTGATCCTTTACATACCCAGTTAGGCAACTTGACAAAAAAAATTGAATAAGTTATCTATATTATTTCAAAAATATGTAAGAATAGAATCTATATAAAATTGAACGTAGTTTCTAAACTACTAGGTTTATTTTAAAAAAAAATCTATTTGACTATTGAAAATTTAAAATTTCAATGTAGTAGTACTTAAATTTTGGAGAAAAAATAAGAATTAGGTGTCTGTCTAACCACCTTAACCATAATAAAATGATAATATTTATTATAATATTTTACATATAAGTAGACGAATCGTGTCTAGATGTGATGCATATTTTTTTGTAATTTTTTTCTAAGTAAATAATTAATTATGAATTTTTTATTACAAATTCTAAAAAATATAAAAATTCGTATGTCTGACCACCTTAACTTGGTCAAAACTTCATGAAATTCATTTTTATTTTTTAATCCTATATTATATGAAGCTAGAATGTGACTCATGTTTTGGATTCAAAAAATGTTATACTATTTGAAAGCTATAGATTTTTTTCAATTACCCTATCAATTAGAATTTTAATCATAATTCAAATAGAAAATTAATAATAATTATTTATTAAATTCAAAGTAAATAATAATTTATATTGGTGGAAAGCTGAGAATCTTCTTTAAAAACCCTTTTCATTTCATCAATTTTGGGTAAAAAAAAGTCATCAACCACATATCTAACAAATAACCATCATATTGCCACTTTTTGGCCCATCGTGATCCTGTACATACCCAGTTAGGCAACTTGACAAAAAAAATTGAATAAGTTATCTATATTATTTAAAAAATATGTAAGAATAGAATCTATAGAAAATTGAACGTAGTTTCTAAACTACTAGGTTTATTTAAAAAAAAAAAATCTATTTGACCAGTGAAAATTTGAAATTTCAATGCAGTAGTACTTAAATTTTGAGGAAAAAATAAGAATTAGGTGTCTGTCTCACCACCATAACCACAATAAAATGATCATATTTATTATAATATTTTACATATAAGTAGGTGACTCATGTCTAGATGTGATGCATATTTTTTTGTAATTTTTTTCTAAGTAAATAATTAATTATGAATTTTTTATTACAAATTCTAAAAAATATAAAAACTCGTATGTCTGACCACCTTAACTTGGTCAAAACTTCATGAAATTCATTTTTTATTTTTTTAATACTATATTATGTGAAGCATAGAATGTGACTCATGTTTTGGATTCAAAAAATGTTATACCATTTGAAAGTTATATATTTTTTTCAATTACCCTATCAATTAGAATTTTAATCATAATTCAAATAGAAAATTAATAATAATTATTTATTAAATTCAAAGTAAAGAATAATTTATATTGGTGGAAAGTTGAGAATCTTCTTTAAAAACCCTTTTTATTTCATCAATTTTGGGTAAAAAAAGTCGTCAACTACATACCTAACAACTACCCATCATATTGCCACTTTTTGGCCCATCGTGATCCTGTACATACCCAGTTAGGCAACTTGACAAAAAAAATTGAATAAGTTATCTATATTATTTCAAAAATATGTAAGAATAGAATCTATAGAAAATTGAACATAGTTTCTAAACTACTAGGTTTATTTTTTTAAAAAAAATCTATTTGACCAGTGAAAATTTGAAATTTCAATGCAGTAGTACTTAAATTTTGGGAAAAAAATAAGAATTAGGTGTCTGTCTGACCACCCTAACCACAATAAAATGATAATATTTTTTATAATATTTTTCATATAAGTAGACGACTCATGTCTAGATGTGATGCATATTTTTTGTAATTTTTTCCAAGTAAATAATTAATTATGAATTTTTACAAATTCTAAAAAATATAAAAACTCGTATGTCTGACCACCTTAACTTGGTCAAAACTTCATGAATTTCATTTTTTTATTTTTTTAATCCTATATTATGTGAAGCATAGAATGTGACTCATGTTTTGGATTCAAAAATTTTTATACCATTTGAAAGCTATAGATTTTTTTCAATTACCCTATCAATTAGAATTTTAATCATAATTCAAATAGAAAATTAATAATAATTATTTATTAAATTCAATGTAAAGAATAATTTATATTGGTGGAAAGCTAAGAATCTTCTTAAAAAACCCTTTTCATTTCATCAATTTTGGGTAAAAAAAAGTCGTCAACAACATACCTAACAAATACCCATCATATTGCCACTTTTTGGCCCATCGTGATCCTGTACATACCCAGTTAGGCAATTTGACAAAAAAAATTGAATAAGTTATCTATATTATTTCAAAAATATGTAAGAATAGAATCTATAGAAAATTAAACGTAGTTTCTAAACTACTAGGTTTATTTAAAAAAAAAAAAATTCTATTTGACTAGTGAAAATTTAAAATTTCAATGCAGTAGTACTTAAATTTCAAGGAAAAAATAAGTAGGTGTCTCTTTGACTACCCTAACCACAATCAAATGATAATATTTTTTATAATATTTTAGAAATAAGTAGAGGACTCGTGTTTGGATGTGACGCTTATTTTTTTGTAATTTTTTTCGAAGTAAATAATTAATTATGATTTTTTATTACAACTTTTAAAAAATATAAAAAACTCATATGTCTGACACCTTAACTTGGTCAAAACTTCATGAAATTCAATTTTTCTTTTTTAATCCTATAGTATGCAAAGCATAGAATGCGACTCATGTTTTAGATTCAAAAAAATTGATACTGTTTGAAAGCTATAGATGTTTTTCAATCAACACTTTAGTCGTAATTCAATTAGAAAATGAATAAGAATTATTTATTCAATTCAAAGTAAAGGATAATTTATATTGGCGGAAAGCTGATAATCTCATTTAAAAAACCTTTTCATTTCATCAATTTTGGGTAAAAAAAAAAGTCATCAACCACATACCCTACAAATACCCATCATATTGCCACTTTTTGGCCCATCATGATCCTACACATACCATAAACTGTCTTTTTAGGTCCTCATAGTTAAAGGGTATCGTTGCTTTTATGACATCTACTTGGGTATTGACATGTTGAGTTGTTTTCTAAGGGGGATTTAGTTGAAGGAACCCTTTATTCTACTACCTAAAAGGTTGGTAAGTGTTTTGGTTTGTGGACTTACACTTCTCATTTTGGCTAGAGGTGGACTTCACATCATGACTACTAACTGATTTTTTATAATCATGAAGGGCGGTACATAAGTGCATAAAGGAGGATAATTTCATCATGGTAAGCTTATCTTGTATCTTATTTTGAAAATTTTCTATGAACATATTTTGAAAGTTAGGGTGGGGAACCTTGACATTGATTTTAAAATAAAGTGATTGATAGCATGAAATAAAGTCAGTAATCTTTTCTTCTTCTTTTTGCTTATATATCATCAAATTGGCCAAGGTCATCTTATGAGTTATATGGACTTAGAAAAGGTTTATAAATGCCACAACAAGTTCATTGAATGAAAAAATTGATTTTTTTAGTAATGAAGAGAACCATTCTAAGCAAGTATCCTTCAAGGACCTAGGGAAAAGTTTAGCCAAGAGTTTTTCATCAAGGAAAAATTAACTACACAAGGTAGTCTAGGTGGATACATGGTTAGAAGGATCACCCTCCCCCCCATATTTATCAAATCAAGGCACCTCTACACCTTGCGGCATCGGTGTTTGCAATATATCCAAGGACAATGGACTATTTTTGACATAATATGTAGGTGGACCATTTTAATTTTTATTGATGGTGGAAACTTTCTTTTGAAGGGGTGAAAAAGTTTGCAAAAGTTGAATATGAGAGGTTCATTGCTTGTACTATGAGATGGAGGTGAAAAAAGTGGAGGGATAAGTGAATGGAATTATTATAGGTGGTAAGGTGGTAGGAGATATGATGTGCAATGCCACGAAGGTACTAGCAATGCTAGCGGAAGTATCTAAGGAAGGAATCATATTACTATTCGGTTGCATTGTTGTTGTAACGTGAGGGTTGCTATAGGTAGGAATGGAAGCAATTGTTGTGGGAGGAGGAATTTGAACTCCTTTACTTATAACATTTCTCGAGCGTAAAGGACAACTAGTGGTTGAGGTAAGGTGTTTTCCAAAAATATGAACAATGTTACGTACAAGGTCAAGTCCATCTTCACTTTCAATCATTAGATGAATGTTATCTATAGTAGGAATAACAATGGTTGAATGTTGTCATTTTGCACTTGATGTTGTAGGTTTGCTAAATCTTCATGAATTTAAATTATTTTCTCTTGCAGAACACTATCAATCCCCGTTTCAGCATGAATCACACTACTTGAGTTGTTAAAGGTATGGTTGATACCTAGTGTACTAGTGTCAATACTAGGAGTGAAAGAGCTAGAAAACCCAAGATCCATGAAGATTGTGATATCACAGGATGACATGAGTCTCAAAATTCATCTCACTATAGTATTAGCAATAGGACACCAAGTATAAATGCTCATGTAATGGATACTAAAAGCAGGATGAATGTGAATGCAATTTAAGCTAAGTACAATTAAATTACCATGATAGAAATTATTTAAACTAAAATAGAAAGCTATAAACAACAAACAAGAGCATAGAAACAAAGTTTTAAATTTTGAAAAAATGTAGTTCAAAATATTTATTGGGACTAAATCGCCTAGATGGGCATATGAGTCCCAGTGGAGATATTTTGCAAAAATTTCAAAGAAATTTAAGTGTTTTTAATGCTTTTTAGTTTGTATGATTAGTAGAATAAATTAAATTGTAGTTTTTAGATGATTTTCAATGATTTGAGATGCAAAAAATGCAAGATATATGCACTTTCACTAATGCAAAATTTAGAAACCCTAGAATCCTAATTAACTAACGCAAGCAAGATCTAGGATGATGATACACTCCAAATCAGAATTATGATTTTATAAGTGCAGGTTCACCAAAATGAAAGGTGGAAAGGGTGGATTTGATTCTTATGGTTTAGGATATAAAGTAAACACACTTCCCAATCATTTCATTCAATGAAAACCCTAGATATCTCAATCTAAAGTATGTAAGGGAGAAAGAGATCTTGCAATAGGGTTCTCCTAGGGTCTGAATGTAAACTAATAAGGAGTTCACCACCAAGATAGGGCTTGGAAAGCCAAATGTAATGAAAATAAAAATGCTTAAACCTAATATGATGTAATCTTTCACTAAATGACCTAAAGATGTATGTAAAACATGTTGGAAAATGGTCAATGCTCCCCTCAGGACTTGTCACATGGAATAACCACCTCCCATGGATCCATTTATTCTAGAAATTGTATTAGGAATTAACAGGTTGATCTTTTGGTTCAATGGAAACTGTGGGTCCAACAATTGGTATCAAAGCCAAAGGTGTCGGGTTTGAATCCCCTCAACTTGTGCTGAGGGGGAGATTGTTGGAAAATGGTTAGATATCTCCTCGAGATTCGTGACATCGACTAACCACTTCCTATGGATCCATTAACTCTAGTAGTTGTATCATGCATTAACAGGTCGATCTTTTGACCTGCAACAACAACTATGGGGCCAAAAAAACAAAATAGAATGAGCACTACAAGATGAAATGTGTTCACCTAGAAATATGATGAGGATTGGGCGAGGGCCTAAAATGCTAAAAACACTAATTTTAAAGCTTGTTGGGACTCATATGCCAGCCTGGGAAATTTAGTCCCAAATTAGGGTTTCTAGGCAGAAACTACAATCTTACAAAAGGGTGTTTGAAACTATAGAAATCTAGAAGATGACCTAAACTAGGACTCATATGCTAGAACTAGTGTATCAGTCTAGTTAGGTTTCTCTAAAAATTTAAAGCCTAAATTTCTCCTCAATGTTTTCTCTATCGTTTTCAATTGATTTTTGGATTTGAAACCCTAATTTGTAACAAGTAGAAGTCTTCCAATGATCTCCAATGCAAGGTGAAAAATTTGACAATTTTGAAAACTTTGACTATTGGTATGTGGCGATTGTTCATGTAGCCCCTATTTGTTTTTTGTTAACACATCAAATTTTTTTCCCTATTAATATTCCAAGGCGTTCCCACTAACACATCAAGTGGAAAAATGACTTTGTAAAACTGTAATTCTAGAAGTTTCCAAGAAAGATTGTTATAAGCAGTTGGGATGTATGTTGTGGTATGAAATTCGTGAGATTATAATATGTTTTGCACTAGATAATAAAATCATTGGGTGGATGAGTTTATGTGGATGTAGCCCATATTGGGTGGACTGTAGACGTTAAATTTTTGTGTTGATCTCTTTTGTGTTATTCTTCATTGTTATTTCTGGGTTATTTAATTTGCATATAATTGTTAATGTTTATTGCTCCAAATTTATTGAACCCTAACAAATGGTATCAGAGTCATGTGTATCTTTGTTGATTGGCAAGAAACCTCTATATTTGAGAGGAATCAATGGAAGAAGGAAAATTCAAGGTTGAGAAGTTCAATGACCAAAATTATCAATTATGGAAGGTGTAGATGGAAGATTATTTGTATCAAAAGGATCTATCACGACCATTGCAAGGAAAAACAAAGAAAGAGGATACTATGTTCGATGAAGAATGAGATATAATAGATAGAAAGGAACTTATAACCATTCAGTTGTGCTTGGCACCATCTCTGGCATTCAATATAATAGAAGCAAGGACAACAGTGGATCTAATGGAAATTTTGGCTAAATTATATGAAAAATCTGTTGAATACCCAAGATACTGAGAGGGGGGTTGAATCAATATCTTCTTAAACTTATTGAACAAATACCATACAATTACTCCAATGCATATGATAGTAAAAATGAGAAAGAGCATTAACAGAACATTAAAGAGCACAACACATGAACACCAAGATTTTTACATACAAAACCCAAAATGGGATGAGGATTAGCTCACAATATATTATAACCAGTTATAAGATATTACAAAGGGGTGGCTCACTGCCAGGACTCACTTTCCAAAATGGGAGGCTTATTACCTACAAAATATACAATGACAAAATGGCTTACAACCATAATATGAACTGATAAATTTACACCTAACAATTATTGATTCAGTTCCTTTGATGCTGAGTAAACTAACTTAACACACTTCATCATTTTTGCATACTTGTATTCTTCTCTATCTCAACTTCACACCAAAAATATCAAAACTATCCAATATATATATTTGACACATCCCCAAGCATCAATTAAGTCAGCTTAATTAGATGCAACCCTTATTCACTAAAAAGATAACTGTTAGCTTCATGCATGCACAAAATCTTTCCAAAAAAAATTCAAACGTGTAGCATGCTACAACATGTCAGCATGGACCAAAGATAGGTCACACATACATCCGCAATACAAAAACTAATCCATCATCAACAATACATTAGGTCAACCAAAGATAGACCTAATAGAAAAAAGCAACAACATAATGATGCCAACTTGCCATATGAGCATTTGAGGACACAAGATTTTGAAATTACAAGCTTCCAACATCCAAAAACCATTTCCAAAAACCACAAACAATAATAATCATTAGTGAAGGATTGCAAACCAAAATATTGAAGGATAGTAATTAGATATCGGTTCAGATATCAGTTCAGAAAACCAAATCAAGCTTGAGCTTAAGCTTGAAGTTGCAATTCATGTAATATAGTGACATCAATAAAAACACTAAAGTTGTATAATAATATGTTCTTTTTCATTCTTCCAACAATCTCCCCCTTTGTCATTGATGACAACATGTGCCAAAAGAATTTACAAAACCTCTTAGGTACAATACGCTCTCCTTTTCTCTTCATGTCCTTCACTCCACAACATTCTCTCCCCCTTTGACATCAAGGATAAAGGGCGTTCCAAAACTATGAAAACTAAAAAAAATTACGTGGAGGAAGGCAAGCTTTGAAGCTCTTTAAGAATACCTTGCTAAGCTATCTTACCATTCTCCCTACTCTTCTTAGCAGCTATCAACATTCTGTTCAGGGATTCTGATTCCACTAGGATTTCCTCTACATCATCCAGAATATCAAGAGTCAAATTGATCTTTTCCAATTTGTCTGCATTTTCCAAAAAATTGGCAACTAGAGTGTACTCATTTCTTACAAGGTCACCTAACTGACCAAATCTTCTAATGATATCTGCGTAAAAGCACAAACCCATGTAACACTTTTGGCCAACTGATTAGCACAACTAAATTTAAGTATTTCTAACTAAAAATTAATTTTGTTCAAATATATGAACTAGTAAGATTTATTTTATCTAAGTTAGATACTTCCACAACTTTTTCAACTAAAATTGTTGACTAAAAATATATGGAGTACCAATTTGAGGCCAATTTACCAAAAAAATATAATTATTTGAAAAAACCCGATGTTTCAATAACTCCTACTCATGTAAATATTTTTTTTTTAAAACTATAAAATACCCTTTTGTAGGTCCATAAGTGTAGTTTTCACAAATATATTTATTTTAATAGTTTAATTATTATTTATATTTTTACTAAAATTATGTTTTTAGAACAAAATATTAGATTGATTACCATGCCATGGAAAAGTAATAAAACTTATCAAAAAAATTTGAAAAAATTATGATGCACTAGATAAAAGAATCCATATCAAGACGGTATAATTTTTTTTCCATTTTTGATAAATATTTAACATGAAAGTTGACGTCTAATGGAAATAGCTATTTTTTGATACACACACATTTTAATATTTATTAAAAAACATATCCATGCACTAAAGTTCCAAGTTATAAATACACACAAAAAATTTGAAAGAAAAAAAAAATTACTATATTATCGACAACTAAATTATAGTGTTAAACTTCATTTTTTAGCATTTTATCGACAACTAAATTATAGTATAAACTTCATTTTTTAGCATTTTATCAACAACTAAATTATAGTGTTAATTTATTAAAACCTAGTTTAATATATATATATATATTTAAATACAAACATCAAATCTACTAAAAAACACATATTTTACTAGTTTACATCATTTCAAAATTCAAAACATATATGCCACTTTTTAGTGATTCAAGTTTAAAAGTTGGATCAGTGTTGGTTGTTTCCATTGTAAAGTGTGACACAAATTTGTACTTTTACCCATCATCCTACTTCTGTAGAATAAATATTTTTTCTTTGTGATTAGAGATAACATTCCAGGTCATTTTTTCTGTCATTGGATGCACTGTAGGTACTACAGACAATAGTCAAGTGGGACTCAATGGAGTCCATGAGATCTTTAATGTTCTGAGTAGCATCCAACCACTTTATGTAGTAAGAAAAGATAGAATTTTCTTCAAATTCACAAGCTTGCATAACTTCCAGGCTCTTTTCAACATTGGTGTGTGCTAGAGCACACTTATCATGAAGTTCCAAAAGTCTTTTCTCTGCCAATTTCTCTTCAACCTCTTGCTTTCTCTTCTCACAAAGTTCAAAGGAATACTCCTTAAAGGAGTCTAATAGAAGTTTCAAATTATCTACCGGAGTGAGAGATATATCCATTTATGTACAAGGGGTGGCCTCCTACAAAGCTTTAATAGCATCATAAATAAGCTCTATCCCCTTCTAATGTGTTTCTAGAATTTCTCTTCTTCTGGATGCATGAAATGTATCCCATAACACTAACTTATGAATAGGATAAATCTTATCCAAGTCCACATTTCCTTGAATCATGGGGAGTTTTGGAGGAATCGCCAGCTAGAACTTGATTTTCTTGAATAGAAAACCTTTCAAAACATCATCACTAGAGGAGGATTCTCCAGGGACCTTTGTGAATATACAACCTTCCTTTGATCTTCTTCATTCTTCTTGGCAGATTTCCTATTTCTCTCTTGTTCCTCTACTCTTTCTTCTTCATTTTCTTCTACCTTTTCTTCTTCTACCTTCTCTTCTTCTCCTTTCCCATCTTCTTTTTCATCTTTATTTTTGTTTCCTTCTTCGTCATTTCCTTCACCTTCATTTTTATCTTTTTCTCCTGCAATTTTATCTTTTTCACCTTCATTGAATGCTCCAGAGGGACACCATCATTATTCTCTAGCTCAAATTCTTTCTCATTCTGCTTCTCTCTCTCTTTGGATGATCATTTATAACACATGTATTCAGAGGAATGTTTGTATCACCTGTACCAGAAGGAATGTCTTCCTTAACCTCTGTAGAAAATTCTTCTCTTGATTTAGGTGGAAAAATGGATGGGAGTGCACCAAACATGCCATATTTCTCAACCATAACTCTAATGGCTTCTAGAGTTTCTTTCCTTATTTTCTTTATCTCCTTCTTGCCATTTTTCATCAAAGTGTTCACCCTTTTCTTCATCTGGAACATCATTGAACATACCTTCTTCATAGTTTCCAAATCATTCGGGGTGAAAGAGGACCCAATTTTCTCAAATGCATTATTTCTAATCTTTTCTTCCAATTCAATGGACTCTAATCTCCTTTTCATCAAGGATTCCCATAGATTCTTAGGCACATTATTCTTAACATTGTACCAACTGACTTCCAAAGTGATCACATATTGAATAATAGCCAAAATTAATGTTTTCCTATCCTCTCTACCTACTTGATCATAAATTTCAGCAATAGGTTGCAACATATCTTGAAAATGTATCAAGCTATTTACCAAAGCCTCTAATCTAAGAAGAGAAATAGGACTTATCAAAGATTCCTTTTGTTCTTCCAGGTTTGGAGAAGATTCTTCTGCCACTTTTTTCTTCTTTGAATCTAGTTTGGTGTGCACATGAACACTGAAACCCTGTTCTTCATCTTCTTCAGAGGATGATACATAGTGAAATCTCTTAGAACTAAAACTAGCTTCCTGTGAAGTTCCTTCGCTAGAGGACATGCTTGCTCTCTTCTTTCCTACCAATTTTGTTGTAGGGTCTTCCTCCTCTTCCTCTTGTTCTTTAGTGATGCTAAGGTTCTTTTCCCTTGTAGCCTTTTCTTTCTTTCCTCTCTTCATAGGTACCACTAGAGGAATCTCTTTTCTTTTACCAAATCTTGTGTTGGGTCCAAAATGATCCTAAAATTTACCTTTACTAGATACACTAGGCTTAACCTTCACAACAGGAGTTGTGGTTGGATTTCAAGGAGTAGTCCTTCTGAATCTCCTTAGACCTGATGATTCTCCAACCTTCTACTCTCCCATGGCCCTTCCTTGTGTAATCTCTTCATCAATGAAACTTGAATTTCTAAGCATTTCATCCACATTCTTTCTTATCATAGGCTTCCTATGCTCCATGCATACTTCCATAGATTTTTCTACATAAGTGCCAACTCTAGGTTTAGTGGCATTTTTAGGAATTTTCAATAGAACTTGCACATAGACTTCAACTTCATCCTTTGTAATCTCATAATCCAAAGGTTTAATCCATAAAATCCAAGGTTTGAGAGCTTCAATCATGCACTCATCAAAGGAGACATGAAAAATGATATCATTCTTGTACTTCTCAACAACTTTCTTAGGAATCATTTCTCTTTCATTCACGTTGCTCTTGAATACAACAAATAATGTTGTCAGGGCATTATCTTGACTCTTCAAGTCACCCAAACTATGCATATAATAAAAAATTTGATGTGCAACCAGTCTAGATGTGCCCCAAATCACCACATTATCTTTTCTGAGAAGTATCCTAAGAAAATAGAACAATAGACACACAATTAGGGAGTCAAACTTAAACGCATATTTCTTTTCCCTGGTCATCTCCAGATTCTTAAACAACTCTGCTAGAGAAGTTCACACAAATAATAATCAACACCATTCACTGCCATGTCATATCTGGTGTAAATTGTTGTAGCAGACACCAAAATTTGTCTATTTGTGAAGTATATTTTGTGTCCTATCATTATTGCAGCATAATTCACACCAGGATTAATAATAGGCTTTGTTGTAATATCCCTTTTGTCATATGTAGCTCTGGTGAGTTCCATCACCACTGTATTCTTCACAAAATTCAACACTAGTACTAGTCTAGTGTCACAGAGTCTGGTGACAACCTTAATCACTTCCTTAGTTATAAGATGAGGTTTGTCAGTCCACAAGAAATTTTCATGCATTTTTCTAAGAGTTGGTTTAATGTATTTATCTTCAATAGTGGAGCTAAAGTTAGGAAAGGAATTCCATAGATCCAATTTCCTTGCAACAATATTTGAATATTCAGGTTTTACCAGGAAATCATCCCTAGTGATCTCATTCTACTAGATGTCTATCAATTTTCCATGATTAAATTACTCATTCTTAACTCGAATAAACATCCTAGTGTATTTAGTAGGCATAACTCCATGAGGAATCGATGAGAAGGCTCGCAAGGGGTCATCTTCAAAAACCTTCATAGAATATTTCTTATAGGATGGTCTAGGTCTTTCTGAAAAATTTACGACTATAGGAGTTTCCATTCTTCAACAAATCGAGCTCAAATGATTTCAAAAAGACGATTCTCACATTTACCCACAACAACACAGAAGAGTAAAATAACCTTTTCTTCACAAAAAACTATAACTAGGGTTTGTACAATGCACACTTCAAATTGCCTCAAGAATGGACCAAATCACTCTCCACTTTCTTCAAATGCATAAGTGATTAAAATGCCTTACTAATTTAATTTATGAAACAATGATCTGCCTTAGTTCACATTAAATGCAACAAATTTCAAAATGCTGATAAAATCCATCTTCACAGCACAAAAAAACTCTAATTCGCTCTGCAAATGATTATTCCTGCACATTTTCTTTTGGTTCCTTTTACATAACCTCTGTTTATCCATTCCTTACAACATATCTTCGTGCTAAAGACTGTCACACCAAATATCTAGGGGGTTCAAAAAAATTCTATTAAAGCTCCCCCTAAGACCATGTTGGGTCTAATTGTTGGAGGAATTGTCTACACTGGATGGGGGCACATACACAATTGATGTTTTTAGCTCTTCTTTCTTTCTGCAAATATTGTTCATTTCTTTCTTAATCTTATTCTTGTCAATTGTCTACACTGTTTCATTCTTCTTTACCATATCAGATTACTTTCCCTTTTTACTTCTACAAACTCTTGCAATGTGTCCAGGTTTGCTGTAATTGTAGTAGACAACATTTTTATGATATGTTTGACCTTCATTAAACCTTGATCTATACTAATTTTCTTTGTGTCCAAACTTATTACATGTATAGCAGTAGCCAACAAAATATTGATTCATTCTTCTTCCATTAAATTGATTCATCACCTGAGTTCCACATTCACTAGGTCTATGCCCATCTTTCTTGCATGCAAAGCATTGTCCGTAGAAGGGACCAAAAAACTAACTCATTCTACTTCTGCACTTTTTTTCCTTGTGACCAAATTTATTACATGAAAAGAAAACACCATTGAAAGATGGGTACCTTTAAGCATTTGGTTGTCTGATAAGAGGTCTCCTAGCAAAGTTCCTTGGATTTCTTGTCTGTTTTTCTTTGTTTTGAGTATTCTGATTGTCCACTTTGTTTCAGGTCTACACATCCTTAGAACTTTCACTTGCTTCTATTCCAAAACCACCTTTGTCTTTACTTGGTTTCTATCCTGCAATCAATTCATCAAGCTTGGTGGAGGTTGTCTTGAAATTATCTTCACAGAGTTTTTCTTTTTCCAAATCTAATTTCAGGTTTACCACCTATTGTTCAAGTCTTTTACATTCATTAGTCTTGCTTTGCACCACTGTATTCAAAAAATATTCAATTCTCTTATTTTCCTCCACTTGCACCTTTAATCTGGCGATCTCTCCATTTTATTGTTTTAATTTCTCACTCACATCTCAATGTATTTCTTTGAATTTCTTCAATTTCTCTTTTAGTTTTTGGATGCATTCATTTTCCTCAACAATATTTTCTTTCAAATCTCTATTTTCACTTTTAGCCTTGTCAAGATCTTCAAGAGTAGCCAAAGTTCTTTATCATCCATTTGTTCAATCATTAAGATCTTCCTCAAGCTGTTAGGATTCTTCAGAGGAACCAAGCTCTAATACCAATTGTTGAATACCCAAGATATTCAGAGGGGGGTTGAATCATTATCTTCTTAAACTTATTGAATAAATACCATCCAATTACTCTAATGCATATGATAGTAAAAATGAGCAAGAGCATTAATTGAACATAAAAGCACACAACACATGAACATTAGGATTTTTACAGAGAAAACCCAAAATGGGAAAAACAACGTGATTAGATTACAATATAGTATAACCGGTTATAAGATATTACAAAGGGGTGGATCATTACTAGGACTAACTGTCCAAAATGGGAAGCTCACTGCCTATAAAAGATACAATGACAAAATGACTTACAACCAGAATATGAACTAATAAAGGTACACCTAACAAGTGTTGATTTAGTTCCTTTGATGCTCAATAAACTTACTTAACACACTTCATCATTTTTTCATAATTTTCTTCTTCTCTATCTCAACTTCACACCAAAAATCTCAAAATATATTTGATACATCTGCAAGCATCAATTAGGTCAATGTAATTAGATGCAACCCTTATTCACCAAAAAGATAATTGTCAGCTTCAAGCATGCACAAAATCTTTCCAAAAACAATTCAAACATGTAGCATGCTACAATATATTGACATGGACCAAAGATAGGTCACACATACATCTTCAAAATAAACTAATCCATCATCAACAATACATTAGGTTGGCTAGAGATAGACCTAATAGAAAAATGCAACAACAAAATGATGCCAAATCACAATATGAGTATATGAGCACATGCGATTCTAAACATACAAGCTTCTAACATCCAAAAATCATTTCGAAAAATTGTAAGAAACAATAATCATCAGTGGAGGATTGTAGACCAAAATTCTAGAGGATAGTAACTGCATACTAGTTTAGAAAACCGGATCAAGCTTGAGCTTAAGCTTGCAGTTGTAATTTATATAACATGGTGAAATCAATGAAAACACTAAAGATGTATAATAAGATTTTCTTAATTCTTCCAACAAAACCATCAACCTCAAATAAGGTATTTTTCATGAAGTGTTTGTTTAATCTAAAAATGATTGAAGGTGGATCTGTGACAAATCATTTAAATGAGTTTAATATTATTACCAATCAACTAACTTATGTAAAAGTAAATTTTGATGAAGAGGTGAGGGCTCACTTGGTTTTATGTTCTTTGCTAGAAAATTGGAATAGCTTGGTAATGGTTGTAAGTAACTCTATCTCTAGTTCAAATACATTGAAATTTGATGATGTTGTTGGTGTTATCCTTAATGAGGAAATGTGACAAAAAAGTACAGGTGAGAATTCAACACCGGGTAATTCTTTGACTATAGAGAACAAGGGGAAAAGCAAAGGAGAGAGGAAAAATCCCAGCAAATCATGGGAAGTCACAAGGGAACTAAAAAAAAGGCAGATCTAAATCTAGAGGAAAAATGGATTGCTAGCACTATGGAAATTCAAGACAGTTGAAGAAGGATTGTTGGTCTTGAAAAGGAAAATAGGGAGACATACAACATGATGATAGTAAGAAAGCTAATGTTGCAATTAATAAATTGCAAGATTCTTTCATTCTATGTTTAGATAGTGTTAATGATTCCTGGTCAATAGATTCAGGGGCTTCATTTCATGCCACACCCCATAGGAAATATTTTTTAGATTATGTTCAAGGTGATTTTGGATAGGTATATTTGGTTGATGATGAACCCTACTAGATTGTTGGAAAAGGAAAAATAAAAATAAAGGCGCAGAATGGAAATGAATGGTTGCTACAAGAGGTAAGGCATGTTCCAAATTTTGGAAGAAATTTAATCTTTGCAGGACAACTAGGTAGTGAAGTTTGCATAGTTAACTTTACAAAAAAAGTTTGGAAGGTCACTGAAGGTGAATTAGTAGTAGCTAAAGGTGAACATGTAGTAACAGTGTATTTGTGTACTGGTAATACTTATTCTACCTTAGCTACTACAAAAATAGTTGCTACTGAGACAATTAGAGCACTTGTCGCAATGATAGAAATAGAATTGTGGCACCATAGACTTGGACACATGAGTGAGAAAGTAATGAAGATCCTTCATTGTAGAAATTTGCTACTAGGTCTATAGCAGGTTGACTTGGAGTTCTATGAAAATTGTTTTTATGGAAAATAAAAAAGAGTCTAATTTCTCAAAGTTGGGAAAGAGAAGAAGAGTGAGAAATTAGACCTTGTGCATTTAGATGTATGGGGCCTAGCTCAAGTATCTTATCTTGGTGGATCTTGTTATTATGTTATTTTCATTAATGATACAACTAGGAAAACAAGGGTGTATTTCCTAAAACAAAAATTAGAAGTATTTAAAACTTTTTAAAAGTGGAAAGCTTTGGTTGATAATGAGAGGAAATTTTTTGAAGTATCTTAGATCTGATAATGGAGGCGAGTATTACAGTAGAGAATTTAAAATTTACTATTCATACAATGGAATCTATGGGAAAAAAATAGCTCTTGGAATCCCATAAGAAAATGGTGTGTCTGAGAGGATGAATAGGACCATTATGGAGGGTACAAGGAGCATGATATTGCATGTTGGACTACCTTTATAGTTTTGGGAATGTGCTATACATACCACTATTTATTTTTAAAATAAACATAGGACCTTCAAATCATTTGGATGGTGGCATTCCAGAGGAGAAATGAATGCGTAAAAAGATAAACTATTCATTTTTTAAAACCTTTTGTTGTGAAGCTTTTGTCCATGTTGATATTGAAAATAGAACCAAGATTGAGGCTAAATCTAAAAAATGTACCTTCATTGGATATGGAGTAGATGAATTTGATATCAGCTATGAAATTATGAAAATCATAAAATCATTAGGAGAAGAGATGTTATATTCAATGAGAAGGTCATGTATAAGGATCAACTACATGAAAAGAAGCATGAACATGCCAAAAAGGAATATGAGGTGTTGGATGAGATTCCAGTAAATAAAATGCTAGTGGTACCTGATGCTTGAAAACAACAAGTTATCCAACAAGCCCCTGCAAGTGTTAGACGTTCTACAAGGATAGCTAGACCTCTATAAATATTTTCTCTATCCTTATATTCTATATTATTTCCTAATTTTGGTGAACCTAAAGGTCATGAAGAAGCAATGCAGGTAGATACCAAAAAGTAGTGGGAGCTAGGCATGAAAGAGGAAATGGACTCTTTGTTGTAGAATCAGCCTTGGGACTTAGTCCAATTGCCTACAGGTAAAAGAGAATTTCCAAATAAATTGATTTACAAGTTGAAGGAAGAAGATGGAGGAAAGAAAAGATATAAGGCCAAACTCCTAGTAAAAGGTTTTGTATATAAAAAAGGAATAGATTTTGATGAAATATTTTCTCTGATCGTAAAGGCGACTTCTATTAGAACTATTCTAAGTCTTGTCGCTGTGAAAGACTTTCATTTTGAACAACTAGATGTGAAAACAACATTTCTACATGGGGATTTGGAAGAGGAAATATACATGTAGCAACCAGAGGGATATGAGGTCAAGGATAAGGAGGAATTTGTGTGCAGGTTAAAGAACAGTTTGTATGGCTTGAAGCGAGCACCTCAGAAATGGTATTTGAAATTTGATAGTTTTATGGTTGAACAAGGTTACAAAAGATGTCATTCTGACTATTGTGTTTATTTTAAGAAATTGGATAATGGAAGCTATATTATCTTGTTGCTTTATGTCAAGGACATGCTTCTTGTTGGGTCTAACATGCAATATATTAACGAACTTAAGAAAAAATTAGCAAATTTATTTTCTATGAAGGATTTGGGCGCAAAAAAATAAATCCTTGGTATGAGGATCACATGGGAAAGGACAAACGGAAAAATATTTTTCTCTCAAAGTGAGTATGTAGAGAAGGTGTTGCAAATTTTTAATATGTAGAATGCAAAAGTAGTTAGTACACCTTTTCCTAGTCATTTTAAGTTGACTAACGAGATGTGGCCAAAGACACAAAAGGAGGAAGATAAAGTGTATAACATACCATATGCATCAACAGTTGGTAGATGGATGTATGAAATAGTATGCACAAGGCCAAATATTGCACATGCAATGGGAGTCATGATCAGGTATATGAGCAATCCAGGAATGGAACATTGGAATGTGGTAAAATGGATTCTCCAATATTTAAGAGGTACTACTTCAAAGAAACTATGTTTTGGAGGAACAAATTATGCTCTAAAAGGATATTTTGACTTTGATTTGGTAGGTGATATTGATATCAAGAGGAGTACTATAGGGTATATTTTTATCGTAGGAGGTTTTGCAGTTAGTTGGATTTCAAGGCTACAAAAGGTTGTTGTTCTTTAAACCACTAAACTTGAGTATGTTACTACTACAAATGCTAGCAAGGAGATGATTTGGTTACAAGATTTTCTAGAGGAATTGGGACAATGACAAGAATATAACCCTTTGTACATTGATATCCAGAGCGCCATTCATCTTGCTAAGAATTTAGCTTTGCATTAAAAATATAAGCACTTACAACTCAAATACCACTTCATATAATTATTTTAAAAGCATGGAAAATTGAAGCTGAAGAAAATTCATACTAGTGAGAATCTTGCATATATGTTCACAAAGGCAGTTACATGAGAGAAACTAATTTCCTCATTAGTTTCCATTAGCCTTCATGACTGATAATGGTGGACGTAAGAAACCAGCCAGACCTATAATCCAATGGGAGCTACAAGTGCAACGGTGTCGTCCAGGATCAGTCTCCAAGTGGGAAATTGTTTGGTGTGGAGGTTGATTAGTCTCCAAGTGGGAGAGTATTGGTATGTGGCGACTGATCATGCAAATACTCTACACTTGTAATGCATCCTTACTAGGGTTTAGGGGCAGCAACCCTTGATAGCAAGGGTTTAGGTGTGGCAGCCCCAAAAAATTTTTTTGTTAACATGTCAAGGTTTTTCCCCTACATCAAGTGGAAAATGACTTTATAAAACCCTAATTCTAGAAGTCCAAAAGTATTGTTATAAGTAGTTGAGATGTATATTGTGGTATGAAATTCAAGAGATTGTAATCTATTTTGTAAGCTAGATAATAAAATCATTGGGTGGTTGTGTTTCTATGGATGTGGGTGAACCATGTTAAATTTCTATGTTGATCTCTTGTGTTATTCTTCACTTTTATTTCTGGGTCATTTAATCTACATATAATTATTAATGTTTATTGCTCCAATATTCTTGAACCTTAACATTCACAACTTTATCCAAACTTTCTCTTCAATGTGTGTTGAACCTAAACCTATAAATCACACACTAAAGAGGGAAAAATGTTGTTTTATCAGTAGAAAGGGGTTTTCCTTGGTCAAACTCTATTTTGGTAATCAAACCTTGAAATGAAATGAAATATGAATGGAGAATGATGAATGAAAAAAATATGATGTTGCAACTCACCAAACCCTAGCAATAAAATGCTACAAACATGTATGGAGTGGCTCCAATGGATGCAGATCTTGAATCTTACTTGAATTTGATAGATCTTTAGTTGAATCATGAAACCCTACATCACAAACATTAGCTAGAAAAAAACATGATGCACATGAATACTTTGACATGATTCTTAATGCTTGAATAATGCTCTAAAACACTTGATAATATTCCCTTGAATGCTCTTGAATTCTCTTGTAAACACTTGAAATCTCTCGTGAACTCAAAATTTCTATTATGAATGCTCTCAAAAATGTTTTAGGCGATCTCTTGAATTATTAGAATGATAGATGAAAAATGAGTGAAAGAATCTTGTATTTATAGTTAATTATGCCAAATTTATTAAAATTACAACACTACAAGCTGACATCAGATCTAGGAGGATAAAATCCCTCCAAGAATTTGAACTAATTTTGATTTTGGGACACACGAGACTCATATGCCCAAGGTGATGTATGATTCCCATTAGGCATAATTTATGGGACCATTTTCAAAAATTCTTAGAAATTTGTAAAATCTAGATTGGGACACAAAAACCTAGGTGGGACTAATACACCCAAGGTGGTGTATGAGTCCTAGATCACTAAATTTGAGCCACACAACCTAAAAACACATGAATTATGATTGGATGTTGATTTATGTCAGGATTATCCTCAAAAAGATGCATTAATTAAGGCTTGTGGATGAAAAATAAGGCCAATTAATGCATAAAGAAGCACAATTATTAATAACAACCATAGAAAAGTATGAAATTTTGTTACAACACTTTACAATACTCCAGATAAGGTGTGATTAGGTTTATTTAGTTTTCAAGGGCCCAAGAGCTAATGTGAGTATGTTAAACACATTACAACACTAATTCAAAGCATCATTAAGATTACTTTTATGAGGGCCTACATAAGTGTGAAAATGTCACCTGACAACATTTTTAAACACTATATCCCTATGGAAAATGGGTCTTGTTATAGGGTTTGAAAAATTTCTTTCACAGACTTCTAGTCCTTGGTCCACACTCCTGATTCCTCTAGGTTTCATAATAAAAAAGATTGGAAATAAATTCTAAAATTAAGTTTTTGTGGCTTGATGACAATGTTGACAACTTTGCAACTTTTGTAATTTTTCTCTTTTGATAGGTCTTCAATCCTTCTTCAATCTAAGATGTACAAAACACACAAGAGGGAAAATTTGGTTTTTTTTAGTGAATGGGGGTTTGGCTTGGTCAAACCCATTTTTTGTAGTTAAACATTGAATTGAAACAATGAAACATGAAAGGAATGATGAATGAACACTTGCTATGTTGCAACTCACCAAAATCTTGATTTGAAACCCTGGAAGGACAAAAAAATTGTAGATCTCTCCAAGGTCTTGATCTTGCATGAAGTGGCTTGACTGATGATGTGATCTTGATGCTTGAATCTTGACTTGAATGCTTGAAACCTACATCACAATGTTAGCTCTAAAAAAATGCATGATGCTTGATAACTTTGACATGATGCTTGAGATATTGAATGGTGCAGCAAATTCTTTATAAATCTTCTCTTGAACACCTTTAACAATAATCTTAGCTCTTGGATATTTAATCTATTTCTTGTGCTAGTATTTGAATTGATAAAAAGACCTTGTATTTATAGGTAATTTTCTAATTTCCCAAAAAATAAATATTACAATCCAACATTTGAATTTGAATTTGGGATCAAAAAAATGTCACCAAAAGCATATTTAAAATTTGATTTAAGCAACTAAAGGACCTAAATGGCCAGGACCTATTGATTTTGGGTTGTTAAATATGATAATTATATTAATTAAATCATGATTCCCCTTTTGGAAATTACAATTAATTAGGCTTGTAGATACATGATTTGGCCAATTAGAGGATTAATTAAGTCCAATTAATTAATAGTTTCAAACATAGTGTAAAAATGTAAAGGATTACATTTTCTAAAAATACAAGAAAGTATCTGCATATAGTTTTATTTCAAATTTTTGAGGTAGTAATTTAAAAATAAGTTAAAAATCATTTAATTTTCATCAAGAGGGTTTTGGAATCATGGGATGAAAGAAAAGACAAAAAATTTAGGAAGCCTGTGACACCTAAAGAAATTGAAGAAAATAAACACATGAAGGAAAAATAACAAAGAGATAGGAGAACTATAATGATGAAAAAGAGTCCCCCTCTTCCTTTCTTAATTTGGGAATAATTAATTTGATTAAGTGGACTTGATATGACCTTGACCTAGTGTTGTGATGTGTTTTACACATCCACGTTAGGTTTAGGGCCCTTTTAAGCTGAATAAATCAAACTTTGCCCTAATTTATTGTTGTAAAGTGTATTTATTTACATAGGTGCACATTAAATTTAGGAGGCTTGTAAATTAAGTGGACTTAATATAGTGTAGCAATGTGTTTTACACATTCACATGGGATTTTGGACCATTTTAAGCGAAACCGACTCAATTTTTCCTTAATTTAGTGTTGTAAAATGTTTTTATTCACACTTTCACATTGGATTTTGGGTCTTCTTGTATTTATGACCTTAATATAATCATTAATAGAACCCTAAGACCCTATATTCTACATCCCAAGGATTATTTTAGCTAAAAACTTGACAAAATCATCAAAAACATCAAAAATTATGAAAACCCACCCCAAAAATCTAGGGTGGGCTCATTTGTCACCTTGGGTTAATGAGTCCCCCCAAGTTGGACCCATACACCAGAAGTGGTGAATGAGTCCCATATGGGGATTTTTTAAGGTTTTGAGCAAGAAAATTGGCATTTAAGTTCAAATTTCATGAATGTCAACCTATGGGATCCAATTAAAAAGATATTAGATGGATTTCCTATATAAATGAGCTTTCAAATCATTATTTCATTAATCCTACATGATATCAAGTCAATACTTGAAGAGTTAAGAATTCCAAGACTTTACAAGATCATCAAGAGAGCATTCAAGATCATTTCTACAACATTCAAGAGAAAATTTCTTCATCAATTGTTGCAACAATTCAAGATCCCTCACCATGTCAAGGATATGAATCATCAAGCATTTTATTGATCTAGTGTTGTGATGTAGCATTGAAGATCCAAGATCAAGCATTCTTCTACACTATTGCCAAGATCAAGATCTACATCCTTCATGGCCATTTCATTTTGAATTATAGATTTACAAGAAATCATTTATAAGGCATCATTCAAGGTATCATTGTTCATGATTCATGTTCTTTTGTTTCATTTCTCATGCCTTAATTTCATTATCTCATCATTTGGTTTGATTACCTATAAGGGGTTTGACCAAGGCAAACCCCTATTCACTAATAATCAACAATTTTTTGTCCTGTTTACATGTGTGATTGTTGATCTACATTTCTTGGATCTTGAAGTATCATTGAAGACTAGGTTACAAGCTTGGAGAAATTTTTTGGAATTGTCCCCTCATTTGCAAGGTTGCTATCTTCACAAAAAGTCACCTACAGGTCTAAAATCAACAGTTTTAGATCCGAAAGTCAATTTGGGAGAAAAGAGCAAGTGTTGAAGTGTAGATTTGGACTTTGAATTCCCAAAAAAGTAGAACACAAATTCACTAGAAGTGACAAATTAGTCCCACTATTGGTTTTTTTTGAGATTTTTGTAGATTCAAATACCCTTTTTCAAGAAACTTGTTCGTGTGCAGAAACCCTGATCTAGGATTAATTCATCCAGATTGGCGAATGAGTCCTAGTAGGTCATAATTTCAATTTTTTCTATGTTTCAGAGTTGATTCAAGTCTACTTTTGATTCCCAAGTGCACACATTCCATCCAACAACTTGTGGGATGTTCAAGATCATGATGGGCCAAAAAGTGGCAATATGTAAGTGATATGATGGCCCATGTGGCTAATAACTTTTTTTTACCAAAAATTGATGAAACAAAAAGGTTTTTTAAAGGAGATTCTTAGCTTTCCACCAATATAAATTATGATTTACTTTGAATTTAATAAATTATTATTATTTATTTTCTATTTGAATTATGACTTAAGTCCTGATTAATAGGTTGATTGAAAAACATCTATAGCTTTCAAATGGTATCAATTTTTTTGAATTTGAAAAATGTGTCACAATCTATGCTTTGCATAATATAAGATTAAAAAAAAAAAGAATTTCATGAAGTTTTGACCAAGTTAAGGTGGCCAGACATATGATTTTTTATATTTTTTAAAAGTTGTAATAAAAAAATCATAATTAATTATTTACTTGGAAAAAAATTACAAAAAAATATGCATTACATCGGGACATGAGTTCTCTATTTGTATCTAAAATCTTATAAAAAAATATTATCATTTTATTGTGGTTAAGGTGGTCAGACAAACACCCACTTATTTTTTTCCTGAATTTTAAGTACTACTGCATTGAAATTAAAAATTTTCACTAAATAGATTTAAAAATAAATAAAATAAACCTAGTAGTTTAGAAACTACATTTAAGTTTATATAGATTTTATTCTTATATATTTTTGAAATAATATAGATAAATTATTCAAATTTTTAGGTGAAGTTGCCTAACTCTGATTTTTCTGAATTTTTTGCCACTTATGGGCCTATTTTTTCCATGATGATCTTGCACATACCCATGTTATTCTATTATATATGCATCTTTAGGACATCTAGTTGAAGTTATCATCATATTAGGGTTTAGTATTACATCTTTCATTGCATTTTTCTTTCCACACCCTAGAATGGTGGTGAACCCCTCATTAATATCTAAATGTACCCTATGATACCCTATTTTTAGGTCTCTTACCCCTTTCTTCATTGGATTAAGATCTCTAGGGCATCCTTGAATGTGGAGCATAGATTTTTTTTGCCCTATGTCCTAAAATACAAGTGACGAGAATTTTCTATCTTACATTTTGGTGAACCTACATTTAGAACATTTCATTTTTTGATTTGGAGTGCATCATCATCCTAGATCTTTCCTACATTAACATTGCACTAGGGTTTCTAATTTTGCATTAGTGAAAGTGAAAATAGGTTGCATTTTTGTATCTCAAATCATTGAAAATCATATAATTTTTCTTTTGCATTTAGTTTACAAATCATACAACATAAAAAACATAAAAATCAATTGAAAATTTCTAATTTAAAAAAAAAAAACCCCCTTGGGTCTCATACACCCCTCTGGGCGAATTAGTCCTAGACCAAACTTTAAACTTCCTTTAACAACATTAGAAACCTCATTTTTGTGCTTCCTAAGCTTGCTAGTAACATATACTATAAGTATGGAAAGTTTTAGGGACATTTTTTTTATGCATCTAGTTCAAAAACATCAATTTAGGGTATCATTTTTGAAATCATTTCAATTACAAGCATCATTAGATCTAAAATTGCTCACATTTCTGAAACTTTGCATCATATGGATAAAAATACTTTTCACTTTTGCATATATAATGTTTACATTCATAAAACCTTGCATATGTTTGATAAAAGTGCTTTTCATTCTTGGATACACATTATTTTCATTCTTAAAGTTTTGAATACATTGGATAAAAAGTATCACTCATCTTGGGATATACATTGTTTACATTCTTTAAGAATTGCATAAAATGGTTAAAATTTCTTTTCATTTTTGTTCAAACAATGTTAGTACCTTACCTCTCTAGGCATGCTAATAAAAATTTCATAACCCTTGCCTATGAGATTTTTTTAGTGAAAGAGAATACAACCTTGGACAATCCTAACAATCATATTTGTTCTTCTCCTAATATCTCTCCTATTGGTTAAGAAGATATTTTTGTGTTACAAGAACCAATCAATGAGAATTTTGAGAATCCTAGTTGTTTCTCTCCTTCTACCTCTCTTATTAGGCAAGACATTGATGAACAAGAGGACATAACAATAGGTAATCATTATGATCACATGAGATAAAAAGATACCTACCCACATAACATATCTCCCAACATCTTCCCCTCTTACGATAATGTTATACATGATGAGGATATGTTTGTGTTAGATAAACAAAACTTTAAGATCCATGACAACCCTCTTTATGTTTCCTCTCCTATTTTGGAAGATGTTATAGGACAAAGGAATGAAATTATGGACAATGATGACAATTTCATTAGTTTTTCTCCTATTATCTCTCCTAGTTGTGAAGATGATACTTTGATGTTAGAAGATCTAATCAATGAAAGTAATGAGAATCTTGGTTTCATCTCTTCCCCTAGGGAAAACATTATTGAATAAGAAAACACTAGCATTGTCAAGCAAGAAAATTCAACCATTGACCATTCCCCTACTTGCAATGAAATTAATTTTGTAAGAAAAAATATTTGAATTCCATGAACATTTAGTTTGTAGTTCTCCTAAAAACTCTCCTCCTAAGGAGGATATCATGGTGGAAGAAAATGACAACATTTTGGCCTCCTTAGATGTTGGTAAAAATATGATACTAGACTGCCCTTTATTAAAAAAAACATCAAACCAAGACCGTTGAGGTTATGAATGCACAAGTGTCCATTAGATCCCCCCCAATTGATGGACCTCCTACATACCCCATGGGACATCCTAAGAATCCTCTAATTCTTTACCCATCTTCACACAAACTGAAAACTCAAAACAAACCTAAACTTATCCTATACCCACCTAAGAATAATGTGGCGCATTAGTCAGGTCATAATACTGTTGCTCATACATATAACACTATGAAAAATTTGCAACCAAGAAAAAAAACTTCAACATCCCTTCCTTTTCCTAATACCTTTTTTCCTAGTGCTCCTCATTTAACTTCACATAGTGGGAAGGAGTATGATGTTGTTGAACAACTTAAGAATACTCATGAAAAGATATCCCTATAGGACCTAATTCATAATTCACCTAATTATCACACTATGCTTCAAACAACCTTGCAATAAGTTATGGTACCCTCTAGTGCAAACCCAAATTATATAGCAGCCATGATTCAAGGAGTATTTATGCTAACATTTTCTTCCACCAAAGTGAACTACCCCCTTTGGAAGTGCAAAAACAAAATGAAGCTTTCATAATAATGTATCGATATAAAAGAACATGCATAAAGAAAACCCTCATTGATAGTGGCTTAGTGCTTAATGTGTTTAGTGTAACCCTTTTGGATAGGAATGGTGTGGATAAATAAAAAATTCAACCTGACTCTTTATCTATCAAGGGATCTAACAATGTATGAAAACAACTGCTTTGTATGATCACTTTTCCTATGACAACTGGAAAGGCCACATTAGAAACACTGATCCATGTTATTCCTCATGATATTTCATACAACTTTATTTTAGGTAGACTGTGGATTTGTGCAATGAATGGGGTACCTACTACTCTTCATCGTGTAATGAAGTATGTCTACAACAACAAAGTGTACACACTCGAAGTTGACCCTAACCCAAAAAATTTCTTAAACATTGAGAAAAAGAAATAAAATAATTTGAAAACATTGACACCAACAACACAAGTAGAACCCATGCAAGAACAAAAAAGGATAGACCCTTCACAATGATATTAGTAGATGATTTGGGATCATTGAATTTTGAACCAACATTCATGGGAGAATAAAAAATCATAAACAAAGACTCTGAAAATGGAAAAGAAAAAGCAGTAATGTCAACAAAAAATTCGAAAGACCCTTTGAAAGCATCCACCTTAACCACTTTAGAACAAAAGATAACAAATTGCACAACAAACTTTGATGAACTCAATTATGACCAACCACCAAATCCAAAGAGATGAAGAATATATATGGAAAAGGTTATGAAATGATGAAAAAACTTGGTTATGCTGGAAAAGGATGTGGTGCTATAGAACAAGGTATCTATGTCCCTATAGAGCCTCACATGCAAGAAAAGACTAATGATCTTGGTTATTGTCCCTTGAAAGAAACAAACAAGACTTCACTTAATATTAACACTATTACAAAAGTTTCCTCTAATTCAAATTTAACATTAACTAGTGCATCCTGAACTGATAGACACTAGTGATCTTGATGGTTATCCTTTGAAAGAAATGAAAGAAATAAAGAAATTTTCGCTTAACATCAATTTCATCATGCAAAATTCTTATGATTCGAATTCGATGGATTTTACGTCTTCCTTTAAAGAAGAAAACAAAATCTCACAATATAATGAGTCTTGTGTAGGTATGGTCCATCATGCATTAAGCAAGAGATATCTTTGTCGTAAAATAAAGGAACATCTACTTTTGATCAAGAGAGTATATTGTCGAGTCTCCTCCAATATCGTTTGATAGCTGTCCCTCCAAAAACACAAAATAAATTCTACTACAAGAATTCATTTTATGCATATCATAGAGTTCGTGGTCATTTTACTAATGAATGTAGGGATTTGAATAACAAAATTTAACATCTTAAGGATTGTGGTGCTCTTCCTTGTGTTGAAGCACCTATTTCCTCTAAATGATACTTATTTCAGCTCATGCTTTTCCTGCACTAAGTGGGGGAAAGGGGTTAGGTATCCTTGTCCTCGTATGTCACTTGTCATTGTCTCTTTTGGCTAGTTGACCACCTTTCATGCATATATATAAGAGAAATTTTTGGATGTGGGCAACATCCCTTAAGTTGGCTCACATGTGACATACTTATTCATTATGTAGCTCAATTCAGAAACATATGGCTTGGCATAGGGCTTTCTAAATAACCTCTCATATCTTCTTCTACTTTAGAGAAATTTCTCATAGCTATGATGTTAGAAACCACTTAAAGTGGGGGCATACATTGACACTCATGTTTCATTGTGTGATTTCTTTCTTCTTGTGATGCATCCTTTTCTTAGTGGTGTCATTGGGCTTGATTTCCTCTGAGAGCATCATATTTCTTTGACTTGTCCTCTCTTGGAGACATTATACACAATCCTCCTTAAGAAGAGACCTTGCATGAACTAAGAAAAATACCTTTGAACATACCTTACACTATTTCATTCGGTTAGATGGCCACCTTTCATAACACACTTTGCATGCCTATAGAGCCATCTTGTTTGTTCATAAGCTCCAAGCATAAGAAGCTTTTCTTGTCTCATAAAGCTAAAATATCATTATTGTGTGCCACCTTATCAAATTTATTAAGAGGTATAACTTTTGCATGGTTGGAGGAGAATCCAATCCAAGGCATGAATTTACCTTAGCCACTCGCATGTGTGTGTGAGCACTGTTTATGCTGAAAATTGAAAAAAAATGATTTAAAACTATAAATCCAAAATCAAAATTTCAACATATCAATGAAGCATTTCTTAAATGAAAGCACATGCAAAAATGAAAACTAAACAAAAAAACCAAAACATGAAAATTCAAAAGGAAAAGTCACTCCATTGTTCTCCTATAATCAAGATCTTGATTTATGCATTTGGTGCTCTCATATTTTCACAAGCACAAGCGCAACAAGAAGCTATGATGAACAAAAGAAATAATTGTATGATCAAAATTGAATATGATTTTTGGTGAGAAGAGAAGGTTTTTATAGATGTCTTTAGAGGGTAGATTCAAGTTATGGGAGAGATGTGGGATAAAAGAGTGAAGTAGAGAAATGCATATTTATCCCATATTGCTTAATCAAGTGAAATTGATTGAAATGAGAGATAAATGAGTGGCTTTATGATAGGGTGTAAGTTTAGGAATTTGGATTAAAAGTGAGATTGTGAATTAATGAATTATTTAAATAAATGGATTTATATATGCAAATGATTTAATTAAATATGTAAATGGATAAAGATTAAATGATAAATAATGAATTTTGAATTGAATGCATGGATATTTTAATAATCATGTGAATAGAGTATTATGAAATGATTTATGAATAAATGATTGTGCGAATGGATAAATGCTTATAATATTTTAATGATTTAAGCCAATTAATGAGTGAATAGAAGAAAGTATTAAATTAATTAATTAAATAGATAATAATATCCATTTAATTAATAGATGAAAAATAGGATGATTGTAAGGAAAAAATTTGAGTGTGTACATTTTTCCCCTCTTTGATATAATGCAACCTTTCATGTTGTTTCAAAGAAAAAGAATTGATTAATTGATACATGCCCCAAGGATATCCTAGTAAGGATGGATGATATGCCCCACTGAGAGATTGATCAAACAAGCTATGATAAGATTAATCTCTTGATAGATCATGAGGAATAGATTTGATAATTGATATTGCACGAGTAATTAAGTGGAGATGGACATTTGATGAAAATGCACAACTGAAAGGAATAACTGAATAATTGATGGAAATTCTCAATATAGTCAAGGTGATAAGCTGATTAAGTTGATTGAGATTGATGCTATTGCAAAACAATGATTGATTAATAGATTGAGTGATTAGGGAGAATTAGAGTCCCATGCTAGAAAGAAAGTTGATTGATTTGATATTTGGATTAAAAGACAAGCATCAGTTAGATAAATCAATTAATTACCCTTTGAGATAAGGAGCATAAAGAAAATGAAATTATGGAGGAAATGGATGATGGAAGAAATGATAGATAAAAAATAGGTATGAAGGAAATGAAAGTGATGAAGCTTCTTGTGATTTACAAAGTGCTAAGTTATCATCATAAAGGTTATTATGTCACAAGTTAGTATAAGTGCCTAGATAACATGAACATCTAGACGACCTAAATACTTTTTATGTTTTTATTTAGCAATGAAGTATAAGAATCTAGGTATAAGGACCTTAGAGGACCTAAACACTTATTGCATGGAAGACACTATCGTATAAGGAATTTTCTCATCGACACTGGACTCATAAGTTCTTAATGATTTTAGACAGCCATGTCTTAAGATGAGTCATCTTGCGAATAAGAAACAATCCAAAAACAATAAACAAGTGAACATGCCCCGTCCTCGACTCTCTAGTCCATGAAATCATCGCAAATCTAAAATACATGCCACCGAAGATTAAAAATCATAAAATAATCAAAGATCGACAAACAAACAGGCATCATGATTCCATGTAGAATTGATTATTGTGATAGTTTATGTGTTCATTTGGCTTTGAAAAGGGGATTGATAGGTATGTTGTAATGTTTTCTTGATTTTCAATCATGGAGTGTTTTGATTTTACTGAAGTTCAAAGCTATGTGACAATCTAAAAGTGCCACTATTTTTTTGAATTTTTAACGTTATTCCATTTTTTTTGGATTTTCAGAATATTTGATTTTTCTAGATTTTCAAAATATTTATTTTTTTTGGATTTTCAAAATATTTGATTTTTTTTGGATTTTCAGAATATTTGATTTTTTTTTTTAATTTTCAAAATGTTTGATTTGTTTTGGATTTTTTGAAGCTTTACGACCGAATGAGCAAATAGATAGAGTATAGTTTTTCTAACCGTGATATTTTGAGTATCCCAATCCATAGCTAAATTTTAGGATATGCCCCAATGAGGGATAGTACCAACCTAGTACCAATGGAGAAGCAAGCAAGTGAGGGAATTTCAAACAATTCACAAGACATGGTGAGTATGAAAAGGCTATTATGAAGTGCAGGGTGAATGGAAATGGGATGGAAAGATCAAGTGGAGCTCCAAAGGAAAGAGGAGCAAGCCTCTACACATGGCATAAATTTCTCATTTTCACCATGTACTTGCTCAAGGCACCACTGAAGTAGTTTTCACCATTAAATGAATTGATTTCTCTTTACTTAAATTTCATTTTTTTATTTTTTAAGACTTTTCCATTTTTTTATATGTATGTGCTGAAAACTAAAAAAGCTGATTTAAAACTATAAATCCAAAATCAAAATTTCAACATAAAATCAATGAAGCCTCTCTTAAATTAAACAACATGCAAAAATGTAAACTAAACTATGAAATCTAAAAGATGAGCATTCAAAAGGAAAAGTCACTCTGTTGTTCTCCTATCATGAAGATCTTGATTTATGCATTTGATGCTCTTAAATTTTCAGAAGAAAAAGTGCAAAAAGAGGCTATGATGAACAAAATAAAGGATTGTATAATAAAAATTGAACATTCTTGCTGGTGAGAAGATAGGGTTTATATAGATGTCCACACGGGAGAGATGTGGGATAAAAGAGTAAAGTAGAGAAATGCATATTTATCCCATATTGCTTAATCAAGTGCAATTGATTGAAATGAGAGAGATAAATGAGTGGATTTATGATAGAATGTAGGTTTAGGAATGTAGATTAAAAGTGAACTTGTGAATTCATGAATGATTTAAATGAACTATCAATTTTATGGTTCTATGGACTTCTCTTGCACTGTTAGGGTTTTTCACCAAAAAGGAGAGAGACAAAACACTAAAATTGAGGTGGTTCACTCAAACTAAGGTATGTATGATGAAATTATGACTAAATGAAATGATATAAATGCAGCTAGATGAAGAAACTGATTGATCATTAATGTAAAACCAATGAAATATGCAATGTTTGAAAACACAGTGATGTATCCAAGAAGCTTAAAAAGATTATCAAAAATGCAAATGAAACTGAACAAAAGCTATAATTCAGAATGTGTGTACTTGAGAGATTGATGAAGACTAGAAAACACTCTGGAAATCTGACTTTTAGGTTGTCTAGGACTCATTCACCACCCTGGGTGAATTAGTCCCAGGTCAGGGTTTTCTGCCTAGAAACTAGTTTCTACTTATTGGGTATTGGAATCTGCAGTTAACTCTATCAGCAACCAAAAATGGGACTCATTTTCCATTCATGGTGAATCAGTCCTTTTCAAATTCTACAAATTCAGATCTCAAAACTGCACCTTGTCACCTGGACAACACTTTTTGATAGAAACTTGAATCTGGATCTTGGAAAATTCCTGCAAAAGAGCTTAAAATTTATTTTTCTAATGGAGGGTTTTCCTTGGTCAAAACCCCCATTGGATAATCAAACCTTGAATGGATAAAATCTGCATAAAACCCTAGCCTTAAGTGTGTTAAATACTAAGAAAATTTGAAGTATGACAAAACCCCTATTCTATTGTATTAGAATAAGATGTGCAAGTGTGATTTGAATGATACAATACTTCAACCCTAGAAACCCTAAAAAATATCAAATGAATATAAATGAAATGAAAACCTTAAGTTTGAAGATAGAGAGAAGATGGAAGATGGAATCACTTTGAAAACAAGTCTTTAGGTGTGATTTGATGGCTAGTTGCATCTCCTCAATCTAGATTTGTCCATGATTCACCATAGGACTCCATCATCTACTCTTTGCAATCTTGGATCTTGATCAAGAAGTGAGCTTGAAGACCTGTAAAAACCATAGTTTTCTACCTTAAAGCTTTAACTTTTTTGTAGAAAATGCTAATAAAACTTATTGTGAAAGACTCCTAATACTTGAATTTTTATTTTTCTTTGTAAAAGTGACTAAGAGATGTAAAAAATGGCTCAAAATGTGTATTTATAGGGATCAACACCTAATTTTCCCATTATTTAGACCTAAGAGGTTGAAATCCATTAGAAAATTAAGTTGAATTTATTAAATTCCTACTCAAAATTGAAATTTCCCTCAAAGGGGACTCATTCACCACCCTTGGTGAATGGGTCCCACTAGAGGGGACTCATTCACCCAAGGTGGTGAATTGGTCCCACTAGTGGTTTTGGAAAGTGGGTTATCAGGATATGCATGAATTAGGTGCTTTTTTGGGGGATTTAGATGATTTCTCAAGTGAAACGAGCCTCTAGATAAAAAAAATAATGGGTTTTAGGGGCCTATAAATGTTGTTTGAAGAATGAATAATGCACTAGTAATCAAAAGTAGGTCCAAATTAAGCATGCAATTGTCTATTTTCTCAAGAGTTTCTAGTTTTCTATGCCACATTTATCCCCCACTTTAGCACCCATATGACTCTACATGGATATGTAAGCTAAAGGACTCTAAACATTGCACTTTATTACATAAAAGGATACTCATTCATAAGATGAGAGAATGAAGCCCCTAGTGTAGCTATTTGCAAAACCACAACATTAGGAACCTTATCTTACAACAAAAAATTGTTAATTGTCCAAAAATCATTTTTTCTAACTTCTAGAAATCCACTTCGAGGGTAGATGTATGCCCTCCTTGATTTCGCTTGCTTTATAGAGGTGGAATCAAGGTAGCAATCTAGCCATATGAAATAAATAATATTATACCGTAGGGAATTTCCAAGTACCATTCCATGTAACAATGGAAAATTGATGATGCTAGGTGCAAAATCATGATTCCAACGCATCAAATGGTGTTGAAAATAGAGTTCCCTAGCTCCCGTTATGTTTTTTTGAAGAAAAGGCACTCTATGAACTCTTAAAAGAAAATAACCCTATTTTAATGCATAAGAGTAAAAGTAATGAAAATAGGTGAAAAGAGGTAAAGGAGAGTAATTCGTCACTTACTATTGCACTTTACCTTCTTGTAGCTTGAGATTGACGAGTGAGATGAGATGCTGAGTAGATGGGATTACACACCTTCATGATTGGATGAGCTTCAAGAGTAAGTGGCGCGCAACGAGCTGTAATTTGAGGTGAATCGATTCTGCAACTTTAACTTAATGATTTTTTAATGATATAATGATTTTTATTGCATTCATAGGTTAATTTAGGATCTTGGAAAAAAGGTTTGTAAAGTGTCCCCTTTTTTCGCAAAGTTTCCCATTTGTTCTCGAAGTGTCCCTTTTGTTCACAAAGTGTCCTAGTTCTTTGCAAAGTGTCTTGTTTCTTTGTGAAGCATCCTAGAAGGGTTCTAAAGCATCTAGGGCCTTTAGAAAAGTACACTAGATGAACTTTAGCGCATTTGCATGATGAATAATGTAAAAATTGAAGATATTAGATGAATTATCAGAGCATATTATTGTGATTTTGATAGGTTCCAGCGTGGTCACAACAGTAGCTAGGAGGGAGACATATTAGTATTTTTTGAGATCTAGCTCCAACACTATCAGTAGCAAAGGCAGAGCACCTACAGGTAGTAGGCATGTATTTGGCATATCTGATGCCACCTATGAGATACCATGATGCCATGTTGATGGCCCTATCCAAGCGTTGGGATGCCGACACATGTACATTTAAGCTTCTAACAGAGGAGATGAAAATCACCTTAGAGGATGTACATATTATTTGAGTTCCTATTTGGGGAGAGCCAGTATATTTCTGAGGGGATCGGTCATTCCACAAGAAGAAGGTAGACATGCAATAATGCTTAGATGGACCTATTCATGACAAGCGCATGAGAGAATGAATCAAGCTTTCTATGCTTCTATATTTGTGAGCCCCCATTGTGAGATGTATTATGATGCATACAATCCTAATAGATGAGTGAAAAAATTGGATGGAGGATTGGTACACTTGATTTGCGGGATGGTAGAGCGCAAGATAGTCTATGCTTGGGGACTCTGCATCCTAGCACATCTTTATTATGATCTTGGTCAATTTGTGTTTCGATAGATTGATAGTATGGTTCACTGCACGCTTCTATAGGTGTGGTGCCTCAAGCATATTACATTCACTAGGCTTGTTGGGTTCCCATGTGTTATAGCCGTAGGATATCCACGAGCCTTCGGCTATCCTCTACAGTGCTTATGGCAATATGGAGATCTATATTTTTGGAGGGTGAGATTTGACCAGCTAGAGGAGGACGAGCTCCTATGGAGACCTTATCTACTCACACTAGAGTGGCCAGATCCCACAGGACAGTTGAGGAGGATGCAGATGGACATATTTTTGGTTGGGTGACACGACTATGTTGTATGACCATTCTATTATGGGAAATTCATGCAATAGTTTTGGTAGGTGCAGACACCACTGATGGCATGCCCCTACATTAGGAAATCAATGTGGAGTGTTCAAAGGCTAGGTGTTACCATTTGGCTCACTATAGATCATGTTCATGAGAGTGACTTTGATGATTCAGATCACGATCGACCACTAGCCTCCGACACTAATGAGTTCAACAACACAAATGAGCATGAGGAGTGGTGGTTATTGACATGACCAACTCCTATATTTCCCATGGATGTCCCTATAGGTGATGTAGGACCAACACCAGATGAGGGAGATGAGCTAGAGGATAGGGCTAAGGATGTACAATACAAGCTAGAAGATATATTTACTAATGTCATTGATGATGAGGATGATTCAGAGGCCGATCTTGACTATGAGGACTAGGATGGAGGAGAGGAGGAGGTGATGATTATGAGGAGGAGTATGAGGAGGAGCCACCCCTGAGTGAGGGTGATGAGGCAGCAACTAAGGATCAACACAAGTGAGGAGAGTCCTCACACACTCGTGTGACCATATCACATGTAGTAGCTAAAACAAACATCAAGGCCCATGGTTAGAGAGAGGCTAGCACGTCCTCCATGCCCCTAGAGAGATGAGGTTGATGTCCTCAACAAACTGGAGATATAGGTGATGATACTATATTTGTGCATGTACTTTAGTGTGTTTATGCTTTATATACCTTATATATATATATATATATATATATATATATATATATATATATATATATATATATATATATATATATATACTATATATATATATATATATATATATATATATATATATATATCATGATGATTTTTTACTGATTGTGTATTGTTTCTATCTTGTAGGAACAATGAGAGACTCACGAGAGCTCTATCATTGGGCTACCATAGAGATAGTTCCTGCATCCATCAAGGAGGAGATAGACCATGATTACATGCCCCCATCGATCATGGAGGAGGAGCCAAATTCACTTAGACCTTTTGTGAGGTTGCAATTAGCTTATGAGAGCATGAGGAGATGACTTCGTCAAGCTGAGAGTGCAAGAGAATCATCCCAGACTCTAACAGAGGTGGAGAGATTGCATGCAAAGCTAACATAGCTATAGGCAGAGAGGGATTAGATGGAAAAGGATCATCTTGTAGCCATTGAGTGAGTACAGGGTCTAGAGTATGCACTCAGAGTCAGTGGATCTTGATCACGATCAAACACAACCATCTCATGATGTCTGGGGACCAAATCATTGGCTCCAAAACCTGAGGGGTCTAGTTCTCACAGACCTTGGTGATTTTGTATATGATGATGAGATGTATATAAAACCTTTGAGACATATATATATATATATAGAAGCATTTGATGTTATAATTCATCTTAATGTGTTTTGAATGTTAAATGACTGTGTGATTAATTAGATGACTTAGTTAAAAGTATTTAATTAATGTCTACATGATTTAACATGATTGATGTGATGTAATGTAAAACATATTTTAGTTTTCACTTTAGATACAACATATTTATTTTCAAGAAATTATGCTAAATTAGATACACCTATAATGCATATAAGGATTGAACTTAACGTAATGTACGGGTGAATAGTATGAAACCTAAAGTAATTATAAAAAGAACTTAAATAATTATCCTAGTGTTCAAGACAAACACAAGATCAGTTGTCAAGAACGAAGCAATGTGAAAGTTATTTAGAATGTAACCAAATCACTTAGACAACACTACTTTTTAATCCATACTATTCAAGGAGACTAGAGATAATACCGACGCAAATGCACGACATTAATGGGTTCCTTCAGGGGTGTTCCGTCAAGCTTAGTTAAGACATAAGCACCAGACCTATAACAGGTAGCAATTATGTAAGGTCCTAACCAATTAGGGCTGAATTTATCTTTCTCTTCATGGTCAGTACTAGTATTGCATTGATTCTCATATAGAACAAAATAACCCTTACGAAATGTTTGAGGAATGACATGAGTATTGTGTTTTCATTGTAATTGTTTAATGTAAGGTTGGAGATGTTCAAGAGTGTTAAAATGCGCTTTTCATTGAGCATCTCAAGATAGTGCAATCATTGATCTATAGAAGTGGCATTGTCAATGATGTATTGAAGAGAAATTTGTAGCGTAGGAATTTCTAACTCCAAGGGCATGATTGTGTTAGTATCATAAACAAGGTTATAGGTGTAGTTCACATGGATAGTCTAAAACTTGTTCGATAAGCCCAAAGCACATAATGTATTTGTGTATGCCAATCCTCATGATGTTTTTTAATAGTTTTCTTTAGGATTTGTTCAAGAATATTGTTAGTATTTTCAGCTTGTTCATTGGATTGTAGATAGTATGGTGTGGAAAATTGATGTTGGATTTTGAACGTTTCAAGAAATTTCTTTACTTCATTATTCTTAAATGGGGTTCCATTTTCTGAAACAATTTCAGAAGGAAGTCCAAAGCGAGCAATTATGTGTTCTAGTATGAAACAACAAATTACTTCAGCATTTATAGATTGAAGAGGAATAGCTTCCACCCATTTTGTGAAGTAGCATGTTTCAATTATTATAAATGTATATCTAGTAGAAGAGGGTGGTGAATTTTTTCCAATAAGATCCAATCCCCATACTAAAAATGGAAAATGGGAATTTTTGCATGAAGCTCAGAAGTAGGGGCATGGATCAAATTTCTATGTCCTTGACATTGATGACATCATTTAACATAAGAAAAATAACCTTTCTCCATATCTCTCCAATAATATCCTATACAGATAAGTTTTTTCACTAAGAATCGTCCTCCAAAATGACCTCCATAGGCACTAGCATGAGCTTGCTCAAGGGAAATAGGAATTTCAGAGTCCTTAATACACCTTAGTAAGAGACCATTAAAGGATCTTCTATACAACACATTGGTGAGGATCACATATTTGGCTACTAATTTGCATAAATTATTTCAAGTTTTTGTCATTGTGGGATCAAGAATGGTACAATATTTTAAATAATTGTGTATTGTATCATACCATTCTCATGAGTCTTCTTGAGTTGTTAAAATATCTTCTAATTAGGTATCAATCAAAGGTTTCATGATTGCGTGTATAACAAAGGTGAAGTCGATTGAAGGATCGTGAGGGGATATAAGAGAGGATGCACTCACCATTGCATCTACATGTCAACTGTCTTTTTGTGGGATGCTATCAATGGTGAATGATTCAAACTTCTCTAATATTTTCATTGTAAGATCCTTGTATTTTGATCATTTGTCATGTTTAGCTTGATATTTCCCATTGATTTTTTTGATTACTAATTGTGAATCACCAAATATCTTGATATCTTTAGCACCCATGGTTAAAGTGGCTCGCAATCCTACGATTAATGCCTCATACTCGGTTGTGTTATTTGTACATAGGAAATTTCATCAATAAGACAAGAGAATAGGATTTCCATCAAGGGGAATTAATACCGCTCCATCATCGGAACCTGTTTTACACTTAGATCCATCAAAATACAATTCCCATGTTTTAACATCTTTTTTCAAGACACTATCATTAAGAAAGGAGTCATGATTAGGTAAAGAAAGAGGAGGAGAATCAGCTAAGTGATCGGTTAAGGCTTTTCCTTTGATTTCTTTTTAGGAAACAAACTTAAGGTCAAACTCAATTAACAACATCACCCACTTAGCTAAGTGTCCAAAGAGATCAATTTTATTAAAAAGATGCTTAAGGGGATAAAATTGTGTTATGACTTGTATTTCAACATTTAGTAAATAATGTCACAATATACTAGTAGTGAATACAAGACCTAAGAATTGTTTTTCAATTGGTGAGTATCGAGTTTCATAATCAATTAAAGTTTGACTAATGTAATAAACAAGATGTTCTTTTCCAAGTTCATCTTGTTGAGCCAACAATGTTGCGAGAGAATGGCCTAATGTGGCTATGTATAGGATAAATGGTCTATTTGGCACTACAAGTTGTAAAATAGAAAGAGTTGCAAGGAATTCCTTTAAACTCTCAAAATCTTGTTTACAATTCTCATTCCAATCGAAGTGTACATACTTTTTGAGGAGATGGGTGAAGGGTAATGTGCAATCGAATAAAGATTCTATGAAATAATGGATAGCTTGAATTCGACCTTGTAACATGCATACATAATAGTGAATTTGCACCCCTTATGCAAATTCCCCTTTTTTCCTTTTTCCACCTTAGAAAACCAAGTTCGGGGGCTTAATTAACCTAAGCTTGCTACTTGCATCCCACTTGGTGCCTATTTTGAGTGTCGGTGGGGGAATTTCCATTGGGGAAACCTGCGAAGTGCATAGATGTCCATGCAACACGCTTCCATCCTTGGAAGATTCTTGTGGCTGAACCTATAGAGGCATTACACTTCTCATTGGTGGTCAAGTTGTAACACCCTCTTTGGTCAATCAACCCGAATATGGTCAGTTTATTCATCTCCTCTTCAATTTCACTCATTCAACAAGCATTTCATCCTCTAAGAATTTAGTTGAACTTATTCCAAGCATACAAACCATCTTATTCACACTCTTGCACTCACTTCAAGCATTCTAGCAACACTTTTGCACCTCATTGCAGCAACAACTTCACTCCACCGCTTTAGTAGAGAAAGTTTTCTTTATCAGAACATTGTAGCAGAGGCTTGAGTACTCTCAATCTCTCCCCCATCAACTTTGAGTGCTTTTTTTGGAAGTGGTAAGCTTCCCATTCCTCTCCTCTATTACTTGGTAGAGTAAGCACATTTATTGTTTTGTAGTGCTTTAGTGTTCTTTACTACTTTTTTTTCTTTATCTCACTTTCTTCACGGTCTGTGGAGGTGGAAACACCTAAATAGGGGTTTGACCGAGGTAGGCCCCTATATAGCCACCCAAAAAAATTCTCCTTCTTGTCTGTAGGTGAACGTGCTTTTGAGGAGCTAGCTAGCAAACACATTTCTTTGTGAGATCCTTCTTACGACCTTAACTCTTGCATTTTTACTATATCAAATTAGAGAGTATTTTGTTTACACAATTATATTATTTATGCCCTTTAATAGTAGCTAGTTGGGCCTTTAGCTTATTTTCTTAGGTTTTACCTTCTCTCCAAAGTTGTCTGGTCATATGGATGCTAATGCATTTGAGAGATGCTAGCGCGCTGCACCCAGGACTGCACTTTGTCCTCAGATAGAGAGCTCCTTGAGGTGTAGTGTTGAACCTAAAAACTGGCTCACCTAGCCCCATCTTGAATTTGGGTATATAGGGTGATTGAAGGACATTATAGTCCTCATCATCCTCGTCTCGTATTCACCAACATCTTGTTAAGCTAAGTTAAGTTAGGGCAACCTTCCATATCTTGGCCCTCTGTGACCTGGGGCCTTGTACGTGGTGGTCCCCCTCTCTTACATTTTTTGTGAACCTGATGTGAACCATTTTGGTTTTGTTTTGTGATACTGATAGTTCCTTTCCTCATACTCTAGGAGTGTTTTGAGGTTTTCACCATACAACCAAACATGCGACCCCTAGTTGGTGTAATTGGAAGGTTCCAAAGGTGTTGCATAACAAAACCTTAATTGGGTCATCATCTTATCCTTTAACGTTTAGGGACTTTGTGAGAGTATTGTCTAGTGTGCAATGGCCTCCTTCCTACATCAACCTATCCCATTTGTGTAGCTTATGGATAGTGGTACTAGTATAATCTTCACTTCACATGATCTACCTATGGGTTTGAACAAGGAACCATCTCCTCTCCATATCCCTACATGGATAAATGGAAACATCATAGCCGGTGTTCTCGTTGATCCTAAATCACAAGTAAACATCATAACTAAGGAGATCATGTTGATTAATTTCTTACATAAAGATGGGTATGATGTGCCTGTGAGTACTATCTGCACACATGACAAGCTTTTTGTGCCCCCTTTGGGTATGATTGTCTTATCGATCTTGGTTGGACCTAAATCTTTGAAACTCTTGTTTGAAATCATCCCTGGGTCTGAGCTCTTTAGGGTGAAATTGGGTATCCCTCGGTTGGTGGAAATGAATGCAGTACCCTCAGTTGTGCATAAATGCTTAAAATTTATCCACAAGGGTTTCATACACTTAATCCATGACACTGGTTATAGACCACCGATTGCTTTTGGTAGCTACTCCTTGGACTACTCTTGGACTATGCCCATTGGTCCTCTTCCAGCTAGGATGAACCTTCTACACTGAACATATCAAAATTATAAGAAAGAGCGCCTAAGGCTAAAAGTGAGATACCCTCCCTCACCTTATGCTATTTCACATAGAGCTTGTTTAAAAGCTAATAACAATGCTACTAAGACATGAAGGAAGGAAGAAGAGAATCGGTCATGAAATACTCCTCCTTCCTCTTCTGCTAGTCAATTTGACACCTCTTCTCACTCTACTATGGTACCATCAGATTCTGCGCTGTGCTTGTGGGAGAACCCTATGGCGCCCACTTGGAAAAATCCTAAGCATATTGCACTCGAACTTCTTATTCTTCCAACGGAGCCTAGAGCCATTCGGTATAATGGGAAGAAGGTCTCCCATGGAGAGTCCTATTTTTCTTGACCTCTTCAACCTCCTACCACTCCTATGCCTAAAGCAGTGAATGGGAGGAGGCTTGCTACCGAGGCTCTTGAACTGAATCCCCCCACTGCTCCTCAACTTGTTCCTCTTGCTCCCGCTCAGGAATCTGTTCCTCCACAAGAGATGCTTGTAGTGGATGCTCCCATGGTTGAGTAGGATCCTTCTACTCCTTCATAGCCTCAAGCCTCCAACTCAAAGAGTATTAGAAACTACCTTGTATGTTAGTGCAAGCGTTGGCGAAAGGATCTCTTGGAAGAGTAGGCCACTTCACAAAGGAAGGAGGAAGAAATGACCACCCCTCCTTTAGGGCCCCCTTTAGTGTCATCCTCTTCCCTTCTTTCTTCCTCTCTCCAGTCTAGTCCTGCATTACTTCTGACTTTCGTTATAAGTGAAAATTCATCTAACCCTAAGGGGGTACAGGTTTTCATCACTCCTAAGGTGGATCCACCTTTGCTGATGTCCATTTTGGATATCCAGCCTTTCCTAAAACCCATGGATATGATTAATACCTTGGTTGTATCCACTACGGTTCTTTAATCCTCTTCCTCTACACCCCTTGGCTCATCTATGGGGAGTTCATGTCCTCCGACAAATAAAAAGGTGGAGTGTAGTCCTTCTAGTAGTGAAGAGAATAAGAGGAACCCATCTACTTCACAAGGTGGTCCTGTGTTGACTTGTTTAGTCTTAGTTATGGAACTAGCCTCGGCTTCTCCTAAGTTAGTCACCACTCCTGAGTCATTCAGCAAGCCTAGTAGTGAATCTCAAGCATAGTAGGCCTGTCTGTTGAAGTTAAACATGATGCTCTTGTGGGGTGCATGTTTAACTCTATGGATGAGGTTCCAACCTTGTCAACGATCTTCATGAAATTGCTGACCCTAGCTCCATAAGAGCTCGGTGGAGAGGACCTCAAGGGCCCCTCTTACTTAGCCCTTATTGTGGGAGGGTTGGGTGCTCCTCCTCTTAACATCCCACCACTATAGGCTCATCCTCCTTCCTGCTATTATGACCTAGAGCAGGAAACATATGACCTCCTGGTCGATTAGTGTTAGGAGGAGGCCCCTTCTTGATCTTATGTATGTGTGTTTTGTGATGTGTTCCCCCATGATCATACTATGTGTTCCTAGATGAACTTTTTCACCTCTGTTGGTTCTTGGATATAGGTGTGGTTTTTGTTTCATAAACCTTCCAAAATTTTCCAAAAATTTATCGATAGTCTATGCGATTGTCCGCTTACCTATCTACGTGGCCACTTCCTGACTCTATAGAGTTCACTTTCCTAGGTTTCCTCCATGCGAGAGATCTTGGGGGTTACCTTCACCATAGGTCTACAAGTCTATAGGGCCCTTTCTTGAGTATTCTTCATGCGAGAGATCTTGAAGGATACCTTCCCTATAGGTCTATGGGTTTGTAGGGAGCTTTCCTCGCTTCCTCCATGTGAGAGATCTTGGGGGACACTTCCCCGATATCCTCCATATGAGAGTTCTTGGGGGACACCTTCCTTGTGGGTATGTGGGTCTATACAATGCTTACTTCTTGGGGCTTCCTTCATGTGATAGATCTTGCGGGTTTCCTCCTTGCATGTTCACGGGTGTACACGACACTTTCTTTCTTCGACTTCATAGTTCTGAGAAGCTATGAAGTCCTTCACTTGTCCTATACCTTTAGGTTCATCAGATCATGGTCTGTGGCACATAGACATCCATGTGGCATGCTTACCTCCCTGGTAGATTCTTGTGGCTAAACCTAGAGAGCTGTTACACTTCTCATTAGTGGTTAGGTTGTAACACCCTCTTTGGCCGACCAACCCAAATATGGCCATTTTCTTCATCTCCTCTTCAAATTCACTCATTCAACAAGCATTTCATCCTCTAAACATTCAGTTGAACTTCTTCCAAGCATTAAAACTAGCTTCTTCACACTCTTGCACTCACTTCAAGCAGTCTAGCAACACTTTTGCACCTCATCACAACTTCACTCCACCACTTCAGTAGAGAAATTTTTGGACCACACAATTGCTGCAAAGGCTTGAGTACTCTCAATCTCTCCCCCATCAGCTTTGAGTGATTTTGGTGGAGGTGGTAATCTTCCCATTCCTCTCATCTATTACTTAGTAGAGTAAGCACATTTATTGTTTTGTAGTGCTTTAGTGTTCTTTACTACCTTGTTTTCTTTATCTCGCTTTCTTGGTTGTCCATGGAGGTGGGAATACCTAAATGGGGTTCTAACTGAGGAAAGCCCCTATATAGCTACCGAACATTTTTCTCCTTCTTGTGTGTAGGTGAATGTGCTTTCGAGGAGCTAGTTGGCAAACAACTTTCTTTGTGAGATCCTTCTTACCACCTTGACTCTCTCATTTTTACCGTATCACATTAGAGAGTATTTTGTTTACTTAATTATGTTATTTTGGACATTTAATAGTAGTTAGTTGGGACATTAGCTTGTTTTCTTAGGTTTGACCTTATCTCTAAAGTTGTCTGGTTGTATGGATTCCACCGCACTTGAGAGATGCCATCACACCATGCTATTATCCCAAGACCACACTTTCATCCTCAGATAGAGAGCTTCCTGAGGCATAATGTTGAACTTGAAAAACAAGCTCACCTATCCCCATCTTGTATTTCAGGTCTGTAGGGTGATTGAAGGACATTATAGTCCTCATCATTCTCATCCCACATTCCCCAACATCTTGTTAAGCTGAGGTAAGTTAGGGAAGCCTTCTACATCTTGGCCCTCTATGACCTAGGGCCTTGTACATGTCTGTCCCCCTCTCTTGTAGTGCACGATTGAAAAATGTTCTTCGGAGGTGGCATGTTAATAATGGTATAAATTTTATTTGTACCCACCTCTATGCCTCTATGAGATATGACAAACCCCAAAATTTTGCCACTATCTATGCCAAAGACACACTTTTTTTAGATTTAGTCACATGTTATATTTATGTATGCATTCAAAGATTTTTTGAAGAACATTTACACTATCTTGTCGTGTTAAGGATTTAGGAAGGATATCATCAGCATAATCTTCCAATATTTTATGTATGTAACCCTGAAACATCAAGGTCATTGCTCATTGATAAGTTATGTCAGCATTCTTTTTAAACCAAAAGGAATCACAATGCAACAAAAAATTCCCCAAACAATTGTAAATGTAGTTTTGTATTGATCTGGAAGGTTGATAAGTATTTGATTATAACCAGAGAATCCATCCATGAAGGACAATAAAGCATGTCTAGTAGTTGAATCCATGATCATGTCAATATTATGAAGTGAAAATTTATCTTTTAAAGAGGATTTATTCAAATCACAAAAATCCATGCATACCCTAATTTGATTATTGGGTTTAACAACTGTGACAATGTTTGAGATCCAAGGAGAATAATCAATAGGGAAAATGAAGCCTGCATCAAGAATTTTTTCAAGCTCTACTTTAACATGCAAGGCTATGTTAGTGTGCATTTTTTCATATCTTTTGATGAATAGGTTTAGCATTTTTAGTGAGAATGATGTTGTGTGTCACAATTTTCGGATCAATTCCTGGCATATCAAAGTATTTCTTCATCGTCAAGGCACTTGCCAATTTTAATAACTAAGGCTTAATAATCTATATCTATTGACACATCAATTGTATCTCTTAAGGGGAGTGCATTAAACTAAGGAACTTCAAGATCATATGTTTCTTCAGTGATATCACTATCATTTTGCTTAGTAATGATCATAGCACAAGTAACCCGTTTCATGGGAGCAGTAGAGGATGTGTTATCATAAACTCCTAACATTTATTTTAGAGTTTCATCACCATCAACATACTACCATGATGGGGATAAGTTCATATCAAGCAATTCAAGGTTTTTGATTGTGAGTTTTTGTTTTGGTTGACATGTAATAGTGTTGATATTCAAAGATGGTCATTGAGTAGCTTTTTTTATTTTAGAAAAAGAATATCCCAACCCAATTTTTGTCTCTTGTGTATTAGGTTCCATTGGGACACAAATACCTTCTTCATGCTTTCCACATCCTTTTCTGGTATATCCTAATTGTTTCACAGGTTCGTAACCTTTTCCATAAAGTCTTTCCATTTCTTTCGGATTAGGTAGATGTTGATAATCTATCTCATCAAATTTCTTTGTATATGTTGTAGTTTCTTCCAATGTAGAGGAGATAGATGTTGGAGAATATTTTTCTAATTCTAGGGTATGTGCAGGATCATCATGCAAAAAAACAGGCCCTTCAGTGGCAAAAAATTTAGAAAAATCAGTGTTAGGCAACTTGACGTAAAAATTTGAATAATTTATCTATATTATTTCAAAAATATGTAAGAATAGAATCTGTAAAAAATTGAATGTAGTTTCTAAACTACTAGGTTTATTTAAAAATAAATAAATCTATTTGGTGAAAATTTAAAATTTCAATGCACTAGTACTTATATTTCAAGGAAAAATAAGAAGTAGGTGTCTGTCTACCACCCTAGCCATAATAAAATGATAATATTTTTTTATAATATTTTATATATAAGTAGAGGACTCATGTATGGATGTGTGATGCATAATTTTTGTAATTTTTTTCTAAGTAAACAATTAATTATGAATTTTTATTACAACTTTTAAAAAATATAAAAACTTGTATGTCTGATCACCTTAACTTGGTCAAAAATTCATGAAATTTAATTTTTCTTTTTTTTTAATCCTATAGTATGTGAAGCATAGACTTTCACGATTTTTTGAATTCAAAAAATGTGATACCGTTTGAAAGTTATAGATGTTTTTTAATCAACCTATCAATCAGGAATTTAGTCGTAATTCTAATAGAAAATAAATAATAATAATTTATTAAATTCAAATTAAAGAATAATTTATATTGGTGGAAATCTGATAATCTCCTCTAAAAACTCTCTTCGTTTGATCAATTTTGGGTAAAAAAAAATTTATTAGCCACATACCCTACAAATACCCATAATATTGCTACTTTTTGGCCCATCATGATCCTGCACATACCCTCTAAGTTGACATGATGGTTGGTTTTTTTGGTTTCTCATCTTTCTTTTGTGTGATTATGTATTTTCCAATAAATGAAGGTGTGAATTCTAAGGATCCCCAATCACCACCAAATAATTTAGACACTCATTCCTCATCATGTTGTTCAATTTTGAGAGGTTCAATATTAGATGTTGGAATTAATGTATTTAGAGGAATTGTAGTTCCTTTTTCAAGGTGCAAGCAACTTTCAGGCTTGGTGTCTATTTCAACTTGATAAATGTTGTTTTTATAGACATATTTCATTATTCGATGAAGGTTCGAAGGCATTGCATTCATCTCATGAATCCATGGTCTCCCTAAAAGAAGATTATATGAAAGATCATAAGGCATTACATGAATAATATTTTACATAGTAGCCACCCCAATTGTAATAGGAGAAGTGGTTACACTAAGCAGTTGCTTTGTCGTATTGTCAAATCCTCTAATGGATAAGGAATCAGGTTTTATTTACGACTTTTCAACAATCAATCTATCAAGAAGATTTACACTACATACATTAAGGGAAGAACCATTATAAATAAGGTTTCTTTTGATAGCTATTCAATTGAATTGAGCAATTATAATAAAGGCTTCATTTTTTTTTGCAACTCTAAAGCAGGGAGCTTATGTTGATGGAAAGTAATGTCTAGATTAACTTTATTCATTCCATGTGTTAAAGTTGCCACATCATTCGGAGTTGTACTACAAGGAACCACAATGTGTTGTAATGCTTTTTGAAGAATGGTGTTGTAATTTGGTGAATTCTAAAGTAAATCCCAAAGGGAAATCTTTCCACGAGTATTCTTTAGTTGTTCAACAAGATTGTACTCCTTTGTGTGTGAGGGAAAGTGAGGAGCACTAGGAAGATTAGGTAAAGGTAACGAGGGTGGGGTTGGTTGTAGATTATTTTGGGTATTATATGTATGAACAACAGTAATATTACTGGATTGCTACAACTCATTAGTTTTAGGTGGGTAAAGAGTAAACTCAAGTTTATTAGAAAGATGTAATTTATGCGAGGGTGGGTAAAGAATGAGTTGAGGTTGAATCACATTAACGTCCTTATTTTTAGATTGCTCACAATAAACCCTAATGGATGACTTAGACAAGACAAAGTCCTGAAGGGCTTCATCTAACATATCCAGGTCATTATGACTAAAAAGTTTGAGGGGTAAGTTATCATTAACTATTTTTGGTTGCTCATGGAAAAATTTAGAGACATTAATGTTATTTGTTGTAGGTTGGTCATAACAAACCTTAGTGGATGACGTAGACGAGATGAAGTCCTAAAGGGCTTCATCTAACAAGTCAAGGTCATCACTACTAAAAGGTTTGAGTGATAGGTTATCGTCAGTTGGTTGAGGTTTCTCATGACAAGCATTAGAGGATAAAGTGAATGAGATAAAGTCCTGAAGAACTTCGTCTAGATTGTCTACATCATCACTACTAAGATGCTTGGATGAGATGGTATTTTTGAAGTGAATCATTTTTTTGAAAGTTTAATTTGATGTTTGTGGTTTTTTTTTATCTATTGAAAAATCTAATTTAAAAGAAATAGGAACTAATGCTAAAAAGGAAGCATGCAAAAATATAAGAATATCCAAAAATTCCATGAAAGGAAATGATGCTTATTCAAATGATTTAGATATAATAGAAAGTAACTAAACTAAATAGAAAAGGAACTACAAAAAACAAAAAAGTGCAAAGCAAGAAACTAAATTCTGAAAACACTAATGCAAAAATTGCACTGGGAATGATTCGCCCAAGGTAGCGAATGACTCCCTGGAGAGGTATTTTTAAGTTTTTTCTGATTTTTTTGATGTTTTTCTATGTGTTCAAGTATGTACAATGCAAATAATATTGGAAATGAATTTTTTTGGAATGATTTGATAAAATGTAATGCAATAATGACCTCTAAATGATAGTTTCACTAATGCAATTTTAAGAAGTCCTAGGATGCAAAAACAATGCAAAAACCAATGCAATTAAGTCCTAGAATGCATATGAAAATGCAAATAAAAAATATGTAATGCTCAATGTGTAGGTTCACCAAAATGAACCATCAATTTTGTGGTTTTATGGACTTCTCTCGCACTCTTAAGGTTTTTCACCTAAAAGGAGAGAGATGGAACACTAAAATTGAGGTGGTTCACTCAAACTAAGGTATGTATGATGGAATTATGACTAAATTAAATGATCTAAATGGCCTAAGAGAATGATCAAGACTAGAAAATACTCTAGAAATATGGAAAATTTGAGTCTTAGGTTGACTAGGACTCATTCTCCACCCTAGGAAAATTAGTCTTAGGTTAGGGTTTTTTGCATGGAAATAGGTTTCTGCTTATTGGGTACTGGAATCTACAGTTAACTCTGTCAGCCACCACAAATGGGACTCATTCACCATCCATGGTGAATCAATCCTTTTTCAAATTTCAGCAAATTCAAATCTTAGACCTACACCTTGTCACCTGCACAACACTTTTTGACGGAAACCCGAATCTGGATTTCAGAAAATTCTTACAAGACAACTTAAAATTTGTTGTCTAATGGGGGATTTTCCTTGGTCAAACCCCTAATTGGGTAATCAAACCTTGAATGGATAAAATTTGCATAAAACCCTAACCTTATGTGTGTTAAAGACTAGGAAAATCTAAAGTATGACAAAAATCCTATTCTATTGTAATACAATAAGATGTGCAAATGTGATTTGAATGATGCAATACTTCAACCATATAAACCCTACAACATATCAAATGAATGTAAATTACATGCAAATGAAATGAAAACCTTAAGTCTAAAGATAGAGAGAAGATGGAAGATGGAATCACTTTGAAATTAAGTTTTTAGGTGTGATTTGATGCCTAGTTGCATCTCCTCAACCTAGATTTCTCCATGATTCACCATAGGCATCCATCATATACTCTTTTCAATGTTGGATCTTGATCAAGAAGTGAGCTTGAAGACTTTCAAAAACCCTAGTTTGCTGCCCTAAACCTTCAACTTTTCTATATAAAATGCTAATAAAACTTATTTTGGTAGACTCCTAACAATTGATTTTTGATTTTGCTTTGTAAAAATGACTAAGAGATGTAAAAAATGGATTAAAATGTGTATTTATAGGCATCAACACATAATATTCCCATTATTTACACCTAAGAGGCCAACATCCATCAAAAAATTAAGTTGAATTTATTAAATTCTCACTCAAAATTGAAATTTCCCTCAAAAGGGACTCATTCACCACCCTTGGAAAATGGGTCCCACCAGAGGGGACTCATTTGACCAAGGTGGCGAATGGGTCCCACTAGTTATTTTTGAAGGTGGATTTTTTAGATATGCATGAAGTAAGTATTGTTTATTGAGATTTAGATGATTTCTTAAGTGAAACGGGCCTCTAGATCAAAAATAATGAGTGGTAGGGGCCTATAAATGTTGTTTTGAAGAATGAATAATGTAGGGGTACTCAAAAGTAGGTCCAAATTAAGTGTGAAATTGTCTCTTTTCTCAAGAGTGCCCAATTTTCTATGCCACATTAAATAAAAGGATTTATAGATGCAAATGATTTAATAAAATATGTTAATGTATAAAGATTAAATGATTTAATGATTTGTGAATTGAATTTATGGATATTTTAATAATAATGTGAATAGAGTATTATGAAATGATTTATGAATAAATGATTGTGTGAATGGATAAAGGCTTATAATATTTAAATGATTTAAGAAAATTAATGAATGAATAGAAGAAATTATTAAATGAATTAATTAAACATATAATAATATCCATTTAATTAATAGATGAAAAATAGGATGATTATGAGGAAAAATTTTGAGTGTCTACATTTTTCCCCTCTTTGAAACAATGCAATCTATCACATCATTTCAAAGAAAAAGAGTTGATTAACTAATACATGCCCCAAGGATATCCTAGTAAGGATGGATGATATGCCCCCTCAAGAGATTGATCAAACAAGTTAAGATAAGATTAATCTCTTGATAGATCATGAGGAAAATATTTGATAATTGATATTATGCGAGTAATTAAGCAAATATGCACATTTGATGAAAATGCACAACTGATAGGCATAACTGAAGAATTGATGGAAATGCTCAATATAGTTAGGTTGATAAGCTGATTAAGCTAATTGAGATTGATTCTAGCACAAAACAATGATTGATTAATAGATTGAGTGATTAGGGAGAATTGGAGTCCCATGATAGAAAGCAAGTTGATTGATTTGATATTTAGATTAAAAGACAAGCATCAATTAGATAAACTGATTAATTATCCTTTAATATAAGGATCATAAAGAAAAGGAAATGATGGAGGAAATGAATGATGGAAGAAATGATAGATGAAAAAGAGGTATGAAGGAAATGAAAGTGATGAAGCTTCTTATGCTTTACAAAGTGCTTTATCATCATAGAGCTTATTATGTCAGAAATTAGTATAAGCATCTAGATAACATGAACATCTAGATGACCTAAATACTGTTTGCATTCTTTTTTAGCAATGAACTATAAGCATCTAGGTATAAGGACCTTAGAGGACCTAAACACTTATTGCATAGAAGACAATTAATACAAGGAATGCTCTCATCAACACTAGACTCATAAGTCCTCGATGATTTCAAACAACCATGTCTTAAGACAAGTAATCCTATGAATAAGAAAAAATCCACAAACAACAAACAAGTGAACATGCCCCATCTTTCACTCTCTAGTCCATGACATCCTTGAGAAGTGAAAAGATATGCCACCAAAGATAAAAATCATAAAATAATCAAATATCAACAAACAAATTGACATAATTGTTCCATGTACAACTGATTATTGTGACAGTTTATGTGTTCATTTGGATTTGAAAAGGGGGATTCATAGGTGTGTTGTAATTTTTGTTTGATTGTCAATCATGGCATGTTTTGATTTTGTTGAAGTTCAAAGCTATTTGGCGATTTGAAAGTGACACTGTTTTTTGGAATTTTTGACATTATTCCTTTTTTTTTTGGATTTTTAGAATATTTGTTTTTTTTGTAGAATATTTGATTTTATTTTTTATTTTCAAAATATTTGATTTTTTGGATTTTTAGAATATTTTATTTTTTGGATTTTCAAAATATTTGATTTTTTTTTTTTTTTAGAATATTTAATTTTTTTTGGATTTTTGGAAATCTGATTTTTTTGAAATTTCAAAATATTTGATTTATTTTTGGATTTTAAAAAGTTTCACGATGGAATGAGTAGATCTAGATAGAGAGTATAGTTTTTGACTGTGAGATGTTGAGTATCCCAACCCATAGCTAAAGTTTAGGAAATGCCCCAATGAGGGATAGGACCAACCTAGTATGCATGGTGAAGCAAGCCAGCGAGGGGAATGCTAAAAAATTCACAAGTCATGGTGAGTATGAAAAGGATATTATGAAGTGGAGGGTTAATCGAAATGGGATGGAAAGATTGAGTGGAGCTCCAAAAGAAAGAGGAGCAAAGCCTCTACACATGGTGTTGATTTCACAGTTTTCACCATGGTAGTTGCTCAAGGCACCACCGAAGTGGTTTTCACCTTTGAACAAATTGATTTCTCTTTCCTTTTTTCCATTTTTTCATTTTTTGTATTTTTTTAGGACATTTTTCCTTTTTTTGTATTTTTTCAGTACTTTTATCCATTTTTAAAAATTTTTTTAGAACTTTTTCTATTTTTTTGTACTTTTTAGGACTTTTTCTATTTTTTTATGTTTTAGCCTAGCACTCTAAAGCTAGGTATAGAATTGATAAGCACTAGATCTGTAGAGTACCTTGACGATGCCCCTATCCTGTGTGGATGACCGTGCTAGATCAAATGACCCAATCGGGATGAGGAGTGTGAGTGGCAAGTATGAAGGATAATAGATGTAGTGGATGAAAGAGGCTATGGTATGATCCCTAATGTGCACACTACGTGGGCCATCAGGATTCAAATGAAAAGAAGATTGGGTGACTGATGAGCTAGAGTATGTGAAGGGGTTGTCGTCAAAGGTCCATTGAAAAACATTGCCAATGGGGAGATATGATGGATATGTGAACATGGATGGGTGGAATGGAATATATGGTATGAGTGAGAGTAATGTGGATGGAGACCTTGGATCAACAAGTTCTTTTTTTGACTTTTTTCCTTGATAGATTCCCCTAGTGATTTTTTATGGAAAGAGATACTTGGATATTGACTTTTTCTTGCTTTCACTTTTGACTTTTATTTTTTATTTGTTTGATAGAGTTTTGTTTTGGCTCAGAAGTGACTTGTCTTGATCTTCTTTTTATTTATTTATCCAATAGATTTTTATTTTGATTAAGGGACTTGTCTTGATCTTATTTTATTTTCATTATGTCTCTTCATTCTTGATATCCTTTGAAAGATAGCTCATTCATTGGAGCTTTTCCTTTATTAAATTAAACTAACTCAAATTAATTTAAGTTAACTTAATCTAATTTAAAACTAAAAAAACTAATTTAAAATAAAACTAAAATTAAAATCTAACAATCACATTTTAATGAATGCACTCTGTGTGCTCAACTAACTGTCAGCTGTGGTGAGCCCTCATACACATGGCCCTGATGAGGAGAAAATAGAGTTGTACATTGACTACTACAAACATTTTCTTGACGCTGCCCAGGTTCACAGAAAATCCATAGAATCTGAAGAGCAACATATGTCTATTATTTTGTGTACGTCTATTGAAGGGATTTATAATTGTTGGTTATGGTTCATGAACATCAACTAAAGTGTCGACAGTAATAGAAGATGGCTTAAGGAAAGTTATGCCCAAGGCTCAATTATTTGATGATGCAGTGTATAAAGGATGGGAACTTTGCAGTCTAATGTTTGAAAAACAAAAATACAAATGTTCCAAGGCTATTTTTTGTAATTTAGCATTAAAGTTCACACGATATACATAGTTGCCCTGGTAAAAATAAAAAAATGAACTTAAACTCCATGTAATACAAATTCACTTACATAAAAATCATTGGGAGAAAAAAAATGGTAGTTGAGATGCCAAACAACATACTACAAATTCCAAATTTGATAGGGTTCAAAATGGGTATGTCAGGAAAGTTGTGATTACAGGATGAAATGATGTAATTGCATGAGAAATTGACGTGATTGAATGATATGTTCAAAATAAAATTCCCTGAAAATTCTGTGACTGTAGGATATGCTCAGAATGAAATGAAGTGATTGTAGGATGAAAAGTCATGATTGCAGGATATGTTCAAAAAGTGACTTGATTACAGGATGTGATTGTAGGATATTTGTTTTTCATTTTACTCCTTAAGGCAGGCGCCATGTCTAATCATTGCAGACACTATGTATATATACATAGCTACTGTATATTTATGATTGCCCAATCTTTTTACCCATTGGACTAAACCTCAAGACTTAATGATTTTGTCAACTAAAGTTCAATGCTAAAGGGGAGCATGGAATATTGGAATAATCTCTAGTGTTGTAAGGCTTGGGAGATTTTGTGTATATAGAGATTTTTGGGCTCATTCAAGAAGATTTGGCGATAAGGACCAATTTTACGATAGCGAGAAAGAACTTGCATGCCAATCGAGTGTCCTGGGCATTCAGAATTTGGTTCATCCAACTGACTAAATCGCTAGACAAGGGCTCCTGAGGAATCCATTACAAGAGCTCGAGACATAGATGGTTTGGGAGTGGCTACAAAATCCAATACCTTTCACGAGATGTGTCAAACACCAAGACCATTTCGAAACTACAAGAGATTGAATTTCTTTTGAATTTGAAAGATGGAGATGGCAGATTCTAGTTTTTGCGATGAGTATGCTCTCTTATTGCATAGGGAATGACATGTTGCCTATGAGAATTCAAGACCAAGCTTTCATAGAGGGAATTAGTATACAAAGAAGAGCTTTTTAAATGTCTAATCAGTATCGATTTCTTTGAATGATGTTGGGTGGGAATGAATATAGAGAATATCATAATTTCTAGGCAGCCAGTTCCTGTACCTAGTATTGAAGGAAAAAATCTACAAGTGAGGAGTTGAAGGGTTCACAAATAAGAACATCCTTATGAAATAAAACGAATTAGGAAAAATTCACAATCCATTTGTCTACGACATAGGGGCATGAGAAAGCTAGAGATCACAGCTAACATAACTTAAGGAAAGTTTTCAAGTGAAATTTAACAAAATACCATGCATAAATCAACAAAACTAGTATCAAAAAATACATGTGATGAATAAATACATTTAAGCAACTTGGGCATGGTCACCTAGATTCAGTGAAATGCAAACTCAACGTATAGATTAAGTTTATTAACACTTGCTAACAACATCAACATTAAACTATTTATATGCACATAGATTAAGTCTATTAATGCATGCAAATTGATTCACGTTGGATTCACCATTATGTTTATGCTAAAAACTGAAAAAAGCTTATTTAAAACTATAAATCCAAGATCAAAATTTCAGCATAACATCAATTCAACCTTTCTTAAATGAAAGCACATGCAAGAATATAAATTAAACTATGAAAACCAAAACATGAGTATTCAAAAGGAAAAGTCACTTCATTGTTCTCCTACAATCAAGATCTTGATTTATGCATTTGGTGCTCTCATATTTTCACGAGCACAAGTGCAACAAGAAACTATGATGAATGAAAGAAAGGATTGTATGATCAAAATTGAATATGTTCTTTGGTGAGAAGAGAGGGTTTATATAGATGTCCTCATGGGGTAGATTCAAGCTACGAGAGAGATGTGAGATAAAAGAGTGAAGTAGAGAAATGCATATTTATACCATATTGCTTAATCAAGTGCAATTGATAGAAATGAGAGAGATAAATGAGTGGTTTTATGATAGGGTGTAGGTTTAGGAACTTGGATTAAAAGTTAATTTTTGAGTTAGTGAATGATTTAAATGAATGGATTTATATATGCAAATGATTTAATAAAATATGTAATTGGATAAAGATTAAATGATTTAATGATTTGTGAATTGAATACATGGATATTTTAATAATAATGTGAATAGAGTATTGTGAAATGATTTATAAATAAATGATTGTGCGAATGGATAAATGCTTATAATATTTTAATGATTTAAGTAAATTAATGAATGAATAGAAGAAAGTATTAAATGGATTAATTAAATAGATAATAACATCCATTTGATTATGTAGACATACAAAATTAGCATCATGCATTAGGTCCATTCATCATTTAATCAAGTTCACCTTCATCCATTCATCAGGTAAATTAATTTCAATCTCCTAAGGTCATTCACTTAAATTGAATAAATTAACTTTATTTAATTTAAGCCTATCATTCCCTCTTTGATTAAATAAACCAATCATTTATTTAATTAAATCTCAAATCATCATTCATCTCCCTTTGATTTGATTTAAATCCCTAAATCAAGTCAAATTGGTCAAATCGTCCTAATCATCATTAAACTAATCTAACCATGATTAAATGCTAATCCTAACCACTTGCATCCTCTAGATATCCCCACTTGCACAAATAAATCAATTTATTGATTTATTAAATCAACATTTTCACTCAACATGGCATATTCCCTAGAATTTGAATTCAAAAACAAGTGGACATGTACATCCAACAAGTCATTTATGAGCTCTTACATGTCCCTTGCACAGGTCAAACTTAGCATTAACTCTCATTTCAAATTTGAAATTTCCCCGTCTTGGGCACATTTCCCAAATCTTTATCATGCATCAACCACTCACAAGTTGACAAGTGGCCTCTTATCATTGGCTTGATCTTTATCCTACATCCTCCATGTAAATGGCACTCTTAGCATTTAAAAATCTTTAAATAGAGGCATCATTCTTTAGCAAATCCTCCACAATCTACATGCTCCACAATCATTCATGCAAAGTCACTCTCTTCAGGAGAATTTATTTTTCTCATCATCACTCCACCATCTTCAAAGCAGTTTTATCACATTTGCTTGTCTGAAGGGGTTGGGAAAGGGCTATTTTCTACAATAGCACCAATCCACTATGAAATAAAGATACTTCATGTTTTTCATATGCTTATTTGGCTTATCTTTTTGTCATTTGTTTGCATTTGGGAAGCAATAATGTATTATTTCATAGGGATCTTAGGTTTACTTGTTTTGAACTGATTAACCAAGGTAATGGTGATTATTGTTTCAAGAACATTACAGATTTAGGGTCTACATTTTGCCGCTAGAAGGAGGGCCATGCATTCTAGTTTTAACAATCAGTTGTATGCTTGTGGAATTCAGTTTCTATGTATGCTAGATCCATTTAGTTTCTAAATTCTTTTCAAAATGACATTATGGTTGCTAGCTTTATGCTTATCAGATGCATTTTCTTAAAAGTTTTAAAAGACCTTTTAATCTATGTCCTTGCGTAGCTTCTTTCACTTGTTAAATGGAATTTGCTTGAAAGTTTCTCAGAACTTTAGCATGTCTTTTTGCAATCGTGACATTCCCTAAGATCACATTTCGAAGAAGTATTCTGGCAAAAAGTTCACATGCCTTCTCTATGCTTTGCATTTGGCATATGTGCCTATTGAATAATGCCATGTATTCAGCTTTCAATCCATTTTTTTGCATTAGCTTGAAAATTCCCAAGCGCCATTTAGAATCTTTAACTTCTATCTTACTATCATCAATAAGGTCTTGTATTGAATGTTGAAGTTTATTGCAACAATTAGTTTTATGTCCTTTGTGTCTATGATAGTCGCAAAAGTGATCCTCATTCCACCATAGGGGTTTGACTTGTGGATTATATTCTTTCATCTTAGGTAGCGTTATAATATTGTTTTCAAGGAGTTGTTTTTTCATATTCAAGCGATTGTCCCAATGGTGTAAAATTTCATTTAGGGAAGCTTCTTTTCTTTTCTTTTCTTTTCCTTTATTTGAAGATTAAACTTGAAGGTTGTAGATAGGTGATTATGTTTTAGTTTTTTTTGCATCAACAACTCCATCATTGACCACATACTTGTTCTTTACCCAAAAAGGTGTGTTGTTGCTTGAACATGATTTTTGATCTTTGTCATTATTAAGTTTAATAGTTCCATCATTGATGAGAGTTTTTTCAATTCATAATCCAATTTCTATGGCTTCATCAAAGGAATCCAAGCATTTGAGGTGAAGTTCCCTTCCAACTTCCTTGTTCAAATTTTGACAAAAGAGGTCAACTAGTTCTTTGTCTAGAATGTCATAAGGTAATCATTTTGTTTAATATCTCTATCTTTGTAAAAATGACAAAAAATATTCTCCTTGTTTTTGTTTGGTGTTAAAAAGGTTTATCATGGTCATTTTAAGTTCACAGTTGAAACTATAATTGGAGACAAATTTATCAGCCAGTTCTTGAAAATATTTGATGGTCAGGGGTAATCATGAAAACCATTCCATAGCTTCTCCTCCAAGACTATGAGGGAATAATCTCATAACCTGTATGTCTCATTAACTACAAAATCAAAGGTAGTAGCACAAAATTATCTTAAGTGGTCTTTAGGATATCATTTTCCCTTATATTTATCATGTTTCGATATGTCCTAGTGACTAGGAAAAGGTGGCATCGATATGCTTGGATCAAAAGGATAAGGACATATATCTTAAATGGAGAACTTGTAAGATGATTTTTTACTATTCTTGAGAGTATCAAATTCCTGTCTCAATGCTCTAAGCTTATCCAAAATAGGATTGTTTGTAGGTGCAAGTTTTGACATCTTTGAAGATCTCTTGTAACCAGCTTGTAAATAAAAGGGTAGGTGATCTTTGATTCTATCCCCATTATCTTTTTTTGTATGCTTAGGTTCACTAGATTCATATTTTTCATTCATCATAAGGATATGTCAAAATCAAGAGGTAGTTTGATTCCATCATCAACAAGGGCCTTGAAGTATTGTTACAGATTATGTTTGACTACCTCTGTAATAATTTTAGTGAATCTATGATCATTAAGTGCTTCATTTATATGGGATTGAGTTATTTCTTTGTTATCAATTTCATTTGTTTCACTAGTTGCAACACTAATGTCATAGTCCCCATCAAAAAAAATTTCCCCAAGGTTTCCCTTGAAACATTTTTATTCTTGTATTAGGGGTCATAGGAAATTGTTATGATCTTCAACCCAGGAAAAGATAATGTATGAGACCTAAGATTAGGATATGACTCTAAGATGAGATATGAGAATAGTATGGTATGATAAGCTTGATATAATAAGAATGCAAGATCTCAAAGGCAACTCTAGGTTCGAAGCTGGTTATGATACAAGGCTTTACATGTGCTATGATGGATAGACACAAGGACAAAAGATCAAGAGAGGGTATGTAGGAGATGATGAACTCCAAGAGGATTTCCCTACTCAAGGATAATGGTAATTCCCTAACTCAAGGATGATAAACATCAAGTGATATAGGCGATTAATAGCCAAAGGTTTGATTTCAAGACCTAAGAAGAGTAGCTTAAGTGCAAGCTAAAGGTTTGTTTGAGAAATGATGGATATGCAAGGACTAAGTGGAATGCAAGGATTGAAATATTAGAATTGATGAATCATGCCTCCAAGAGATTTAAATGATAGGTTCATTTTGAATGTTTTTTATGTTTGACTTTTTAGGGTTTTGCAAGGTTGAGATGTTGCAGATTCCTAGGTGTGCAAATTCCTAGGTGTGATGTTTGGTTGTATTTTTTTGAACACCCAAGCAAGACACAAGTAGAAAGAATTTTTTTGAGTTTGATCTTGATGTAAAATGATAAATACTTCGAAAACACTTTGCACAACCCAAGATTTTCAAGAGATACCACTCGCTAGATCCCCACTTGGATTTCTCCGGCCACTTAAAAAAGGTGGACATCTAGAGACTTGGTCGCACTGACTCCCACTTACACGACACACACTTCTCGAGCACACCAAGTCTTATTCTCCAAAGAGGAATTTATATCTCTACACATGAATAGTGAAAACATGGGGCAGCTTTAGAATGACCGTTCTTATGCTAGCAAGTGAAAGGGATTTTAGCAACTAAACAATTGGTTCTTAGTAAGGGATTTCATTCAAGGTGGCCATACATGCAAAAATATTAGCTCAAGATTATTTCAATGAAGAGGCCTCCTAGTCCTTTCCTAAGAAGGATTTTTACGTATCACACAAACACTACGGGTGGCACTTGTCGGTTATGACACATCTACACCTGTTGCTTATGATTTTTGTCACAAACACATTTTTTATACAACGGTTTGAAAGAGCTTGGCTTTAGCTTGTTACCACTTGGTTCAAACTCCCACCTTTTGAAGTAGTGTGGCAGGCCCTCTAAAGGTATAAAAAAGCAAGGAATTATGTTATTTTTGATCTCCTAGCTTGCATGAAGCACAAGGAGAGAGAATACACGTCTTTGTATCACACTCGCATGGGGTTCATTTTAATTCCAAATCCAAATGTTTGGGTGGTTATGTAAAATGTCAAAGGAATGCTTCTGATTCTCATGATCACCAAGTGGCGTGAGAGAAGAGTATACACTTTCAATGACAAAAATGCAAACCACAAAACATGGCAAACACTTGTTCATTTTAACCCTACTTATCATGTCAAAGGAAACACTTGAGTTGTTTTTAAACCAACTAATCTAAATGTGATCTAATCTAAAAAAAGAAGAAACAATGTTTCAAGATAGATCCTCCAACAATTGAGCCTGCAACACACTGATTAGTAGTTTGAGTCACTAGTCTTCGACAAACAAGAGTTTATGTTTTTTTATTTTTCAAGTCTCAGACAAACTAACTTGCACAAAATCCAATTGAACAAAATTGGCCCTCAAATAAAAAACTAAACTAACATTAACCTAACTAACAAAAGTTTAAAAAAAAAATCTAAACCTAGCTAAATTAATCCAACCAAATTAATCTAAACTTAAACTAATCTAAATTAACAAAATTATTTGGGTGAAGCCACAATAGTGGTTTACAATTCAGGTGAGGAAGGAAAACTCACAAAAAATGACCCCAAAGAAAAAAAAGTTATTTTGGGGGTTCGTACGAACCTACTGGTTCGAGCGAACCCATTAGGGGTTCGTTCGAACTAGGGTTCAAGTGAACCCCTTTGAATTTTTTCCGCCAAAAAAAAAACCCAAATGCATAGCAAAGGGGTTCGGTCGAACCCCCTTGAAGGGGTTTGCTCGAACTAGGGTTTGGCAAGCGAACCTCTTTGGGTTCAGCCGAACTCCTAGGGGTTCGTTCGAACCCCCCTTGCCCCTCATCCCCCTGCCAAGACACAGAAAAAGTCAATTTTTTTACGCTTCAGAGCTCGGGTTGAGGATGAAAATGGAGGAGTCTTCAGAAACCCATTTTGAATCAGGTAGGTCTTAGAATGAGCTATCCAACGAATATAATATTAATATCTTTTGATTTTATTATGTATTTGTTTTTTTAGTTTTATTAAACATTGGTTCTTCACCGAAAATGAACGTCTATGTTCTGCACATGTGGAAAAATAGCATATTATCAAAAAACAATTTTGAAAAATATGAGTGCACTAGATATTGAATTCCTTGATCCAACAAAGAAAATAAAATTGAATTTCCATATACACAAAAAAAGTTATGCATTATATGGTCGCGCTATGTCTGAATTGTAATTGGTTTGACTTCAAAACTTGATTAAAGAAAAAATATTCAATAAACAACTATCTAACTAAGTGGAAGCACTAGATATCGGAGTTAAAAATTTAAATTTGAAAGAATTATAATTTTATCCTTCATGGAAAAAAAGTTATGCATTATACGGTATGCGTCACTTTTTGAAAATGTCATTTTCTGGAAAAAACTAGTTTTTGTGGGAGATGGAAAAAGGAATGCAATATGATTCCAAAAAAATTGAAAAAAATATTTTTAGAATCTACAAAGAAGATGTGATGAGACTCTAGTTTACATCATCTTCAAATTCCTCATGGTTTAGCCACTATAGGTGCCCGAATGTGAAGATTTAGTTAAAAATAATAATTTCAGTGTCTAGTTTGGCCAAAAATTGTAAACCACTATTGTGAGATCACCCAATTACTAAAATTAATTTAAACTAATACTAAAAATTAGTTACCAAAAATTAATGTAACTAACTAATAACTATCAAATTAATTCTAAGTTAATCTAAAATTAATTACTAACATTTAATTCTAAATTAGTTCTAAATTGCTTTAATCTAAAATTAAAATTAAATTAAACTAACCGAAATTAATTTAAGTTAACTTAATCTAATTTAAAACTAAAAAAACTAATTTAAATTAAAACTAAAATTAAAATCTAAAATCACATTTTAATGAATGCACTCCGTGCGCTCAACTAATTGTCAGCTGTGGCGAGCCCTCATACACATGGCTCTAATGAGGAGAAAATAGAGTTGCACATTGACTACTACAAACATTTTCTTGACACTGCCCGGGTTCACAGAGAAGCCACAAAATCTGAAGAGCAACATATGTCTATTATTTTGTGTACGTCTGTTGAAGGGATTTATAATTGTTGGTTATGGTTCATGAACATCAACTAAAGTGTCGATAGTAATAGAAGATGGCTTAAGGAAAGTTATGCCCAAGGCTCAGTTATTTGATGATGCAGTGTATAAAGGACGGGAACTTTGCAGTCTAATGTTTGAAAAACAAAAATACAAATGTTCCAAGGCTATTTTTGTAATTTAGCAATAAAGTTCACACGATATACACAGTTGCCTTGGTAAAAATAAAAAAATGAACTTAAACTCCATGAAATACAAATTCACTTACATAAAAATCATTGGGAGAAAAAAAAATGGTAGTTGAGATGCCAAACAACATGGGTATGTCAACTTCCAAATTCCAAATTTGATAGGGTTCAAAATGGGTATGTCAGGAAAGTCGTGATTGCAGGATGAAATGATGTAATTGCATGAGAAATTGAAGTGATTGAAGGATATGTTCAAAATAAAATTCCCTGAAAATGCCGTGACTGTAGGATATGCTCAGAATGAAATGAAGTGATTGTAGGATGAAAAGTTGTGATTGCAGGATATGTTCAAAAAGTGACTTGATTACAGGATGTGATTGTAGGATATTTGTTTTTCATTTTACTCCCTAAGGCAGGTGCGATGTCTAATCATTGCAGACACTATGTATATATACATAGCTACTGTATATTTCTAATTGCCCAATCTTTTTACCCATTGGACTAAACCTCAAGACTTAATGATTTTGTCAACTAAAGTTCAATGCTAAAGGAGAGCATGGAATATTGGAATAATCTCTAGTGTTGTAAGGCTTGGGATATTTTGTTTATATAGAGATTTTTGGACTCATTCAAGAAGATTTCGCAGTAAAGACCAATTTTACGATAGCGAGAAAGAACTCGCATGCCAATTGAGTGTCCCGGGCATTCAAAATTTGGTTCATCCAACTGACTAAATTGCTAGACAAGGGCTCCTGAGGAATGCCTTACAAGAGCTCGAGACATAGATGGTTTGGGAGTGGCTACAAAATCCAATACCTTTCACGAGATGCGTCAAACACCAAGACCATTTCGAAACTACAAGAGATTGAATTTCTTTTGAATTTGAAAGATGGAGATGGCAGATTCTAGTTTTTGCGATGAGTATGCTCTCTTATTGCATAGGGAATGACATGTTGCCTATGAGAATTCAAGACCAAGCTTTCATAGAGGGAAATAGTATACAAAGAAAAGCTTTTTAAATGTCTAATCAGTATCGATTTCTTTGAATGATGTTGGGTGGGAATGAATATAGAGAAGATCATAATTTCTGGGCAGCCAGTTCCTATACCTAGTATTGAAAGAAAAAATCTAGAAGTGAGGAGTTGAAGGGTTCACAAATCAGAACATCCTTATGAAATAAAATGAATTAAGCAAAATTTAGAATCCATTTGGCTACGAAATAGGGGCATGAGAAAGCTAGAGATCACAGCTAACATAACTTAAGGAAAGTTTTCAGATCAAATTTAACAAAATACCATGCATGAATCAACAAAAGTAGTATCAAAAAATACATGTGATGAATAAATACATTTAAACAACTTGGGCATGGTCACCTAGATTCAGTGAAATGCAAACTCAACGTATAGATTAAGTTTATTAACACCTGCTAACAACATCAACATTAAACTATTTATATGCACATAGATTAAGTCTATTAATGCATGCAAATTGATTCACGTTGGATTCACCATTATGTTTATGCTAAAAACTGAAAAAGCTTATTTAAAACTATAAATCCAAGATCAAAATTTCAGCATAACATCAATTCAGCCTTTCTTAAATGAAAGCACATGCAAGAATGTAAACTAAACTATGAAAACCAAAACATGAGTATTCAAAAGGAAAAGTCACTTCATTGTTCTCCTATCATCAAGATTTTGATTTATGCATTTGGTGCACTCAGATTTTCACGAGCACAAGTGCAACAAGAAGCTATGATGAATGAAAGAAAGGATTGTATGATCGAAATTGAATATGTTCTTTGGTGAGAAGAGAGGGTTTATATAGATGTCCTCATGGGGTAGATTCAAGTTACGAGAGAGATGTGAGATAAAAAAGTGAAGTAGATAAATGCATATTTATACCATATTGCTTAATCAAGTGCAATTGATAGAAATGAGAGAGATAAATGAGCGGCTTTATGATAGGGTGTAGGTTTAGGAACTTGGATTAAAAGTTAATTTTTGAGTTAGTGAATGATTTAAATGAATGGATTTATATATGCAAATGATTTAATAAAATATATAATTGGATAAAGATTAATTGATTTAATGATTTGTGAATTGAATACATGGATATTTTAATAATAATGTGAATAGAGTATTGTGAAATGATTTATAAATAAATGATTGTGCGAATTGATAAATGCGTATAATATTTTAATGATTTAAGTAAATTAGTGAATGAATAGAAGAAAGTATTAAATGAATTAATTAAATAGATAATAACATCCATTTGATTATGTAGACATGCAAAATTAGCATCATGCATTAGGTCCATTCATCATTTAATCAAGTTCACCTTCATCCATTCATCAGGTAAATTAATTTCAATCTGCTAAGGTCATTCACTTAAATTGAATAAATTAACTTTATTTAATTTAAGCCTATCATTCCCTCTTTGATTAAATAAACCAATCATTTATTTAATTAAATCTCAAATCATCATTCATCTCCCTTTGATTTGATTTAAATCCCTAAATCAAGTCAAATTGGTCAAATCATCCTAATCATCATTAAACTAATCTAACCATGATTAAATGCTAATCCTAACCACTTGCATCCTCTAGATATCCCCACTTGCACAAATAAATCAATTTATTGATTTATTAAATCAACATTTTCACTCAACATGGCATATTCGCTAGAATTTGAATTCAAAAACAAGTGGACATGTACATCCAACAAGTCATTTATGAGCTCTTACATGTCCCTTGCACAGGTCAAACTTAGCATTAACTCTCATTTCAAATTTTAAATTTCCCCCTCTTGGACACATTTCCCAAATCTTTCTCATGCATCAACCACTCACAAGTTGACAAGTGGCCTCTTATCATTGGCTTGATCTTCATCCTACATCCTCCATGTAAATGGCACTCTTAGCATTTGAAAATCTTTAAATAGAGGAATCATTCTTTAGCAAATCCTCCACAATCTACACAACTCCACAATCATTCATGCAAAGTCACTCTCTTTAGGAGAATTGATTTTGATCATCATCACTCCACCATCTTCAAAGCAGTTTTATCACATTTGTTTATCTGAAGCGGTTGGGAAATGGCTATTTACTACAATAGCACCAATCCACTATGAAATAAAGATACTTCATGTTTTTCATATGCTTATTTGGCTTATCTTTTTGTCATTTGTTTGCATTTGGGAAGCAATAATGTATTATTTCATAGGGATCTTAGGTTTTCTTGTTTTGAACTGATTAACCAAGGTAATGGTGATTATTGTTTGAAGAACATTATAGATTTAGGGTTTACATTTTGCCGGTAGAAGGAGGGCCATGCATTCTGGTTTTAACAATCAGTTGTATGCTTGTGGAATTCAGTTTCTATGTATGCTAGATCCATTTAGTTTCTAAATTCTTTTCAAACTGACATTATGGTTGCTAGCTTTATGTTGATCAGATGTATTTTCTTAAGAGTTTTAAAAGACCTTTTAATCTATGTCCTTGCGTAGCTTCTTTCACTTGTCAAATGGAATTTTCTTGAAAGTTTCTCACAACTTTAGCATGTCTTCTTGCAATCGTGACATTCCCTAAGATCACATTTTGAAGAAGTATTATGTCAAAAAGTTCACATGCCTTCTCTATGCTTTGCATTTGGCATATGTGCCTGTTGAATAATGCCATGTATTCAGCTTTCAATCCATTTCTTTGCATTAGCTTGAAAATTACCAAGCGCCATTTAGAATCTTTAAGTTTTTCCCTAAACAGAAGTCACTGATCAGAGTATGCTAGCCCAAGTCAATGAACAACCCATAGGTGCATTGGGCGTTGAATGTGATCTCACACCGCTCAAATGGAGCGGTTGGAACTGAAGTTAAAATATGTGTGAGTAGCGTCTTTTCTTGAGTAATGTTATTAAGTGCAGTTGTCGGAGATCTCCAAATCTGCATACCTTTGAAGGAAATTTGTATCCTATGACCTAACATCATCTATTCTTGGACACTCATTTGTTAGTCACCCAACCAAGCCTTGTTTCATGGTTGTCCTAGAGTACTCTGTTGGAAACTAGTCACTTGATTTTGGTGACAAAAGATTGTGCCTTCCGCTGCCAGTTCATTATCTGATCATAATGATCTAAGACAATTTCCTACGCATTCTCTATGTGGGATTTCACTGAACTCACTAATATTATTTGAAATCACTCGCCACTTCTAGACACAACTTTAAAATGTTGGTATTATTTTCTATATATTCACACATCATAATGTGGATGCTGGTTTTTATTTCCATTGATGCTATCTACGTAGGAAGGAATGATGAAAGCGCACCTATCATTGGGATATAGAGACCAGTGCATGCCCTTGCTCATTCCTCTGAGAAAATTCAGGGTTAAGGAGCTTTATTTTCCATGGAAGTACGAGCACGAAAGGTACACACATGAGAAATGTCTTCTTGAGGCATGAAAATAGAGCCAACACGTTTCTGCCACAATAAATCATCATCAGTTTGATTATTAACTTCTAATTTGCACTGCACTCCCATCACTCTTACTTGTTGTTCAATCTTACTTCTGGCATGATGGTTAAGGTGCTAGTGATTGTGCAGTAAAGTAGCTAAGATTTCTTTTGATCTACCCAAATTGTATGTCACATGGCATTTATTCTTAGCTATTTCAAAATTTTGAAGCCTAACAACTCCAACTTCCCCTTTCAATCCTCCACCATGCAATTGTTTAGAACACTTCCCTTCCTTGCTGACATGTTATGTCACATAGTCTGCTAACTTTCCTGCGCACCACTGCATGCATTTAATATCGTACAAGTCTCCGTAGTAATTGTATTGCATTTTTTATATGTTAGCAATCTTAGCATTTACGACATGGTAACGTACTCTACACTCTAAACCCAGGAGTTGGGCATTGACTTCTAAAGATAATTGATGTGAATGATAATGACAAAAACCATGCCAAATGTGCATGACCAGAATAACAGTCATGGGTGACTTTGTCATGGCTTCTGATGGGACAAAAATTCAATGATATTGGGAGCCACTGTTATAAGGAGCATTCAAGGTGCCATCATTATAGTACCTAGATATTACTGAGGCCAAAGAGAATTTACTCGCCTATTGCTCACCTATTTACTGTATGTAGCTTCTACTCCTTTCAGTGTACTGAAAATTTAAAAATGATCAGATTAGGAGTCTTGTCACATACATTTTATTTACTCTCTCTGCATAAAATTAAGAAGCTTACATGACACACCATTGCTCAAATATCGAGGACCTCTCCCACTTGCAATTATACAAGTATTGGAAAGTGGTGGCGTATAAAGTGAGCAGGTGAAATATTGCATTAACAAGAAAAAAAGTCAACAAGATGGTCACGCCATCCATCATCAGTTTCATTCTTAAAGGAATTGAATAAGTCACCTGTATGGTGAAAATAAGCTATGAGAGCTTTCGGGGGAAATAAACAATGAAATTTACATGGAAAATTAGATAAAGTTGCATTTTGTTGCTTAGTCTTTCTAGTTATTTCTTAGTATTTGTAGCAATGCACATCATAAAATCAATCTTTTAGGGCATCATTACTTTTAATATGGATCAATGGACAATTGTTGCATAACATATCAATAAGTGATGAAGGATTATTCACTTATAAATAATCATGTTAGGGAAACTAACTTATTTAGGTCATGTTATTGATTGAAGTTTTATATGATCCTCATATGATTGCTTTCTTTATGGAATAGGTACAAATGAAGGAAAATGAAGGTACAAAAAAAAATGAGGAAAGCGAAGGTGAAATGAAGAAGAAAAAAAAAAGGAGGAGAAATAAAGATGAAATTTTGGGAAGATTAAAGTGTTTTTTAACACTTTAGTGTTTGTTTTAAACACTTTTCACAAAATTGTTTATCTTTTCATTTTAGAACACTAATTTTCGTTTGGGTTTAAAAAGAACACTTTGATTTTTTCATTGCAAAGGGTTAATATTGAAACTTAGACACCTACTAGATTTCAATTTGGGCTAAAATTGAACAAGCAACTTCACATTTGATATTGGTGTTTTAAAACGAATCAAATCATTGCTTTGAAGGATAAAATGAATGTGTGTCTTTATTGTTTTGTAATTATTTACACAAAGTAATATCATCAAAAGACGTATGTGCTTCTCTCACGCCTCACAGCAATCTTGAGAATCAAAAGGTTTTTGGTGACATTAAGTTGCATAAATAATTTCCCATACACACTTCAATTTGGGTTTAAAATTGAACATCTTGTGCGAGTGTGAGTAGAGCATCATTGCGTATATTCTCTTTCTTTGAGTCATCAAAGATTGATCGAGTTCCGGATTTTGTCTTTGCTTGCTTTTATTTATCCTAGAGGGCCTGCCTTGGGGAAAAAGTACTCACCCAAGGGAACGACTTAACCGGTAACACTCTAAAGCCAATACTATTTCCAACTAGGATATAAATGTGGGTATTGGAGTAAACACCAGTATCACGTGGTTGATTCCGACAAAATGGATCCAAAAGGGGACTCTTGCCTTATGGGTCAATCTCCATGAATGGAAAGTCTGAAATAAAACCCTTGTTTGTAGTGACCTATTAACCCATTCACTGATTTTATTGAAGTGGTGCATTGGAACTTTGATTCCAAGAAGTTACTTGCCATGTTCGATCTTGGTTAGAATATAGAGGTTAAGACTTCATTCTTAACATACCTTTATATTTTGTCCTTGGTTGCATGTAAAATAATCTCTTCTTCTACGAAGGGCATGAGGCAAGCCCACCAAGAAAAACGTACCAATTGAGCTAGGATGTTGCATTGCTTGTGAGTCAGTTTGAAACCACAGTGATTTAATCAAAAACATTAGAAAACCAACATTCAATATGAGCATCAAATCTCAAACCCTTTAGGAGAAGAAAATATCCTTGAACGAATTCACATGTTATTGCTTTCCCTTGGGATTACATCCTTAGAGGCTTCTACACATTTGGATTTCATCTGAATTTGCTTCTACTAAAGTCAACTTTAGGTAACCTTTTCCTTGATTCCCTCGATTTCGGCATAATGCACTTTGTGGGATGAAAGAGAATTAGGACATTGGACATTCAGTTGAAAACCTAATCAAGAGTTTGTTTGTGGTAAAAATAATCCATTAAGTAAAGATTAAATTAATTGGACCACACATATGTGCTTGGCATTTTTTGGTCATATGGTTTTCATGCAAACATTGGTCTTTTGATTTTGAATTACTCTTAGAGAAAAGCATGTTCTTTAGTATCTTGGTCTTGTAAAAAAGTCCTTCCTAGGTTCATTTAGGATCACATCAAACAATTCATCCCACAAACAACTTTATAGCTTTGGAAACATCATTCTAGGACTTGGGTAAATCATCAAAATAAAAATCACTTTGTTTAGCTAGGTGTATGGGAATGCATCCTTTCTCATACATTTAAATTGAATTAGAAATCCTTTGAACAATTTCATCCTAAGATAACATCCAAAATCTTAGGATTTACAAGTTCATTATACAATCAAACCAATCAAAATCAAACCCTAAGTCTAGCATTGATACAAAGTCCCTAAACGTTCAACACTAATATCATTCACCCATTTTCATCCATCATCTCATCATTGGTCCTAAGAACCTTAGAGGTCACTTTTGTAACAAGGTCAAAACACAAGAGGAACATGGAATACAAACTTGATCCATACATCATGAGTAATCCAAGTCAACTAAGCTATCAAAGCCTTACAATGCTGATTGATTATCAACACTCACATCTATACAAATAGTACATGGGATCATTACCTTCAAAAAATTTCAATGGCACAACAAGTGTGAGTATTCCCAAATCAAATATTGGAGCACATTTCCCTATGGTAGATCTAAATCCAAACCTACAAGTCTGTCAACCGAACAATTAATGCATGAACCTTCAAATGAATGATGTCATCCCACCAAATCCCTACATACCAAATGGGAATGTACCAAGTAGAAGTTGTTGAAACATGAATCTGACAAACTTTGGGATAAATATGTTTGCAAATCATACAAATATTTTTGAAAATCCAAACAAGATGTTAACGAATCCAAGTCAAGGTAACACCATGCAAAATCAAAGTTACCTAAAACACGACAATGTGGTTCCCAACACCAACAATGTTCAATTTCAACCTATCATGCCAAATCTGAGTGTCATCCCAAATCAGAACATTGTCCAAAATCAATCATAAGTACACACTCCAAATTTTCTTAAACAAAAGCCAAATCAACTATATATCAAGGGAGTCAAGACCAAATCAAGAATAAATTTGGTGAGATCAAATTCCTACGCTTACCAAAATAGTTGAGTCATTACACTAAGAGACATATCCACCACCATTACCCATATCAACATCATTCTTTGGTATAGGGCTTACCCCTTTACCTAGCACCAATCACTCCATCCAAATCACTCCACCTAACACTAATCAAGCCATCACATCAAATCCTATGAATATACCATCGACATCGCACCAACAGATGGTATCTAATCGAATGAAAACATCAATCTTGAAAAATCGAAACATGGTCTCCCAAGGGCCTATCACCTTGGTCATTCCGACCATTCCTATCACCTCGATCACTCCATATACCCCTATCACACCCATCATATCTAAACCCCTCACTACTATGATCACTCCAAGCATATCTCAACCACTCATCACTACATCCAACATGATTCTGAATCCACCACCACTGCCACCAAAACCAAATGCAGCAAGACAATATAACATTGTGCTAAAACCTCACCAAGCCTACCAAAAGGCCATCCAACAATATCTAGCCACGCAACAAGAAAGACAAGCTCAACAAGTGCAACAAGCCTCTCAAGCTACCCAACAAACACAAGCACAAACACAAAAAATGACAACTATTGAGAACAAGGATCGAGATCAATCCGTCATTGAGCACCTTAAAGCTATGTCTACTCCATCCAATGATCAAATCAACATATGTCAAAAGTCACTTTTGAATCATGATCAAAATCCACCAACAATACTCGACAATGAGCTAATTCAAGAAATATCAACATCACTTGACTCTATGGTCGAAGAAATTCACAATATCTCCACTGCAATTGTCGAAAACAATGATCAAAATCTCTCCATCGAGGAGCACATTGAGGATGTATCTACACAATCCGATGATCAACTCACCATACATCAAGAGCCACTTTTTAGTGATCTCTTTCAAGGAGTGTTAAGATTATTTGATCCTATTGACATAATGCATGATCCATTCACCTATTATCATGTTGAAAATGTCTCTACATCGCCTTATGAGTTAGAGGACATATCTCAGGAATTTATCCCAAAGCATGATCAAAATCTTTCACCAAGGTCTAGCAATGGTCCCTTACAAGACATGTTGACATCCTTTGACCTCATGGTTACAGCTATTGAAGGAACCCTAAAATTGATACTTGAAGATATTGAACCACTTACCATGTCTAATGATGACATCCAAGAAACCTTTATAAGAAATCCATCCTTTGAAGCTGCCCCATGTCAAGAACTTGATTCAAAGCATGTCGAAAGTAACTCTGAAATCATTCAAGATCAAGAATTTGTATCTCCAAGATACTACAATAAGCTAATGGACACTCTCCTATCTATGCAAGATGATCATATCCATGTAGCACATACTTCTCCATCTACCCATGAGGTGCTTTCTATGGATGGACACGTAGATGACCTTCATTCAGAATAGGATTCCTTTACTCCTGACATTACTACACAAAAAGAGTAGGTTATTAACAGTCAGGTGAGTTATCAACATCAGGATCAGATATATCCTGAATTCGGACTAAGGACATCATAAATAAAGATATCCAACATTATCTACTCAAGGAAACAGGTATGACAGAACATGATATTTCAAAGTTAGTAAAGTGGCAAATTGAAACAATGCCATCTACAGTGGTCAGTTGTTAGAGCATGTTTACTGAACAAGACATCTCATAACAGGCAAAATCAAGGAACGAAGGTAATACTTCCACAATACTGGGGGCAACTATGTCTCAAGCAAACATCAACATAGGGAGCACAAAGAATCCTTATGATGAAACCAATGCCAATACTACAACCAGTCACGCCATGAATCTTCATCCACCCATCACCCCATCCATGAATTGGGACCAACATCAAAGAAAGAATTGAATCAAAGTACAAAAAATGTTATCAAAGAAAAATAATTAGAAAAGCATAATGGACAAATCAAATACATATGGATACCAAAGAATACAAAGAAAGATCCTCCCTATCAAACTCCATCAGTCAAAGAAACTATGGGGAAAAATAAAAAAGGGAAAAGTATCCATCAAAGATTTCCACAAAAGAAAAAGCAGGCTTTTCAAGTGACGTAGGTGTATCAAGCAGTTGGTCCTAATTCCATGCGCACTTCTGTATCCACCCATCATTGCTCATCTTCCCAAGTTTGGAGAGTTAAAGGCTCCAAATTGTCAACCAATCCATCTTTTATCCCAAAATACACTCATCCACACCTCCACACATCATATCCAATTCTCACATTGACCATGTATTGGCAATGACCCTTCATCATAAGGATTATGAAGGAACTCTATCACGATGTATGCACAAAGGAAAAGTTAACCCTGATATCAATAAAGCAGATCAAGAATTCCAAAAGTTGCATTTAAGTGAATGTATCTTAGCAAAGAAACTCCTTCAAGAAGGATATAGATGACACATTATGACAGGGGCATCTACATCAACAACACCTTGTGGGTCAGCATGAGCTTAAAATCTTTTAGAAAAAAAAAAAAAAAAAAAAATCCAAAAAAAAAAAAAATCCAAAAAAAAAATAAATCAGAAAAAGAATTGAAAGTTTACAGTAAAGAGAAAAAAATCGTCCTCTAGTGAAAACCACTATGGTGGTGCTTTGGGAAAGACCATGATGAAAACCTAGCAAACAAGCATCATGTGTAGAATCGAGCATCTATGTGCACCATTTCAGGAGGAAGCATCTCATCCCATCCATAATAAATCGAGCATTACATCCATCTTAGCCATAATAAATCCACCCATCCATGAACCATTTATCTAATCCATTTTCATCTATCTGCATCCACCATCCAAGTTATCTTGATCTTGATGAAATTTTGGGGAACACTTTACGCTTGCTTATGGTAAACATCTTAACATGGTCTATTTTCATGAATCCTATCCTAGGCAGCATTATCTGATCCATGAAGCACTATCCAAATGAGCATTTTGAATACCTTATATTATCACAAGATAATCCATATCCATCCATCCATACATCCATATGAGCATCCACCCATCACATTCCATACATTGCTAGACACTGGGGGCAAATATTTACATCTTTCTTTTAGAATAAATATTGATCTATATCCTTCGCCTTATGTAGCGATCCAAACATTGGAAAACATGAAACCAAATTGGTCAAAGCATTTGTGATCCAAAATCCAAATCACTAGCCCATGGCATATTTTGACAAGAAGATGTTCCTTATCACTCTTCATCTTTCATCGAACATCAATCCAAACAAATAATTATCAGTTGCATCTAAGTTGCACCTCAAAATCACATCCAATCATTTGAACAACTTTTGTTCCAAATCAAGCTTCATCAATCCTGATCAATCAAATCCAATCAATCCATAGTCCTGGGATATCCTTCCCGATCATTGTGTTGCTTAACACTATCCTTGCATTGTTGTGTATCCTCAACAATGTTATCATCATCAATCCTTATCAATCAATCCTTGTTTTTGTGCATCCTCAAAAATGTTATCATCATCAATCCTGATCAATCAATCCTTGCATTGTTGTGTATCCTCAACAATGTTATCATCATCATCAATCCATTGATTCGATCAATCAACCTTAGCTTGGTTTTTAGCAAAATCTCAAAATAGAGCACTGATATCATCGCAGACATGTCTATATCCTAATCGTCAAAATCATGAAAATCCAAAACATCAAAATTTCAAAAAATCCAAAAACATTGAAAACATATCAAGAAAATAAAAAATCAAAAACATGGAATCTGAACTACGTCATCTCTGAGCTTAAATGTAGGCAAGGCTAATCTTTGATCATCCCCCGAGACATCAAAATCCAAAAAAATTCAAATCATCAAAATCCAAAACATTTGAAACACATCAAAATCCAAAAACATTCAAAATGCAAACCAAACCAAAAATAAAAAATGCAAACATTTGAAAAATCTAAAAACACCAAAAACAGCCTCAAAACATTTTAAAAATGTCAAAAACATCCAAATATTTTAAAAAATACATCCGTCTGATCTCTCTTGCACCCGCAATAATCAATCATCCATAATAAACTGACCATCACCTTCATCCTTTGGTAAAACAAACATAAACAATCACAACAATCAGCAAAAGCAAACAAAAAATCTTTAAAACAAAATCAAACTCTTGATCACTTTCAAACATGTCAATCGACCTTATATCAATAGCCTATCAATCAACTTATCAAACCATCATCATCCTATACAATGCATGTCCTAGGATATATCGTTCTGACAATGGACATCATTTTGGATATCACTTTGGATTCTTATCCTATCAAAACAAATCCATTTGGCTAGAGATATGAAGAACATTGACTTGTTTGTATACTTGATCTTTTCTTTTGAATTATCTTATTGCGCTCATTCCAAGGACCTCTCGATGATATCCAAATGAAGGATTTAGAGAGATAGGAATGGGGCAACGATCATTATCTTTTGTTTGTTGTGTTTGTTGGACGTTCTTGTAAAATAACTTGGCGAATACTTGCTTTGTTAGGTATGTCCTAGCAAGGTTTTCGTATGTTAGGTGTGAACAATAATAATCTTATCTGTTTGTTGAGTCAAAGTCCATCGCACTAGGTACAACACCATCCTGGTTCTTTATACCTTGATGCATCGTACCTACGTGTGTTATCAAACATAAGGTAAGTAGCCCTTTTGAAATCCCAATCCTTGATAAGCAAATCATCATCATTTATCATCATCATCTCTAATAAAGTCTCGTCAGATCATGGACTTGTGGGATCCTCTTGTCATCATCTCATTTCCGCATTAACATCATCATCACCAATGCATCCATCATGCATCCATCCTTCATCCATCATACATCCATCCTGCATCCACAAAACCGTCAGCATGCCACATATCATTCATATCATGCATAATAGGAAACATCGATCATTTCACATGCATTGCATTTTCATCATCATCATAATATAGATCTGCTAGTCTAAGCATCTCATAAATCATCCATTGCATAATCATAGCATATCACATCATCAATCTCATCCATCATCACATCATATCATCATTTAAGTTGTTTAGGATAATATAGATTTGTTATTCTAAGCATCTTAAAATCATCTCATTTACTTCATCATCCATAACCATCCATTTTGAACCTCTTTATCGTGAGATCGACCCTCAAATTGAATCTTTTCACTCGATCTCTCGAGGGGGCAATGTACTAGTGTACTTTCCATTGTGGCATCCGAAAAAATCAGATTTTTTTGAATTTTGATCACGACAAGTTTATTCTTTGAACCAACACAACAAGTACATTGCTTCAAAGAGGGGCAAAATGTAGACATGCAAAATTAGCATCATGTATTAGGTCCATTCATCATTTAATCAAGTTCACCTTCATCCATTCATCAGGTAAATCAATTTCAATCTCCTAAGGTCATTCACTTAAATTGAATAAATTAACTTTATTTAATTTAAGCCTATCATTCCCTCTTTGATTAAATAAACCAATCATTTATTTAATTAAATCTCAAATCATCATTCATCTCCCTTTGATTTGATTTAAATTCCTAAATCAAGTCAAATTGGTCAAATCATCCTAATCATCATTAAACTAATCTAACCATGATTAAATGCTAATCCTAACCACTTGCATCCTCTAGATATCCCCACTTGCACAAATAAATCAATTTATTGATTTATTAAATCAACATTTTCACTCAACATGGCATATTCCCTAGAATTTGAATTCAAAAACAGGTGGACATGTACATCCAACAAGTCATTTATGAGCTCTTACATGACTCTTACATGTCCCTTGCACAAGTCAAACTTAGCATTAACTCTCATTTCAAATTTGAAATTTCTCCCTCTTAGATGCATTTCCCAAATCTTGCTCATGCATCAACCACTCAAAAGTTGACAAGTGGCCTCTTATCATTGGATTGATCTTTATCCCACATCCTCCATGTTGGGCACTCTTAGCATTTGAAAATCTTTAAATAGAGGCATCATTCTTTAGAAAATCCTCCACAATCTTTCATGCAAAGTCACTCTCTTTAGGAGAATTGATTTTTCTCATCATCACTCCACCATCTTCAAAGCACTTTTATCACATTTGCTTATCTAAAGGGGTTGGGAAAGGGTTATTTTCTACAATAGCACCAATCCACTATGAAATAAAGATACTTCATGTTTTTCATATGCTTATTTGGCTTACCTTTTTGTCATTTGTTTGCATTTGGGAAGCAATAATGTATTATTTCATAGGGATCTTAGGTTTTCTTTTTTTGAACTGATTAACCAAGCTAATGGTGATTATTGTTTGAAGAAGATTGCAGATTTAGGGTCTACAAATTAATAGACAAAAAAAAAGATGGTTGTGAGGAAAATTTTGGAGTGTTTACAAGCACATATTGGTCGTATGTGTCTCACCTTGTCGGATTACTCACCTAGTAGACATTCGGAACTTTTGTTGCCTCGGAGTGAGTGTGCATTTTTTGACAAACAACCTAGATCTGATCCACATCGTGTTGGAAAAATGATCAAAGCTTGATCCACCTTTTTACTTTTTATTTTTTGTTCTTCTTTCTAGGTATTGACATTGCATGTTTGCGTATCTTGATGCTACATGTATCATACACCTTGTGTGTGTCCTCTTGTACTTATGTCAGTTTCATGTAGGATCTTGGATCCTGTGGGTTAGACCACTCCTTGATCATTGTTATCCTAGACCATCTGCATCAGTACACTTGGAGCCCTCTTGAATGTCTACTTTAGTGTAAGTTTGAAGCAAGTTCATCCTCTCACTAAAGTGTCTTCCTTGCTTAATTTGGGAATAATTAATGATAAAGTAGACTTGATATTTTCTTGATTTAGTGTTGTGATGTGTTTTACACATCCACATTAGGTTTAGGGACCTTCTAAGCCGAATAAATCAAACTATGCCCTAATTTAGTGTTGTAAAGTCTATTTATTTACATATACACATTAAAATTTAGGAGGCTTGTAAATTAAGTGGACCTAATCTAGTGTTGTAATGTGTTTTACGCATGCACATGGGATTTGTGACCCTTTTAAGCTAAATAGACCCAATTTTGTCTTAATTTAGTGGTGTAAAATGTATTTATTCACACTTTCACATTGGATTTTGGGCCCTCTTGCATTTATGACCTTAATATCATCATTAATAGGCCCCTAAGATCCTATATTGTGCATCCCAATGCTTATTTCAGCTAGAAACATGACAAAATCATTAAAAACATAAAAAAATTTGAAAACCCACCTTGAAAATCTAGGGTGGGACTCATTCACCACCTTGGGCGAATGAGTCCCCTAGGTGGAACCTATATGCCAAAAGTGGCGAATGAGTCCCATTTGGGGCTTTTCTTAGGTTTTGAGCTAAAAATTTGGGGTTTAAGTTCAAATTTCATGAATGTCAGCCTATGGGATCCAATTAACGGGATATTAGATGGATTTCCTATATAAATGAGTTTTCAAATCATTATTTCATTAAGCCTACATGATTTCAAGTCAAGCACTCAAGAGTTAAGCATTCCAAGACTTTACAAGATCATCAAGAGAGCATTCAAGAGTAGATTTATTCATCAATTGTTGCAAAAATTCAAGATCCCTCATCATGTCAAGGATATCAAGCATCAAGAATGTTATTAAGCTAGTGTTGTGATGTAGTATTGAATATCCAAGATCAAGATCTAAATCCTTCATGGCCATTTCATGTTGAGTTGAAGATTTACAAGAAATCATTTACAAGGAATCATTCAAGGTATCATTGTTCATGATTCATGTTCTATGTTTCCTGTTTCATGCTTTCATTTCATTATCTCATCATTTGGTTTGATTACCTACAAGGGGTTTGACCAAGGAAAACCCCTATTCACTAACAATCAACAAGTTTTACTCCTCTTTACATGTGTGATTGCAAATCTAGGTGTCTTGGAGCTTGAAGGATCATTGAAGATTAGGTTACAAGCTTGGAGAAAGTTGTTGGAATTTTCCCCTCATTTGCAAGGTTGCTATATTCACAAAAAGTCACCTACAGGTCCAAAATCAGTAGTTTCAAATTCAAAAATCAATTTGGGAAAAAAAATAGGTGTTGAAGTGTAGATCTGGACTTTGAATTCCCAAAAAAGTGGAACAAGACTGATTCACTAAAAGTGGTGAATGAGTCCCACTACAATTTTTTTTCAAGATTTTTGCAAATTCAGATACCTTTTTTCCATAAACCTGTTCCTGTGGAAAAACCCTAATTTACGACTGATTCACCCAGATTGGCGAATGAGTCCCATTAGGTCAAAATTTTAGGTTTTCTAGTTTTTGAAAGCTCATTCAAGTCTACTTCAAATTCCTAGGTGCACACATTCCATCCTACAACTTGTTATTCTATTTTATATACATTTTTAGGTCATCTAGTTGAAGTTAGCATCATATTAGGGTTTAGTATTACATCTTGCATTGAATTTGTCTTTCAAAGCCCTAGCTTGGTGATGAACACCTCATTAATCTCTCAAAATATCCTAGGATACCTTATTGTTAGGTCTCTTTCCCCTTTCTTCATTGGATTGAGATCTCTTGGGCATCCTTGAATGTGGAGCATAGAAGTTTCTTGCCCTATGTCCTAAACCATAAGTGACAAGAAATTTCTATCTTACAAGAACAAGGATTCATCAAATGAAAAATATTGAAGCATCTCTAAGTTCTGTGACTCTTGAAAAGGAGAAAATAAATGATTAGATGAATGGCGATGATGCAAATGTGGAAATGGTGAATATGGAAGAAAATGTGATTATAGAGACAAAACCAACTATGTTTTCAAATTCAACTTTGAATGGTATGAAAATAGTGATCATGCAAAGAACTTCGGGTATGTCTTCAAATACATCATTCAAAAAAATCAATGCAACTATTCAAACAAATCAAGGTATGTCTTCAAACCCACATTTTGTTGAAATTGATATTAATTATTAAAGGAAGCTAGATATACCAATAATGATATCAACTATACTAGTGAAATAATGGAAACAAAAAATAAGAATGAATTCCCTTGTATGAATGAAAATGAGAATGAAATCCCTTGTATTGATAAAAATGAGAATGAAATCCCTTGTATGGATGAACATGAGAATAAAATCACTTTAATTTTTAAATAAATTTTAATAGAGTTTTGTGCAAATTTCCTAGTTTTGGTGTATTGAAAAATGAGAAAATTTGAGTATTTTATATTGAATATGATGTTTTTATATGTTTCAACAAAAGTATACTTAATGAACTATTGAAATGGATCTTGGGGAAATATATTGTGAAATTTGGATGAAAATGTAATTACTACATTTTTTTCTATGCCACATTCATTGGAGGATGTGACAAGCTTAGAGTGTAGGTATTAGAAAGGGTTATGGGAGTGGCTCCCAACATGCACATGGTCCAAAGTGTCACATAGGAGTTCATGATGATTTTTTTTTTAATTTTTCGTTGCTCTTTTTTCAACCTTGATACTCTCATAGGAGAGACCCATGGCTTTGGCAATTAGCTTGTCAAAAACTTTAAACTTCACATTACCAATAGTGAGGTCATGTGTTTAGTCCATGATTTAACAAATTTGGAAGTTAAATTGTCATTTTAGCCTTGCATGGTTTCAAAAAAGTGTGAAACCACCTCTTTGGAAGAGCTCCTAGAGTCAATATCTTGCTTCAAAGCCTCACATGAGACAAGTTCCATGTAGAGTCTCAGATACCCGTCTTACGAAATACAAACACCCACCCGAGACACAAGAGAATCGAGAAAGGGAAAGGAAGGAAGTAGGGAAAAATAGAATAAAACCTTTAACCCTTTTTCTAGAAAATGCTAATTTTCTTTTTAGTATTCAAGTGGAAGTGTAAATAGAAAGAAATCTTATTTCTTCTATCTAGATCACCCACAGTGGAAGTAAAAATTCTATCATAGCACATAACCACCATCATCTTGTGGTGAGTAACTATAATAGAAAAAATAATGATATCAAGAAGGATAGGTCCCTTAATAAGGGAGCAAAAAGGAAAATGCATGAGCAGGATGTAGATATCCAAGTTGTCTCTAGGAGTAAGTTTCCAAGTGTGAGCCAAAGTACAAGCAACACCCTCGGCCCAACAATCAAAGATTTCCCTGTAATTAGTAAAATAATTATAAAAAAGTAGTAAAAAATATTGAGATATAATTCCTCATGAGGGCCTTAGGGATATTATTAATACTATCCATGTAGATCTCTTTCCTTGAAGTAGCGGAAAGAACAAGACACTACAGAGGAATTAGGATAGCTAAGCATAGATTTCCCAAAATATATGGAAAATCTAGCATGACACCAAAACTAGCCTTAGAGTGAGTAGTCTGTTGGCGTATTACATTGTAACTAGCTGTATACAGTTACTTAACTGTCTCCGTTCAACCACTTCACTTCTCAACTGCTTCACTTCCTCCTTTCTATAAATGCAGATGTAATTTCAAATATTTATCAATCAAGTACATTCATCGATCCAACGATGAGAAAGGTGTTTCTTCACATTTGATATAAGTTTACTGTGCACAGGGATAGGAAGCATGGCATTGAAATATGACACAAGTTTGAGCCAAGGGTGAAAAGGTAACTACGTCAAAATTCTTGTGCAAATCGTGACTATTCTATGCATGCCTGGGGAAATCATCAGGTTGCTGCATTTTGCACTAAATGAAAAAGGCACTAAAATTTGTGTGTGTGAATAATGAAGATTGGCGTGAATCATTTTAGCCTACCTGAGCAAAGCCAAGTAGTCGATGAAAGAGCAAAACTTGGAGAATGATGAATGATTAAAATTATTCCATGTTTAATCTGCTATTTTGAGGCAATCATTAGCAGTTAGGAAAAAGCGATGGAAGACTCCAGTGTATGAAACAAGTTTTTTTATTGAAATAATACCGTGGCACAGAAATTTAATGTAAGCCCTCATGAGAATTGTCAAGGAGATTGATCGAGATTCCTGAGGATTGAATACAAAAAGTATATAAGAATAAAGGTTTGGGAAATATGTCTTCATTTCCTCATCTATTGTATTAACTGTTTTGGAATTTATCTATTGGAATGTGGAAGATCATTAGTTTCCTTAGTGACAGTTACAATAGTTTATATATATAAATATATAGTCTCTACTTTTTGCATAGATAGATTCTACTTTCACTAAAAACTGATTTCTCGTAAGATCAAATTAGTATGAGAAGGCATTGAATTTTTCATGGTTGATCACCCAAAACTATTTAAACTGGTGATAAATAACCAAATAGTGATATGATAGATAGGAGGGGTTTCAAGAACTATAGGAAAGAAATCCTTTGGATGTTTTTGATTCGTGTAGTGATTGCGGTCCCTAATTGCATTGGGTAAGGATTCTCAATTGCTTCTATGGATTGATTTTTAATTCAAGATCAATAATAGCATCATTAATTCCCAGTTTTCTCCTGCCCCTTGTATATCTTGGTTTGGTATGACTATGGACATATAGTCATCTTTCTTGAAGGTTTAGTTATAATAGATTTTTAATGATTCAAGAACTGCAAATATTCACATGGTTACTTGAAGTGACATTTGAGGAACAATTACTCAGAAATATATGAGGATTCTTGGTCATTTGCATGCATTATGTATTAGTTGTAATATGGAGGTAAGTTTTCTTGCAAGAGAAGATGCAACTCGAATTAGTTTTATGAGAATTGTAAGATGTCACAAAGTTGATATATATTATTTGAGTTATGCAAATCAAGTAATCTTACTACCAATGCTTGGGAAAGTGTATTTAAACACATTGAAACAATTTCTCAATATCTTGTAGATGAGTTTATCAATGTTGCCAATGGATCTTCAAATAGTTATCCTTGGAATTTTGAGGCTATCTTTGCTACACCTGATGAATCCTCCAAAGAATCATCCAAGACATCAAATGGATAAAGTGTAAGAAGATCACATTAGAGGCTCGCGGCGCCGAAGGATGGAGGAAATTCCATCATCTCAAGTCAGCTTCTCACTTTGAGATGATGATTTGCATGTGAAGCGTTTTTGGCTTTAATTACTTTTTTTTAGTTATTACTGATAGATTTAAAGAATACATATATTGTTGCCCAAAGAATTCATGAGACTATTGGAATTGTGTGCCTCAATCCCATAGGCCTAAACCTCTAAGTGAGCTATTTCGGTGTGACCTTTGGAATGTCCTGGCGATGAGGGTCATCAGTGTGACCTGAACTATCGGTGTAAGCTTTTTCTGATGATAGAAGTCTGGCCGAGATCGGTGTGATATTAGTTTGTCTTGCTGATGGAAGTGGTTGATGTGACTTGAGCTATTGTTGTGATTTTTCAATTTGTTGCCGATGGAGCTGCTCCTTATGCATATTGTTGTGTCTCCTGCCGATGGGTTTGCTAGTCAAGAATGTCGGTATGACTCTGGCCGATGGTATTTGGTTGGAGTGACATAAGGGCTCTATAAGAGTCTTAGTGACAGAGCATGTCTTGCCGATAAGGAGTTGGTCATCGGTGTGACTTGGGACTTCGGTGAAACCTTCTCCAATGCTTGTTCTCTTGCTGATGGTCTATTCTAGTTGATCGTCAGTGTGACTTGGGACTTTGGTGAAACCTTCTCCAATGCTTATTCTCTAGCCGATTACTGGTTTTCTGTAACTTGGTAACCTTGTCGTGGTGTTTGGAATTTCTGTAACTTCCTAACTAGACGACCTCTTCCATTGTCCCGACATCGGTGGTTTTGGTAACTTAAGAACCTTGTTGTAGAGTTATGAAGTTATCATTTTTAGTGACAATTCGATGGATGTGGGGACCACTTGGGATTTTGGGAGACTTGTTGAGAATATTGTATATTCCCAGCTTGATTCTTCGGAAATGCACAAGCAGTTAATGCGTGTGATGGTGGAGACCACAAGGAATGACCAACAGTTTGATACGATGGCTAGATGCGGTGTACGAGTAAGTTGGTAATAAAAGGACTAACTCATGGATACCTAAATTCTTTGGGATTTTGTTTATAAACTAAAGATTGTTAATATTCCAAGCCAATGTGGGATAATGTCGATGGTTGAGCTTCTTAGCAATTGAGCAAACTGAATCGGTTTGGAAAGTAGATTCCTAGAAATTGAATATGTATATTTTCCATGCTTAATATCCAGTTGAATGGTTAGGGACTGTGAGGCTAGCTAGTAAGGCTGAGGCCATTAGGATGGCTAGTAAGGTCACAGCCATGAGGCTGGCTGGTAAGGCCAAGCTGGGAGAGAGAGAGGAAGATTGAGGCAGGATTATGCTGTCGAAATTCCTCTAGATTAAGTGTCTTGGTTAATCTCTCGTGTTAATATGAACTGTATACTATGTGAGAGTATTGTAACAGTGCAAAGGTTGTATGGATTGAGAGGTTGATCAAGAAAAGGTAAGGAGAGAGGGAAACAGAACAGGGTTGTTGCCAGTTTATCTCCAGAATGAAACAATGTGTAATCTATGTGAAAAGGGCTAAGAGCTTGAGATTGTATTGTAACTCTATTTGTTGCTGAATAATACAATGGCTCGAATCTTTTGGAGTGTGGGGTTTTTTTACCAAAAAGGGTTTTCCCCGCATAAATTTGTGTGTTCTTTTTTTTTGTACCATCTTTCATGTTTAATGGTTTTGTTTGTTGAATCTATTTATGCAAGTTGTTGAAACTGAATTTACATGTGCTTCTCTTAGAAGGATTAATGTGGGAATTGAACTGTGTCTAATTCCACTTTGTGACATAGTTGTATGTGTTTTTGAGGAAGTCTATTTGAAATTAAAGTTACCGAAGGAACTACTATTCTTGGAGGTTTCTCTGAGATGACAAAATTTTTCCCTACAAGTGGTATTAAAGCCTTCTTTTGGTTGCTGGTTCTGGGTATTTCTTCTGTGAAGATTTCTTAGTCTATCAGGCTTGAGGAAATCTAGAGGAATTGGTTGATGTATTGATCTTTTAGTGAGTTGAAGTCTTGTAGTATTCAGAGACAACACATAGTTTGAAGGATGGTGAAGATGGAGTTAGTTATCTTGGCAGTGGTATAACCTTAATGTATGAGGTGGTTTTCTTTGCTTCGTGGTTGTGTCTCAGTCATGGAAGAGATTGCTTATGCTGTGTGGTATTTCCTGGTGTTGGAAGGCATTGTATTCTATTAACCTCGAATACTAAAGGCTATGGAGTTAATCATTCGATGGTTTGAAAGCTTCTGGAATAGCCTATCTCTTTCTCAGATGCATGCGCATATTGATGGTTTTTGAATTGGTTTGAAGGGGGCCTGGAGCTCTTGAAATGTTGTTTCCTTTTTTAAGGATGTATTGTACTTGCATGTTTTATGTGGTTTTGTAGGTTTTACATGTCAAACAAAATTTGTGATGATGTGGAGTTGCTGTTAAACTATTTTCTAGACCCTGGCTTTTGGGGTGTTGCTGGATGAGATGGTTGCAATTTTGCATGTGTGCTTCGGCATGGTATCAGGAGGTGAGATTCTTTCTCTATATGAGAGTGTTGGTATGTGATTTTTCACTTAGCATTCTTGTGGTGTTGCTTGTGGATTCCTTGACTATGGTTCTCATTGTGGACATGTTTGGCAAATCAGATTTGGTCATGATCTAGTGTTGGAGTCTTGGTGTCTACATGGTTATCTTCTTTGATATCTCAGTTTATGATTATAATGTGATGATGGGTTTGCATGTTCGATGAAATTGATCTTTGAGTTATGTGGTTGGTGGTTTAGCTACCCATTGGCTATAGTGAGATAACTCAGATGTGGACTATCTATATCCATGAGGTTGATGCAATGTTGGTGTAGATCTATTAGTTTGCCTTTTCTATGGTCACTTGTGCATTGGTGTGGTTGCTTTGGGATGAGAAGATGGATGGTGTTGACTACCTAAATAGTTGGTTGTAGGGACCTATAGGATGTTGTATCAGGATGTCATAGATAGCTTGGATACATTGCTTTGTGTAAGCTTTTGACAGTGATGGTAATCTCTGCTTGTTTTGGAGATCTTGCTGCCACTTGATGGACATGTTACTGTGTGGACCTGAAGAATTTTCAGATTAGGAGATGTTGGGTCATGATGCTCGAGAAGCTCATTTGTCACGGTTCAGTGGAAGCTTTAGTAATGACTCCAAATTCATCACATGGTGGTGAATGTTTTTCTTTAGTGTTGTAGATGTTATCAGGAGGAGATCTTTGATCCTATTGTTGTAGAACATTTCTTTCACATTTGTATGGACACTATTTGAAGATGTGCAACACCTTGGAACCATGGAAGACGACTGGATTCTTTGGCTAAGGTGTTGGTGGTGCTAGGTAGGTGATGTTGGTTTTGAGTTTGTTTGCTTTATGTCATGATATACTCTTGCTTATGGACTTGAGTTTTGACATTGTGCATGGAACTTAAGAACATGGTATCTCCTAAGGGGGATGTGTAGATCATGGTGTCATGATAAGTTCTTGTTTCAGATGTGTGGAGCTTTGATAGTGGTCTAGAGTTTCTCTGTGTTTCGAGTACATTGGTCATACACTTGAGAACTTCATGTTAGTGCAATAATGCAGTTTGGAGTTCAACATGGAATGATCATTTGCTGGTGCTCATGGAGGCATGGAGAATAAGGTGAGGCTATAAGTCTTTTGAGATTAGAAAGGTACTGATTACAGTTGAAAGTCTGAGTAGCCTACACCTTGGTTGGACATGAGTTCAACAAAGACCAATGAGGAGATTGCTCTTGGATAAGTCATGGTGGCTTGTATATCTTGGAGGAGCATTCTCTTTTCCCACTCTTGGTCTACTCAGTAGTTTATCTGAGAGGTATTTTCCCATTATATCTTTTAGGTGTGTTTTATGCTTTCTTTCATGATATGGATCTTGAATTGTTGTTAAATGGTTCTGGAGGATTCATGGTGGAAGGTGGACATCTCCTTCAGGTTTTGTGTTATATCATTTATTGATAAGAACTAGTAGGAGATAGTTATATGGGCTGATTTACTAAAATGGGAAATGAAATAGTTTGGTCTTCTTTGAGAGGCTTATATCCATGATTGCTTACATGTTATATTTGTTATGCTTGATCTTGGTGATTGAACGATTGGATGTTGTTATAGCGTCTCTTTGGGATGGTAAGGAGATCATACTTGACATAGTCTGCTATTAGAAGTGTATGTAGGAGGATGTTCTACAGGTATATGTTGTGTAGATTTTTCTCTATTTGGTCTTGGTGGTCTTCCTGACGTTTAGTTTCACATTACATTGGTCTAAGGTTTAGTCAGAGTTGTAGTGATCACTAGCTTGTGGTCATGTGTTTTCACTCATGTTCATGGGAGATGACATGGAGGTTCTTAATCTTTTTCCTTTGTTGGGTGTGGAGAACTTGGGAGAGCTTTGAAGACTTGTGGTGAGAGTTGTTCTTGCAGGTTATTAATTTGCAGGTTGTGCATATCATTGTGGATGTTCCTTGGTACTACATGGTTACATTTCTATGTGTTGCTATTGGTAGATTTGTTATGCCTTTGATCTTTCATATTTGGTGTTACCCATGCAGTGGGAATTCCTAAATTTGTTTTTTTTTCTTCGACTGGTTGGCACATGGAGCTTTCTTTTGGATTACATAGGTTGGTTACGTTGGTGGCATAAGTTTACTAATGTTTGATACCTTTAAGGTGTGGATGATTGGATGTTCTAGCACTTGTTTTGGGTGCTATTTTCAATCACGTGGGTTTATTAGTTGGATGGAAGCAGTCAGGATGATTGTTGTTCTAGTTGATATTCTATCTTGTTTTCTTGTTGATGATATGACAGTTGAGGTCCTTTGCTTGTGTTTGTTGGACTGGTGCTTATTCACCTTGGATTGTACCTTTCTTCCATAGGTGGCATGTAAGAAGATGATAGGGATTTTTTTTGCTTGAATGGTGGACATATTGGATGTTGGTGCAAAATTCTTGATGGAGAATGAGAGCATGTTTGAGATCTATGTGGTTTCATGGAAGGTTGTGATCAGTTGCAATGTTGGACAGTTAGTTGCAATTGGACACTTATTTTTTGTTGCAGATTGTTTGGTAGACCGATATCTGTGGAAATTTGTTGATTGGGTGTCATGAGTGTTGTTGAATAAAGACTTGTACAAAGTAAGGTCTGGACTGGTGGAGCTAGTGTGATCTTAGTTCCTAAGTGCTCTGGAGGTGTGTATGCGATCTTCGTCAAGTGGGAGATTGTTGGAATTGAGTGCCTCAATCCCACAGGCCTAAACATCTGAGTGAGCTATTTCAGTGTGACCTCTGGAATGTCCTGGTGATGAGGGTCATCAAAATGACCTAAACTATCAGTGTAAGCTTTGTCCAACAATAGAAGTCTGGCCGATATCAGTGTGACATTTAGTTTGTCTTTTTGATGGAAGTGGTCGATGTGACTTGAGCTATCGTTGTGAGTTTCCAGTTTGTTGTTGATGGAGCTGCTCCTGATGCATATCGTTGTGTCTCATGCCAATGGGTTTGCTCTAGTCGATAATGTCAGTATGACTCTGGCTCATGGTATTTGGTCTAAGTGACATCAAGGCTCTATAAGAGTCTTAGTGACAAAGCATGTCTTGTCGATAAGGAGTTGGTCATCAGTGTGACTTGGGACTTCGGTGACACCTTCTCTGATGCTTGTTCTCTTGTTGATGGTTTGTTCCAGTTGGTCGTCGGTGTGACTTGGGACTTTGGTGAAACCTTCTTTGATGCTTATTCTCTTGTCGATTGATGGTGTAGGTAACTTGGTAACCTTGTCATGGTGTTTGGAAGTTTCATAACTTCCTAACTAGATGACCTCCTTCATTGTCGCAACATCAATGGTTTTAGTAACTTAAGAACCTTGTTGTGGAGTCATGAAGTTATCATTTTTAGCGACAAGTTGATGGATGTGGGGACCACTTGAGATTTCAGGAGACTTTTTGAGAATATTGTAGATTCCCAGCTTGATTATCTAGAAATTCACAAGCAGTGAACACATGTCATGGTGGAGACCACAAGGAATGACCAACAGTTTGGTGTGATGGTCAGATGCAGTGTAGGAGTAAGTTGGTAATAAAAGGACTAACTCGTGGATACCTTAAGTCTTCAGGATTTTTTTTATAAACTAAAGACTATTAATAGTATGTGCCAATGTGGGATAATGTCGACAATTGAGCTTCTTAGCAGTTGAGTGAACTGAATTGGTTTGGAAAGTAGATTCCTGGAAACCGAATATGTATATTTTCCACACTTTGTATCCAGTTGAATGGTTGGGGACCATGAGGCTGGCTATTAAGGTTGGGGCCATGAGGCTGGCTGGTAAGACTGAGGCCATGAGGTTGAGCTGGGAGAGAGAGAGGAAGATTAAGGCAGGGTTATTGTGTCGAAATTCCTCCAAATTAAGTTTCTTGGTTAATCTCTCATGTTAATCTGCACTATATACTGTGTGAGATTATTCTAATAGTACAAAGGTTGTATGGACATAGAGGTTGATCAGGGAAAGGTAAAAAGGAGAGAGGGAAACAAAACAAGGTTGTTGCCAATTTGTCTCCATAATGAAACAATGTGTAATCTTTGTGAAAAGGGCTAAGAGCCTAAGATTGTATTGTAACTATATTTGTTGCTGAATAATACAATGGCTTGAATCTTTTGGATTGTGGGGTTTTGTACCTGAAAGGTTTTTCCCCACATAAATTTGTGTTCTTTTGTTATGTACCATCATTCATGTTTAATTGTTTTGTTTGTTGAATCTGTTTATGCAAGTTGTTGAAACTGAATTTACATGTTCTTCTCTCATAAGGATTAATGTGGGAATTTAACTATTTCTGATTCCACTTTGTGACATAGTTGTATGTGTTTTTGAGGAAATCTATTTGAAATTAAAGTTATCGAAGGAACTACTGTTCTTGGTGGTTTCTCTGAGATGACAAAAGTTTTCCCTATAGAGAATGTGACCAAGGATTATACCTTTATGAGGGTCAAGGAGACAACTTGTAGGATGCTTATCCAATAATTATGGTCAAGACCAAGGATTATACCTTTGCAAGGGTCGAGGAGACAACTTGGAGGATGGTTGACCAGTAATTATAGTCTGTGATTCAGGAGTTCATGGGAGGATGAACTCATGAATTGAGCTTGAAGCTAAAAATTTATGAGGGTTATGAGGAAACATGGAGCAATTCCACTTGATTGAAGATTTGTTTCTTCAAAAGGAAAATATTCTAAAGAATGTATACATATTTTGTAATCACCAAGTTTTGTCATGTATACCGTTGGATGGGGTCCCTTAACTAGGTGAATTAGAGCTTTTGGGGATATAGTTGTAGGAACAATGCAATAAGGGGGGAATGTTGTTGTATTACATTGTAGTTGGTTGTATATAGTTACTTAACTATCTCCATTCAACTACTTCATTTCTCAACCGCTTTGCTTCCTCCTTTTTACAAATTTAGATGCAATTTAAAATATTTATCAATCAAGTACATTCACCTTCATAGTCATATCAAGGGGGAAAATAATAGTCAAGTCTATCTTGAGAAAGAATATACTGAAAGGTTCTCAAGATATTTGAATTTAAATTCCAATAATTCCACTCAACTTAGAGCAGACCCAGGTTGCATGGAAGTTCTACAACACCATTACCTTCCATTAAGATATGACCAATTTTAATTTGATGAAAAAATTTAAGGTCCCTTCTACAAATTTTAATTATACTAAAAATATTCTAAGAAGGTGGCTTGTCATTGAGGAGGATATTCACAAAGAGTTGGAAGTCACCCTAAATTTCCATCTTAAGTAATCCTAACTATAGGAGCCACATAACCCCCCACTAGACTACCATAGTTTCAACCACATTTTGGAGTTAATGTCAATGGCCCATTTAAAACCTTCAATTAGGCTCCCTTGATCACATCTTATGGCTCACTCAATAGTAGTAGTCCCAACAATAGAAATCTCAGGGTTTCCCTTAGAACAACCATTAAAATTGAGCTTAGCACACCCTATGCATGGAGGTCTCCATTTTTTCATTTTCCTAGTAGAGATATTCACCCAATTGATATTAGTAAGGGCTTGAGATATACCACAATTTTGATTAACCCTTAACTGCATATAATTAGGAATTCTCTTAAAGGGTTGGAATGCTAGAGAGGAAAAATTATCCTAAAACTATTCTTGATGATCTGGAAAATGGTTTTGTTATTTCTTGATTGATCCCTTAAGACCATATTTTTCCTTTCTATTAGAGTGAATAATTTATCTATTCACTATGGGAAAGTATCATATAGGTTTCAACCTTTGGATAAAATATTTAAGATTTTATAAATGCACTCATAGAAAGTTCCACAAAAATTGAATGTGTGTTCCTTAGAAAGGGAATTTTATACTTATGTTGAATTATAAAGTGCAATGGGGGTTGTGTAGAGCCTTGATTAGCCATTACAGTTATAGATCCTTGTGATTCTCACAAAATGTGTGTTCCATTTATTTTCCATCACAACAATGGATCCTTATGATTCTCACCTCATGTGTTACATTGGTGGTTGTCATTGCACCAAAAGATCAACTTGTTAATGCCTGATACAACCACCAGATTTATACAAGGTCTACAAGAGGTGGTTAAGCCATGTCAGAAACCCAAGCACCACACTGCACCAAGTAGACAAAGGGACACACCATATTGCAACAATTCACCCCAGCACAAATGAGGGGTTCAAACCTATGACCTCAACTCTAATACCAATTGTTACATTTGTGGTTGTTGTTGCACCAAAAGATCGATCTGTTAATGTCTGCTACAACTATCATATTTATACAAGATACTTGGGAGGCAAATAAGCCATTTCAAGAACCCAAGCATTGTGTTGCACAAAGGAGATCAAGGGAAACACCATCTTGGAACATCATATATGTGTACCTTGATGCACACTCTTTTTCAGTTTCATGTACATCTTTTGGAACTAATTGTGAGTCTAAATTCCATGAACACTTTTATGCCCAATTTCATTTTCCCTTCTCATATCTCTTAGAATTAAGGGGGGATTATGAAAGTGTTATGGTAATGATTCTTTCAATGAATCAGTGGAGGAACCTTCTTTTTGAAGGTCTCATAAACCTTACTGAAACAACAAAAAATAGTTATGGTTTTAGTGGGAGAAAAAGGGGGGATTCACCAAAATGATAATAGATAGACCTATTATCCTTTATTCCATTAGGAAATGAGATCCCAACAAAGAATTTACTAACAACCCTTAGGTGAATCAACTCAATGTGAGAATATTCAGATTTCTTTATGCTTTGAGGATGGGGGTCAAGTTCAAACAATACTTTTGAGAGAAAAAATAAAAATAGAAAATCAACCTAATTATGCCAATTCAAACTTGAAATAACAATATGAAACTCAATATTAGCAAAAATAGAAAACTAATCACAGATCTAATAAGGGAAGAAAGGTGTTTACAAATCACCAAAAGTCACTTTCAGAAACTATCTGGGACTCATTCACCCATGGGTGAATGGGTCTTTTTTCAAGGTTTTCAGAAATATTTCGAGAGCCTTGGATGCTGATCTATAGCTTTTGATTTGTCCAAGCTTCAATGTCAGAAAGTAAAAAATAAGATCTATAGGTTAGATTCCATGATTTGGCAACAACTTTGACAACTTTTCCAATCTTTCACTTCAAGAGGTCTTCAATCCTTATTCAACCTAAATCTACAATCACACAAAAGAGAGAAAAATTGTACATTTTTGGTGAATGGGGGTTTTCCTCGGTCAAACCCTATTTGAGTAATCAAACCTTGAATTGAAATAAAGCATGAAAGTGGGAATTAAGAATGCTATGTTACCACTCAACAAACCCTTGAATAAACCTTGGTAATGTAGTTCTTGGATGGTATACAACTTGCATGAAATGGTTGAGTTGGATGTGGATCCTGATTACTTGAGTTGATGCTTGAATGCTTGAACTTGATCTTGAAACCTACATCACAATGTCAGCTCCAAAAACATGCATGATGTAAGAAGACTTTGAAATGATGATTAGATCTTGAATGCTACTATAAATCTCTAATATATCTGCTCTTGAATTCTCTTGATTATCAACTTTTCTCTTTTGAAATTTCTCTTTAATTTTTATTGTAAATCTCTTGAAAATGCTCATGAAAGTCTAGCGGAAACTTAGAAAATAACCTTGTATTTATAGGTATGTATCCTTAATTTCCCAAAATTCAAATATTGCCAACTTACATAGAAATATGGATTTAGGGATATTAAAATACTGTCAAAATCATATTTTAAATTTAGATTCAAAAGCCTAGGGAGGACCCATTCACCCATGGAAAAATGGGCACCAGGTCCCTATTCTTAGAGCACACATTGCTCAAGGTAAAGTGTTATGTATTGGCATTAATTGTTATTCTAGTTTTACCTTTGGAAATATAATTTATTAGGCGTGTAAATGAATAATAGGGCTTATTAAGGCCTAATTAAGTCCAATTTAATTAGGAGGGCGCGAAAAAGTGTGAAAATGTAAAGGAATACATTTTTCAACACTAAATTAAGGAATTATTTAGTCCATTTTAATTAGGACGGCCCAAAAAAGTGTGAAAATGTAAAGGTATACTTTTTTATACACTACACTTATATCTTGATCTCTCATATGGGGTAATATTTTAGTGGATCATATTTTGTGAGATTTTATTACTTTGAATCATAGTAATATCTGTATTCAACTTCACAAAGTTTTATTTCCTTTGTGTATTCAAAGTTGAGTAGTGTTCATATGTTCACTCATGCAATATTTCGTATCTCTTACGTTGATATACATTTCTTAGAAGTTTCTTGATTCTAGTAAAACATTAGTTCATCTTCGACAAATTTTAAAACTTTCACATGCTTTAGGAGTTCTTCATCGTCATGTTCCTATCATCAAGGGACATCTTTTCAAGAGGTCTTATCCTTCTCTTTCTCCTTTTTGGAGAGGATTTTTGTTCCCATTGAGTTTTCTCATTTTTCTCCATTTGTGAGAGATTACATTGTACATGGGTACCTCACCAAGTCTTGTAGCTAGGACCCATTTATTTGTATCTACTTTTACTTTTGTGATCTCCCCAAGTATTACTTAAGGGGGGGTGTTAGATTGAATAATTTATTTATTCACTATAGCTTAAGTTTACTTAAGTTGATGAGGTTAGACAACATCTTATTTAACTAAATGTGCAATCTTTAGGCTTCTAGGGGTTACCAAGTTATTTGGTAAGCCTCATGTGTATACCTTTTGAGGTTGGAAGACTTTCCATCTCACCTCAGATTGTTTGTTCACATGACTTTCCAAATAACAACCTAAAGAATGAGAGATGCTGGAAATGCAAGAGATGCTTCCTGCTTTACATGATTGATAAACTAGTTGTAGATGATATGCAAAGATAATAATGCTACTATGATGCTGCTAATGAAAATGATATGATGAAAATATTTTAAATAAGATGTTGCTAATGAAAATTCCATGATTAAACTACTTGATGCTAAAATTCTAATACTAAAATGACAATGCTAATGAAAATGTTGTAGTGTAATTGCTACAAATGCTCAGCTCTATCTCTTTTTTTTTGCTATAAATGAGGGCCTATTTATAGATTTTCCAAGGCATGAGCCTAGGTGGTAGGAATCAACAATCTAGATTTGATCTGGAGAGATGGATGGTTGAAGATGAAGAGGTTAGAGAGAAAATGGGAAGTGTGTTCCCTTCATAAGAAAAAATTGCCAAGTGTGAAGAGGAATAAAATGGAAATGAAGGCAAAGTGTCCCAAATTAGTTAGAGTTTGTTGATGATAAATTCCAAATTAAATAGTAAAAATATTTAATTTCTTGAGACACATGATGAGGTGGAAGGTGGGAAGAATTTATTAGACATGTGCTTAAATTCAAATTTAATGAGAGGATGTTAATTAAATAAAAAAAACTAATTAAATTTGTTCATTTAATTAAGATATGAAGAAAATGATTTAGGATAGGAACAATTAGAGAAAATAAACTATATAAATAAAATTTTCAATTTATTTATAAGTAGAAGAATTAAAGATTATTAATTAAATAACTTGTATTTAATTAATTCTCTAGACCAAATTTGAGTGTATCCATTTTTCCCCTCTTTAAAGTGATGTGTTTGCAACACGTTGCTTCAATGAAAAATTTGTTGATAGTGTTGATAAAAAAAATTGATATTCCTCAGACGCTAATTTTGGAGTGATGATGCGTGTATGCCCCCTCAAGAGATAAATAATAAAAAAATGAAGTTTTAGGATTTTTGAATTTTTTTTGAATTTTTTATTATTTTATGAGGATTTTCAATTTTTTTAGGATTTTGGGACGATTTATCTCTCGATAAAGAATACTAACTCTGCCAATTGATTAATTGATGCCCTTTTTGAGAATAAAAATAATCCCAATTAAATACCCTCCATTTACCCCTTTAAAAGGTAAAAAGATGAAAAAGGAGCTCATTTGAATTCATTTACAATGTGAGTGATTGAGTTGATTGAGCAATTTAGCAAGATGGTCATCCCATACCACTCTCATCGATTCAAGCAAGTTTGATGACACCACTGCCCCACCGTGTATGGACCTCCGGTATGTACCTCGAGAACCCACAGTTTGAAATTTGAATTTTTTTTTCATGCGCTTTCATGTTATTAAAATCTATGAATTGTGTTTTAGTGCATTTAGGACCCAAAATAGCGCATAGGTTCCTTGTTTTAGCATATTTAGGATTTAGCGCATGTAGATGCTCTGTTTCAGCGCATTGATGAATTTTTGTAGTGCTTCCATTTTTCTAGCACATAGATGCTCATTTTTTGTGCATTGACACCAGAATTGATGAAATGTTGATTTTTCTCCTTGCTTTTGATGCTTGATGATCGCGTCAGCCGTTGTTTTGGTGATTTTTGATCAAATAGATGATGATTGACCTCATGATGGATGAGATTCAATGGTAGACACTCCACGAGATTTCATCAAAATATCATTAGAGCTTATTAGATTGATTAATAGGTTGATTGATAAAATTTTGATTGGCGATATGTCATGATTATAGGAGAACTTAAGAGTTCTTTAGTCTTGGGAGCGCTACCCAAAGACTTGGGATATGATTCCACATCTATCTAGTGTAGGCGGATTTGGATGTTATTGAGCGATGTGGTTTATCATCTTTGCTTGAGATGCCCCAATATAGGATAAACATGGGATTATTGATTGCATTAGCTAAGAGGTGGCATAGTGACCACAACACATTCCATCTAGCTACTGGTGAGATGACGGTTACCCCGAAGGATGTGTACCAGATATTGAGGATTCTAGTGGTCAGAGAGTTAGTTGTATATGATCATACAGAGAAGGGAGGTACCAAGGCATTGAAGGATATTTGATGATGACATGATTAGTTCATACAAGATCCCATGGTAGGATATGGTGGATTCTTATGAGCCATTACCATCCATTATAGCTTGGTTTTTTGGAGGTTTCTTATGTCCAGATCATAGGTTGAAGGGACTGTCCGTTGGCTGGGGCAGGATACTAGAGAGGATGATCACTTAGGGGATCCGATATGCATGGGGTTACTATATGTTAGCACATTTATATCATGATCTACATCACATGGTGTATCTTAGAGCTGCTAGTTTATCAGCTGAAGTGACACTGGTTCAGATTTGGGCTTGGGAGAATATAGTAGTTACTCATCCTTTAGTAGATAGAGATCATCCGGTTAGCAGGCCATATGTCTTTGGGTACATAGGTGAGATTGTCTATTGCAAGATGGGAAAATTGGAGTATTGGCGGTGAGTTCTTGATGATTTGGAGACCGTCACATGGACACCATACTTAGATTGTGAGAAGTGGCCTGAGGATGATCTTAAGATACCATATATTTGCACTTCGAGGTATTTGATATGAAAAAAATAGTTTATTATTGAGAGATTCATGCTCATGAGGGTGCTTCGTTAGTATGGCCAAGTTCATGGGATGCCCCAAGGAGTTGTGTTATATGATTAGAGATTCCAAGATATTCCAGAGTGGGGACCCACCATATCTTATGATACAACTTGCGAGGAGTACTTTGGAATGCAGGCACAAGTATGGGATTATTGTCCAGAGATTGCATATGGTATGATGATAGATGAGTATGCTAAATATTTCTTCACACATGATGTATTGAGGATATCTAGTCCTGATGAGCTAGTACTGTCATTAGATGATGATGAGAGAGCACCATAGCAAGCACCTAGACAGATGAGGGATGGAGGAGATGGTGATGATGAGGAGGTAGATGGTGGGGATGGATGGGGTGATGAGGATATATTGGACTTCAGAGTACCCTAGAGGAGGAGATCTATGGTTCCCTCGAGAAAATAGTAGGTAGGACCATCTCAGGTTCAGATTCATGTGCCTTCCCATCAATAGTAGGAATAGATCTAGATGCCTTAGAATTACAAGTGGAGGGATTATAGGGATAGCTAGCACATGCACATGAGTAGATTGTCTCTCTGACAGTAGAGAGAGATGCTACAAAATAGAGATATGAACATGCAGGAGCCCTAGCTGAGATATTACAGAGAGTGTCTGAGGGGACTACTATAGGGGATATGCTCAGAGAGGCTCGACATGCAGCTTGAGAGACAGAGTACTATAGATTACTATATTATTAGGTGGTTCCTACAGAGTAGTGTGCCCCTAGTTAATCACAGTCTGTTAGTGGCAAGTCAGGTCAAAGTCAGTCATAGACTACAAGCATGGGTGTGACTGGGCCACTTCCTAGAGATGCATCAGGCAGAGATCCAGGTGCAGGTCCATCTGGTGGTGCAACAGTAGGCACAGTGAGGCCTACAACATTTGGGGGCAGTAGCACGTAGCTTTTGTGCTCACATTTGATGTACTAAGACTTGATGTATTCACTTATTCAGTCAGGGACTTTATGATTTCCTACTATTTTTTTGATGTATCTCTCCATATTTTGGTGATATCATTATACACTTGACATTGATTATTTTAATATTATATGAGATGTAGTGGAGACTATTGATCTATATGATGTCTACATTCTTTTATGATGAGTGCATTTGATTTCTGCTCTATATGCTATGTGATGTTTATATGATTATGCCATGGTTGTGTATGGATGCAATAATGAAATGATGATGCACGGATTATGATTCTATATAGCTTTATAGATGATGATTTATGATATATGAGATTGATTTGATCATGTAGATAAGATGTGATGCACCTTATTTTTTTGTATTTTTATAATGCAAATACATGATCTAATGCATGGATGGATGACCGATGTATGTATGATATGATAATGACTATGCAACTACATGTGAATGATCTTTCTTGTTTATGTCAAATGTACTCAATCCTTTAATGAGAGATAAAATCATTTTGAAAATTTATAGCCTTGGAAAACGGGTATGTGCAGGATCATGATGGGCCAAAAAGTGGCAATGTGATGGGTATATATAGAGTATGTGGCTGACAACTTTTTTTTTACCCCAAATTGATGAACTAAAAAGGGTTTTTAAAGGATATTCTTAGCTTTCCACCAATATAAATTATGTTTTATTTTGAATTTAATAAATAATTATTATTTATTTTCTATTTGAATTATGACTAAAGTCCTGATTGATAGGTTGACTGAAAAACATCTATAGCTTTCAAACCGAATCTAATTTTTTGAATCTGAAACATGTGTCACATTTTATGCTTCATATAATATAGGATTAAAAAAAGAAAAATTGAATTTCATGAATTTTTGACCAAGTTAAGGTGGTTAGACATATGAGTTTTTATATTTTTAAAGTTGTAATAAAAATTCATAATTAATTATTTACTTGGAAAAAAATTACAAAAAAATATGCATCACATTGGGACATGAGTCCCTCTACCTATATCTAAAATCTTTAAAAAATACTATCATTTTATTGTGGTTAGGGTGGTCACACCTACTTTTTCGCTGAAATTTAAGTACTCACCGCATTGAAATTTCAAATTTTCACCAAATAGATTTTTTTTTTAAATAAACCTAGTAGTTTAGAAACCAAATTCAATTTCTACGATTCTATCTACTCATTTTGAAATAATATAGATAACATATTCATATTTTCACGTCAAGTTGCCTAACTCGATTTTTTTGAATTTTGCCACTTAAGGGCCTATTTTTTCCATGATGATCTTGCACATGCCCAAACCTAAAATGCACATGCAAAAACTAATATGGATGCAATCTATCTTAACCATGCAAATCTAAATATGCAATGTTTTCATCTTGTCATTTATTGTGCTTTTTATCATCATTGAGCTTTTGATATGTTGAAAGTTTGTACAAACACCAATGGTATAATTAAACCATGATGACTTGAATACAACTTCCATTGATTTTGATATTACAATGTAATACAAGCATCTAGGAATAATTGAACAGAGATGACTTGAGTATTGCTTGCGTAAAATAGACAAGAGTTAATCCTTTTCCTATGCAAATCTGGAATTTCACCAATGATACTTTGTAGATCGTGTCTTGTGACAAATTTAAATAGTAGTAATGATCAACTCATAGACATTAGAAAAAGAAAAATTGTCATACTCCATCATAGCCTCTCTATTCCATGACATCCTTGAGTTGCTCCAGAGAAATGATAGCAAAAATCAAGATACAAAAGTTGAACATTTATCCTAAAGTGATTAAACCATGATTCAGAAGAATATCATCTAGTTAGATTTGTTTTGACCGATCTTGTTGATTTGGATGGTTGGTTTTCTAAAAATTGTGATTGATGTCCAATGTTGAGTTTCATTGTGATCGTTATGTTTGCTATGTTGTCATACTATTGCTTGTCTTTTTTTAAAACTCAAAGTAGATTGCCCCCAGTGATTTCAAGATTTTCCCCCAGTGAGAAACCAACCACTTAAAGCGTACAATGATCACCAAGCCAAGGTGAGACACCACCGCAACACCTGGATATATACATTGTTTTATGATGGACATGCATAATGATGGCGAAAAGCGGATGACCAACACATGTTCCAATACATGGATAAGCCAATCTATCACAAATAGCGCCTGTTGCCAGGTTTTCACTACTTGTTTTTATTGTACTTTTTCTGATTTTCTGATTTTTTATTTTTTATTTTATTTTTATCTTTTTTTTGGATTTTTTTGCTTTTTTGCTTTTTTTTTGGATTTTTCTACTTTTTTAATTTTTTTGGATTTTCTACTTTTTAAACCATGCGCTAGATGAGTTACATATAAAACTTCTTGAGATTAATGTTGTTGATAGGCTCTTCAAATAGGCCCCCTTTGGGTGTAGATAACTGATATGCCTCATATCCATATACTGATACAATGACAAAAGGACCTAGCCAATTAGGTTTAAATTTTCCCTTCTTTTCCTGATCTTGTTGATTGTGAGGATTCTCTTTTAGTACCAAGTCACCAACCTGAAATGTTCTTGGTCTTACCTTGTGATTATAGCTCCTTGAAATTCTTTTTTGATAAGATTTTAGATGATCAACAACATGCTGATGACGTTCATCTAAAAATTCCAAGTCTTGTAGATTGGATACTCGGTAGTTTTCCTCTAAAATGATTCCTTTCAATGATACATGGAGTGAGGGTAACTCAACCTCAACAGGTAAGATGGCTTCTGATCCATACACAAGGGCATATGGTGTGGCTCCTATAGGGGTGTAGATGCTAGTACGGTATGCCCACAAGGCAGGGTTTAGCTAAACATGCCAACCACATCCAACATCATTAACAGTTTTCTTCAAGATTTTCAAAATGGTCTTATTTGAGGCTTATGCTTGTCCATTCCCTTGAGGGAAATAAGGTGTCAAAAATTAGTGTTGGATATGATTTTTTTCAAAAATTTCTTGTACATCTTGGTTTTTGAAGGGGCTACCATTGTCTGTGTCAATAGAGCTAGGGATGACATACTGACAGACAATGTAGTTTAGGATGAAGGAGGGAATTTTTTTACCAGTGATCATGGTTAATGGGATGGCTTCAATCCACTTTGTGAAATACTCAGTGGTTGTGATTATGAATTTATGTCCATTAGAGGAAGATGGATGAATCTTACCCACAAGATCAAGTCCCCATTGACGAAAAGGCTGGTCGATATGAATGGTTGTAGCTCCTACTCTGGTGTATGTATGAGATTTCCATGGACTTGACACTTCTTGCACTTCTTAACAAATTGAAAAGATAATTTTTCCATGTTCAACCAATAATAACCCAAGAATATAAGTTTCTTAGCTAGAGTAAGACCACTTGAATGAGTACCAAAAATACCTTTATGAACTTCTCGTAAGGCAGATTCAAATGCGTCACATTCAAGACATCGAAGGATAGTACCATTGAGACCTCATCGATAAAGTGTATTAGCTATTAGGGTGTATCGGGCTACCTGACGGATAAAATTGCATTTTTGGTTTTGGGATAGATTAGGTGGAAGGGTATTGTCTCTCAGATAGGTATAAATCTTGCCATAGATTGAAGAATCAACATCAACTAGATGGAACACGACTTGGGATTTAGGATTTTCGTATGCGGGAGTAAACAATTTTTCCACCATGAATTCATTATGACTTCATTTTTCTAGTATTTGTAAAATAGAAGCAATGGTTTCCATGGCATCTGTAGCTTTGTTGTCTACTCTTGGGATTTGTTCAAACTTGATCACAACAAAGTATTTCTTGAAGTCATCTATCATTCTCTTATATGGCATCAGCCTGTGATCTTTTGTTTGATAGTCATCATTAACCTAATTGATGACTAATTGAGAGTCTCCATAAACTTGTAATTTTGTGATTTTCCATTCCACTGCTACCTTGATACCAATGATTAGTGCTTCATATTTAGCCATGTTGTTTTTTCAAGAAAACATCAACCTATAAGATTTTGGGATAGTGTGTCCTTGAGGAGTAACAAATAAGATTCCAACACCTAATCCATGTTGAGTGTAAGACCCATCAAAGTATAATATCCAATGATGTGTTGTCATTGTGAGGACATCTACATCTAGAAATTCAATGTGCATAGGATGGTCATATTGCATTAGTGCTTCAGCTAACTGATTTGGTATTACTTGGCCCTTGATTTCTCTTCTATCCACATATTGAATGTCAAATTCACTCAATATCATCACCCACTTTGCTAATCTTTTTGTTAGAGTGGCTTTGCTGAGTAGATATTTTAATGGATCTATCTTGGCTATTAGTTTGACACTATGTGTTAACATATAGTGTCACAATTTTTGAGTAGCCAACACTACTGCCAAACAAGCTTTTTCAATGAATGTATAGATAATTTCATAGCCACTCAGTGTTCTACTAATGTAGTAGATGGCCCTTTCTTTTCGTGTAGAGTCATCTTGTGCTAGTAGAGCTCCCAAATATACCTCAGTAGTTGCTATGTAGAGTAGAAGTGGTTTTTTTGTCTATTGGTGGTACCAATATAGGTGGATTAATTAGATATTGTTTCAATTTATTAAATTTAGCTTCACATCTTTCATCCCATCTAAAAGAAACATTCTTGTGTAACAAATGAGTAAAAGGATGACTTTTTTTCTGCCAGTTGCATGATGAATCTTCTGATGGATTGGAATCTTCCTTGTTGAGATCTTAGTTGGCTAATGTTCTTAGGAGGTGGCATTTTCATGATTGCTTGAACTTTTGTTGGATGTAGTTTGATGCCTTTAGTTGAGACTATGTATCCTAAGAGTTTTGTTGATGTTACTTTGAATACACACTTCTTTGGATTTAAATGTACATTGAATTTTTCCAATCGATTAAAGATTTTATCCAAGATTTCCATATGTCATTCCCTGGTGAATGATTTTGCTAGCAGGTCATCCACATAGTCCTCCATGAATGTGTGAATCATGTCATGAAAGATTATTGTCATTGTATGTTGATAGATGGTTCTTGCATTCTTTAATCCAAAAGGTATGGCATTCCAACAAAATGTACCCCATGGGCATGCGAAAGTTGTTTCATCTTGATTTTTTGGTGCAATGATGATCTGATTATTTCCTAAAAAACCATCCATGAGTGATAGCATAGCATGTCCTTCTATTAAATCCATAATGATGTCTCTATTGGGCAAAGGAAAGTCATCCTTTGGAAAATCCTTGTTAAGATCCCTAAAATATGTGCATATTCTGATGTTGTTGTCTGGTTTGGAGACTGGTACAATGTTTGAAATCCATTCTGCATAGTCGATTGGTTAGATGAACCCTACATCTAATAATTTTTTTAATTCTACTTTCACTAGTAGGGCGATGTGTGGATGCATTTTTGTCAATTTCTACTTTATCAAGACTTTACTCCAGGTGCTATGGATTAATGATGCATTATTAGATCTGAATTTATTCCTAGAATGTCAACATAGGACCATGTAAAATTGATTTGTCTTTCTTCAAAGAATTTGGTGAAATTTGGCTTTTTTGCTCTATCATTGATGCTACTAGGTGTATGGTCTTTGTTGTTTCTAGAGTACCAATGTTTATGGATTACATAAGCTCAACCAATATTGAAGACATTTCTTGATAATTCTCAGGAAGAGTGTCAAATCTCTCATCCTTCAGCACCTCATAGATGTTTTCATTGTTGGGTATGCTCTTTCTTTTTACTTTTTCATGATCTAATACTTCCATTGCATGGTTTTTACCATTAGATCAATTTTTTGTATTCTTTATTTTGTAGCTAAGAGACTTGGCACTCCTCTGGTTTGACACTTCATTATGAAATTCATTGGTGGAACTTGTTTTTGGATCTTCATAACAAAGGAAATTCACAATGGCATTATCATCTAAAAAGGTAGGGATATCAAGAGGCTTGGTTTGTTTGCAGTCAATGAGTTCAGGATGTATCAAAGGTAAGGAACCATTGAATTGGTCAAAATCAAAGGTAGTGAGGGTCATGATGTAAATTTTTTTGAGGTGTTCACTAGCAAGGTCACGGTCTATAATGTTACTCTCCTCCGAATGATCTGTCTCGCTCGATGTCTAATCATCCTCACTAGATTCATCGATATGTAGTGATCCAAATTCCAATGGTCTAGACCCTAAAATTTTTCCCTCCATACATATGGGTGCATACCTCTTTATCACACTGATTTCTTTGTCTTCACAAGATTCTTCAAATAGTGAATCTCATTCATATTCATTTGAGTTTGTTTCAGAACTAGCTTGCAATTGGAGGATTCACTCACAAATCTTCTGAGTGGCTTCTTCTTTTGTCTCTTCTTTGTATCCTAATCATGTCTTGTCTTTTTTATTGGTTATGATAGGTTGAATTGGTTCCAAAATACCTTATTTTCATTTTCCAATAGGACCTTTTCCTTCATATCACATCTTTTCTAAGATTGTGAACCCTTTACCATATTGCTCTGTTGGTATATTGGAAGTTGCTGCTTGGGATTCTTCTTCATCTTTGTAAAGCCACTTTAGAATGTCTTTGTCCTCAGATTCATCAACTAGAGTACCTACTTTTTCAAATGTACCATCAAAGATCATGATGGGTTGTGAAGATTGTTGTCTAGATGTTGATGGTTATCCATATGATTTTGGAGAAGGTAGTAGCTATGAGAGACATAAGGATTGCTCAAAATAATACTCACCCATGCCTTTATCTTTCAACTGAATATTTTTCTCAAACTATTTTGACAAAGAATTGAGTTGGCTTTCATTACTTGAGGAAATAGAATCACTGATGCCTTTATCTTTCAACTGAACCTTTTTCTCAAACTATTTTGACAAAGAATTGAGTTGGATTTCATTACTTGAGGAAATAGAAGTGAGAGCTTCTCTCTTGTATGGTAAAAAAAAGATATTGGACTATCTTGAGAGTGTTGCAGTATTGGGGATTATTAGAATCTACTAAAATTGTTATCTCTTGTCCATTGTAAGGGAATTTCAAGCATTGATGGTATGTTGATGGTATTGCTTGTATTTCATGGATCCAAGGTCGACCCAAGAGTATGTTGTAGGTCAAATCATTTTCTAAAACTTGGCAGATTATATCCTTTTGAACTGGTCCCACTTGAATTGGCAATACTATCAATCCTTGAGAGGATCTTTCTTCATCATCATAAGATTTTATGGTGATCTTTCATCTGGAATCTATTTCATTTTCTTAAAATCCCAATGCACAAATAAGCTTTAAGGTTCATATATTTAGACCATCTCCTCCATCTATTAAAATGACTTTGACTCGATGTTTATGGATTAAAACCTCAATATGGAGTGGAGAGTTGTGTGGATGAGTGAGGGATGCATGATCATTTTCTGAGAATGATAAATAATGGGGTGCAATCAAATGTCCCACCATGGCTTGGAATTGAAAAACTTCCAAATTAGTTGGTACTGTGGTGTCCACTAAAGCTTTTTCCAGAATATCCTTATGGGCTGGTGAAATTTTAAGAAGTTCTAGTATGGATATATGTGCTGGAATTGTTAGGGTTAGAGATGGCAGATATCTAACAATTAAATGCAGATTTAATTAATAAACAGAGAAACTAAAACATAAGAAGAATAAATCATAACACAGAGAATTTAACATGGTTCGCCCAATCTAGGCTACATCCACCAAACCGCAGCCATCCAATACTTTTATTATCCAGTGTAAAACCTATTACAATCTTGTGAATAATCGTGTTTTTCATCATACTGTAATACCCATCTGAACCCCTTTTAACAAGCTTAGAAGTTTCTAGATTTTTGGGTTCTACAAAATTAGATTTTTCTTTTTTCATTGATTTCTCCCTTTTTTGGTGATCACGTGAAAAAGTAGGAGGATCCCGGCAAGGATACATGCTAGGGTGTACAGTATACCATGGGCCATATAGTATAGCATGATCAGTCACCACATACGAACAATCTCCCACTTGGAGACTGATCAAGCTCCACACCAACACAATCTCCCACTTGGAGACTGATTTTGGACGACACTGCTGCAATTACAACTCCCACTGGAAATAAGTACCTTGGACCCTGCTGCTTTGTTATACTTGAATTCAACCTTGAAGACCAACCGAAGTTGAAGAGGAGCTTAGCTTCTCCCTTGTCACCGCCTTCATAAACATATCCACTGGATTGACATTTGTATGTATCTTGTCCAGCTTGACCTGTCCATCCTCCAACACTGAACAAATGAAATGATATCTCAATTGTATGTGTTTCATTTTAGAATGCAAGGAAGAATTCTTTGCAAGATGTATAGCACTCTGATTGTCTGTAAACAAGTAATTTCCAGCCTGTTCTTTGCCCAACTCGTCCATGAAAAGTTGCAGCCATATCATCTCCTTTGCCACTTTTGTGGCAGCAACATACTTTGCCTCTGTGGTGGATAAAGCAACCACCTTCTACAATGGAGAAATCCAACTCACTGTTGTACCACCAACAGTAAATACATAACCTGTGGTACTCCACCTAGTATTTATATCCCCTACCAAATCCGAGTCAACATAGCCCTTTAAATCAGTGTTAGAGCCCCCAAAACATAAGCATTTACTGGATTTACCTCTCAGGTACCTAAGAATCCATTTTACTGCATTCCAATGCTCAACTCTGGGATGACACAAATCCCTACTAACAACTCCTATGACATTTGCAATATATGGTCTTGTATACCATGGTGTACATTAAACTGCCTACAACTGAGGCATATGGTACCTTGGACATTTTTCTTCCTCCTCTTATGTCTTTGGACAAATATCCTTAGTCAAATTAACATGACTAGGCAAAGGTGTGCTGAAAGCTTTTGCATTCTCCATATGAAATATCTGTAACACCTTTTCAACATAATTAGCCTGAGATAAAAACAATTTTCTATTTTTCCTATCTCTACAATTTTTTTAATACCAAGGATTTGTTTTGCTGCTCCCAAATCCTTCATAGCAAAATATTTTGCTAACTATTGTTTTAAGTCACTAATGTGATCCATGTTAGACCCTGCTACAAGCATGTCATCAACATATAAACATAAAATAATGTAGCTATCATTATCCAACCTCTAAAAATAAACACAATGGTCAGAATTACACTAGTTGTAGCCTTGCTCAGGCATAAAACTATCAAATTTCAAGTACCATTGTCGAGGTGCTTGCTTCAAGCCATATAAACTTTTTTTCAATCTGCACACTAGTTTCTCCTTACCTTTGACCTCAAATCCTTGTGGTTGTTCCATATATATCTCCTCTTCCAAATCACCATGTAGAAAGGTTGTTTTAACATCAAGTTGTTCTAAATGCAAATCTTCAGCAACCACAATACTTAAAACAATACGAATAGAAGTCATTTTAACAATTGGAGAAAAAATCTCATCAAAATCAATACCCTTTTTCTGTGCAAATCCCTTTACAACTAATCTAGCTTTAAATCTTTTCTTACCTCCATCCTCCTCTTTTAGCCTATAAACCCATTTATTTGGTAAAGCCTTTTTACCTACAGGCAACTTGCATAATTCTCAAGTTTTATTTTTCAACAAGGAGTCCATTTCTTCTGCCATTCCATGCTCCCACTGAACCTTGGTATCCACCTACATAGCTTCATCATAATATTCGGGTTCACTAGCATCAGTTAACACAATAGTATACAAGGAGGGAGAGAACCTTTCTAGAGGTCTATTTATCCTTGAAGATCGTCTAACAGGAGTTTGTGGCATTTGTTGTTGTTATTGTTGCCCAACATGAGGAACTACCGAAACATCATTGTTTGGAATATCATCCAACACTGCATAATCATTTTCTTTCTTCTCATGCTGTAGCAACAGATCTTTGTACAACACTTTCTCATTGACTATGACATCCCTGCTTCTCACAATTTTCTGATTGTCAAAATTCCAAAACTTATAACCAAATTCATCAATGCCATATCCAACAAATACACATTTCTTTGATTTTGCATCAAGCTTGGTTCTATTTTTAGAATCTACATGTGCAAATGCTTCACAACTGAAGGTTTTGAGAAAAGAATAACTCACCTTCTTACCTTTCCATGCTTCTTTTGGAATACCACAACCCAAAGGATTAGAGTGAACTCTATTAATTAAATAAACAGCAGTGTTTACAGTCTCTGCCCACATTTTTAAAGGAAACCTAGCATGCAATCTCATTGTCTGTGCACACTCCATTATTGTTCTATTCATGTGCTCAGCCACTCCATTTTCCTGTGGAGTCCTTGGAATCATTTTCTGCCTACGAATACCATTAGAGGAACAATAATCTTCAAACTCTTTGTTGCAATACTCACCACCATTATCAGATTTGAGACATTTTAACTTTTTACCCATCTCATTCTCAACCAAGCTTCTCCAATTTTTAAAAGTTTCAAATACATCATATTTCTGCTAAGGAAATAAATTCATACATTTCTAGTTGCATCATCAATGAATGTAACATAATACAAAGAGTCACTAAGAGAAGATACCTGAGCTGGTCCCCATACATCTGTATGCACAAGCTCCAATTTCTCATCTTTATTTTGCTTCCCATCCTTGAGAAAACTTACTCTCTTTTGTTTTCCATACACAACTTTCACAGAAATCTATATTAACACATTTTAGACCTGGTAAAACATTATTTGAATGAAGTACTTTCATACCTTTTGCACTCATATGCCCAAGTCTATTATGCCACAGTTGTTGATTCAGAGTCCACAACAACTGTATGATCTTCTACCTCTGAACTGCAGCAAGCGTTCGAACATTAACCTTTTTTAACAATTAGAGAGAAACAATATGACCTGTACAAAGATATAAGGTGCCTACTTTCACACCTTTTTCTACCACTAAGGCACCCTTTGTGACCTTCCAATTTTTATCACTAAATGTAACAACACAACCTTCATCATCTAGTTGCCCTGCTGAAATTAAATTTTTACTTAACTTTGGAACATGCCTTACCTCACGTAGTAGCCAATGATTCCCATTCTACAACTTAATCTTGATTCTTCCCTTTCCAACAATCTGACAGGGTTCATTATCTCCTAAATAAACCAGCCCAAAATCCCCTTGGACATAATCAAGAAAATAACTTCTATGGGGGTAGCATGAAAAGAAGCCCCTGAATCTAACACCCAAGAATCATCACCATTATCAAGGGAAAGAATCAAAGCATCCTCATCAGATTTATTACTTACCACATTTTCCTCTCTACTTCCTTCCTTTTTGTCTCCTTTATTTTTCTGAGACCAGCAATCTTTCTTCAAATGACCCTGCTTACCACAGTACCAACAATCCCTCTTGTCTCTAGATTGGGACCTTTTGTCCTTTGATTTTCTTCGTGACTTCCCATGATTTCCAAAATTGTTTCCTCTCTCCTTTGTTCTGCCCCTGCTTTCTACATTCAAAACACTGCCTAATATGGATGTTTCCCCTAAGCTTTTCCTACAAATTTCCTCGCTCAAAATAACACCAACAACATCATCAAATTTCAATGTATTTAAACAGAAACATAATTGCTAACAGCCATTACCAAGCTATTCTAGCTTTCAGGAAAAGAACACAGAATCAAAAGAGCCCTAACTTCTTCATCAAAGTTTACTTTTACAAAATTTAATTGACTGGTGACCGTATTAAACTCATTTAAATGATCAGTGACTGACCCACCTTCTACCATTTTCATATTAAATAAACGCTTCATAAGAAATACCTTATTCAAAGCAGAAGGATTTTCAAATAACTTTTCCAAGGTTTCCATCAAATCTTGAGTTGTCTTTGTTATTGTAATATTGAACGCCACTAATTGTGCTAGGCATAAACGAATACTGCCAAGAGCCTTTTTGTCCAAGATCTCCCAGTCCTCATCTGACATTATTGTGGGTTTCTTGGTTTTCCCTTCCAATGGCCACCATAAATCCTTCTAATAGAGATAGTCCTCTATTTGCATCTTCCATAACTAATAGTTATGCCCATTAAACTTCCCAACCTTCTTACCCTCGTCTGCCATTTCTCCCACTCAACCGTGAGACTCCCACTCAGTCGTGAGACTTTCCTACAGATGATAATCGAAACACAACCCACTCTGATACCACTTGTTAGGGTTAGAGATGGCAGATATCTAACAATTAAATGTAGATTTAATTAATAAACATAGAAACTAAAACACAAATAGAATAAATCATAACACAGAGAATTTAACGTGGCTCACCCAATCTGGGCTACATCCACCAAACCACAGCCATCCAGTACTTTTATTATCCAGTGTAAAACCTATTACAATCTTGTGAATAATCACATTTTTCATCATACTATAATACCCATACGAACCCCTTTTAACAAGCTTAGAAGCTTCTAGATTTTTGGGTTCTACAAAATGAAATTTTTCTTTTTTCATTGATTTTTCTCTTTTTTTGGTGATCACATGAAAAAGTAGGAGGATCCTAGCAAGGATACGTGCCAGGGTGTAAAGTATACCATGGGCTATACAGTATAGCGTGATCAGTCACCACATACCAACAGGAATCTTTTGCAATTGATATGGAATGTTGTATGAATATTTAGAGATAAATTTTTACCAGTTCCCTAAATGATCTAATACCTAGTGGGAGTTTTGAAAACCATTCAATGCATTGACCACCCAAACTTCTTGGAAATAATCTCATTAGATAGGTTTCTTCATGTGCAAATTCTAGACTCATGGTGCAAAATTCTCTTACATGTTCTTGAGGATCAATTTTTCCATTGTATATCTCGTATCTTGGAAATTCACAATTTGGTGGAAAAGGTATCATGTTCATATTTCTATCAAATGGATAAGGACAGATGTCTTACAACAAATATCTCTTTATTGTTCCCCTTTCCATGTCTAGGATTTGTTGTTGAAAATTTTGCATTTGATGAGTTTAAGCATTCACTGGATCTGTGATTCATGAGTCAGCTTTTATTTTATTAGGATCTCCCTTCAACTAGTTGACATCAAAATCATTGGGTAGTTTTACAGATTGATTTTCCAACATCATAAAGTATTTCTTTCCATCCTTTTCTAGAATTTTTTCCATGAACTTGTGAAATTTATGGTCTTGTTGAGCTTGTTGAATGTCCACATTAGTTATCTCATCTATTTTAGGTTGATCAAATTTGTGAAAAGGATTTTCTTCTCCTTCTTCCATGATGGTTTGGGTTTCTTTTTTTTTTTGAGCTCTTGTTAAAATGGTCATGCAAGTGATAGAGTTTTGCTATACTTTGATCTTTGTTTTGGGAGTGCCAATGAAATACCTAAGTCAAATAGGATGATGGACCCTATTGATGAGACTAGGCTAAATTTGATGTAAAACATTTGTTTCATGATAAAGGATGATAGATCATGATAGTGAAACTCAGCTAACAATCAGAGATGAGATTGGTGATTGGGAACTTTATGTTGTTTGATCTAAGTTTAGTTAAAGGGATTGCATTTGCAAAATCCAATTTCTTCAAGATTAAACCAATGTTTTAATGAGGAATGATCTCTGCTTTGAAAAGGGTCCCTAAATATGATTCTAGTTGTCAAAAAAAAGTTCAATTTAGCTCTCTATTTGTGTATCAGGTGAATGCACTAAAATAGGTTGTATATGCACTAAAAGATGGGATAAATGTGCTAGAGTAGACCCTATATGCACTAGACTTCCAGTTAAATGCACTAGAATAGAAATCCTATGCCCTGAAAGATGAGGTAAATGCACTAGAACAAGCCCTATATGCACTGAAATATGTGGTGAATGCATTATAATGGACCCTATATGCACTAGACTTTGAACTCAATGCGTTGAAACATGAAGTTTATGTGCTAAATTGGAAATGTCACCATTTTGAAATTTTTCCTGGTTTTCTTATTTTTGAATCAGTGAATTGAGTATTTTTGATGGATGATCTTCTAAACAATGATTTCAAACATAGAAGCAAGTAGTAAAACAATTGTTTCATCCAATGATCTAAACATCAAGTGTATGTTCTCGGATCTGGTCTGACCCCTTTGATTTCCACTGGTATTGAACAATAGCAAATAGATCAACAAAACTCTTCTAATGTCAAGGGTCATTAATAACATCACAACTCACAACTTCGAACTACGTCAACTCACACAACCCTGTCACCCCCTAGAGGGTGCCCATGTTTTTTCCTTTTTTTGGTCTTAACCAAAGTCGATTCCTCCACTTTTGGCTAGAAATTCCTGGTAGTTATATGGTGAGTATCTTGGGGGAAAATTCTTCCCTCCCCTTGCACTGTGAATATTATAATGTTTTCCAACTGACTCAGCTTGGCTACTACACTTAAAGTTCTTAGTAAGGGTTTTCGTTCAATGTGGCAAATGATAAACTCCCTCAGGAGGCCTCCCAACCTTTAGAAAAAAGGATTTACATATCTCAAGGATATTGGGGGAGGGCTATCAACACACAATACCATTGAATGTGATTTTCATCACAATTCACGTTTGATTATAGTGGGTTGGAATGCTTGGCTTTAGTTGTTCCCACTTAGGTTGTTCCCTCCTTTTGAAGTGGGGAGGCAGGCCTACTAAAGGTGCTATTGCAATAAAATGAAAGAGTGATTCTGATGTTTTGGTCACCTAATAAAGGGGAGAGCATAGGCCTATCACTTTGGAAACACAACATACATGGTGTTCTTTAACCTTGTAATTAAACTAGATGCCTAATTTAATTAAAGGAAAATAAATCCAGCCCCTACAAACATCTTTAGTAGTTTTAGATATGTCTTTGACAGCGTATAAAGTATCTACAAAACAGAAAGATACAAATCATTCCCCCATAATTTTAAATTTCTACAAATAAAGGTGTATGCACTAAAACAAAGAGCATATGTGCTAAAATATTATGTATATGCGCTATTAAACACATTCAATGCTCTATTCTAGAAAATAGAAAAGGAAAATCAAATCCTGTATATACGCTAAAATAGGAGGTAAATGCGCTAGTTTGGGCTACGTATGCGCTATAACAGGGATTTGATGCACCAAAAGTCACCACCAACGCACTAAAATAGATAGTGGATACGCTAAATAGGAATTCACGAATGAACCTGTTGATGAAACTTGCAAGAAAAAAATATTTAAAACAGGGCTAGGCCCCATGGTGGGAGCCAATTTATGTGTATATGTAAAATAATGTGAATAAGAAAATTAAATCTATACAACACACTAATGAAACATTATATCAAGGAATTCAAATAATAATCAAATTAAAACAATAATTCCTCAATGGCGTCTCATTGTCCTCTATCTCCAAGGATTATTTAAGTCATTTTTCTCTCATATTGTTTGTGCACATGACTTTCCAAATGACAACCTGAAGAATGAGAGATGTTGGAAATGCAAGAGATGTTTCCTACATTACATGATTGATAAACTAGCTATAGATGATATGCAAAGACAATAATGCTGCTATGATGCTATGAATGAAAATAATATGATGAAAATATTGTAATTAAGATGTTGCTAATGAAAATGCCATGATTAAACTACTTGATGCTAAAATGTTCACTAAAATTACAATGCTAATTAAAATGTTGTAGAGTGTAATTGCTACAAATGCTTAGCTCTCTCTCTGTCTCTTTTGCTATAAATGAGGGCCTATTTATATATTTTCCAAGGCATGAGCCTAGGTGGTAGGAATCAACAATATGGATTTAATATGGAGAGATGGATGGTTGAAGATAAAGAGGTTAGAGAGAAAAGAGGAAGTGTGTTCCCTTCATAAGAACAAACTACCAAGTGTGAAGAGGAATAAAATGGAAACAAAGGCCAAGTGTCCCAAATTAGTTAGAGTTTTTTGATGATAAATGTCAAATTAAATATTAGAAATATTTAATTTCTTGAGACACATGATGAGGTGGAGGGTGGGAAGAAGTTAGTAGACATGTGCTTAAATTCAAATTTAATAAGAGGAGGTTAATTAAATAAAACAAACTAATTAAATTTGTTAATTTAATTAAGATATGAAGAAAATGATTTAGGATAGGAAGAATTAGGGAAAATGAACTATATAAATAAATTTTTCAAATTATTTATAAGTAGAAGAATTAAAGATTATTAATTAAATAACTTGTATTTAATTAATTATCTAGACCAAATTTGAGTGTATACAATAGGTTCTAATGCGTTGTTTCCATAGCTACCAAGAGACAAGACAAGGAGTTTGTTTCTAAATTTCACAAATGACAAGATGTTTGAAATGAGAGCCTAAAAACCAAGATGTAAGAAAATCCTTGAGATGGAGGGGGAAAGACCAAGGAATAGAAAAGAGGGATAAAACCTCCTCCCAAACCTCTTTAAAAAAAACATAATGAAGGAGGATATGATCAACTATTTCTTCCATGTTGATACAAAGGCTACATTTGTTAACAAGTTGGAGTTGCTAACGGTTTAGGTTGTCAATGGTAAGGATCTTATTATACATGGTTACCCACCAAAAATAATGAACTCTAGGAAGAACCTTGTTTTTCCAAACCAAATTCTAATTGAACCCAACATAATGTTTATTATTGATATTGAGAGTGTAGGTAGTTTTAATAGAGAATCCCCTCGACAAGTTGGGAAACCAACAAAAAAATCCTTCAAATCAATCCCAAAAAGGTAGCAAGAACAAATAAAATTATGTAGGTGATCCATCAAGCCTTTCCAATTGAGTTGATCGCATGTGCTAGGATTGCTTCTTCCAAGTAGATACTCAAAATCTTTCCATTAAATATATTAGCCATTTTAGTTTATAGTCCCATAGAGCTTGGTGCCAAACAGGTGGGAGAGGGGTTCCCTAAGCCAAACCAACCTTTGGTCATAAAAAGGGAGCCCCCTCAACCCACTTTTCATACCAAAAATCCATAAATCTACCAATTCCTACACTCCAACCAATCCCCTTTCTTCAGGACATTACGGGTTTTCATTATTTGGTTCCAAATCACAGAGGCCAAGGGAAAGGCATTACAAGAGAGGGAACAAGAGGGGTGACTATTGTCAAGGTATTTAGCACAAATGAGGTGAACCCATTCATTATTGGTAGCTATCGAATTCCAACCATATTTTGTGATGAGAGCTTTATTGAACCACTTCAGTCTTTAGAGGCCTAAGCCACCAAGGCTCTTTAGTTTATAAAGACAAAGGAGATTTTGTTTCTATCCTACACTTCAACCCAAAGAAAATTCAATTTATTTTTTTCAACTTTCTCAACCATTGCCACAGGGATTTTAAACAGAGATAGAAAATAAAAAAGAATATTTTGAAGGGAGGATTTGAGGAGAAAAAAGTTACCTACTTGACAAAGAATCTTACCTTTCAAATCAACAAGTTTACGATGAACCCTTTCAACAATATTATTCCAATAGTTTATTGGACAACATTTTGGTAGTAAGAGGAAAACCAAGATAGGAAGCACAAGCCAAACTTATTAGTTTTAATGGTTGTGAGATTAAATAGGTAATATTGAGAGGCGATGCTACCATATTTAATACAACTATTTAGTAAAATAAAATAATCAATGTTAACCGTTGTGATGTTAAGCAACTAATAGATAATCTATCTTGATCTTTCCATTGAAGCCTTATGTGAGGCCAACTTTATTTGCCATAGAAGTCTTGACAAATCACATGATTATTTCATAGTTATCATTTAAGGGAGATTGTTCTAAATGTCAACAATTGTATGTGTGAGTGAATATTTTGTGTGTGACTCATCGTATATCACCACTAATATTAAAAACAAATGTTAATATATTTAATACGATAAATAGATGAGGTAAAATAATTAACTTTAATGATTATTATATTAAATAAATAATATTAAAAGATAATGTTAACAATATTTATTAAAATAAGTAGACTAAAATAATTAATATAGGCTGTCAAATTAAAGAAGTCAGTAGACAATTAATAAAATCAATTCAATTAAAATATTTTGTTAAAAATATTATCCAATGCAATGGGCTTGCGAAGGGAATATGACAACTAAAATACATAGCAATATTGCGTGCTTTATTTTCATGTAATTTTTCAGCTTAAAGACGAGAAAATTAGCTCAAGAAATTATGGTTGAGAAGTGACCACCCATTCGAATAGCGTAGTTTTCTTCATGCAGAGAGACGCTTCTAGCCATTCGAAAGTCATATAAACCAAGCTGACTAATAGAGAAATCATGGCCCCAAGTGTCTGGAAGCATGAGCCATCATGGAATTGAAATTAATTTTGTGTGAACTTATAAACTAATTTCCATGATATTTTCTCTGCATAGTTAAGATATATTCAAATATTTTAGATTTTGGGCATTGTGCATTATAATATGAAGTCCACTGTATAATGATTTTGATTCCTCTGTGTAATCTAGATATAATTAGAGTAATCATGTTCTTCTTAATTCCAGTAACCTTAAATAACTTTATCTTGAATGCTCTTAATGTATTTGCGACAATCTAAATGAAATGACAACAATAGGCCAAAACAACAATTATACTAATCAGTAGGTTACCATACATGTAATTAGCTTATATAGAAAGGGGAAAGAGATGTAATATCAGAATCACGGATCCCCAGATCTTATTACTATGAGACAAATATCGTTATAGTAGAAGCTTAGACAAACAATGAAATATGTGCATTCAATGCCATGGAAGCCATGTTAGCCACGTGAGAAAGAAACTATCAGGAGCAGAAGCAGGAGAAGAAGCAGGAGAATCAGCAGAAGCAGAAGCAGGAGAAGAAGCAGGAACTCCGTCTGTTCTGTGTGAAGGAGCAGGAGGAGCATGGCGGGAATGGGAGTGCGGTTTTTTCACAGTGATTTGAAGTTTCATGCCTCTTTCACAGTGACCGGGCATTCCACAGATAAACCACATACGTCCCGGGGCGCTCAAAACGATTTTATCGCTTCCGCTTTTATAGAGTCCCAAGTTCGGCTCGCTAACGCACTTTGCAAAGGCTGTTCCGTTTACCCTCACCACATTGTCAATGCTCATCTCACTATTGAAGTAGTTAAACACTGCTTCCACACCCACCAGCACAACATTAGAAAAAACAGAGAATTCTAAGGCAATAAAACGTAACATAAAACAATGAAACATGAACACTCCTAATACTGGAATGAAATTACCCATCGTATCTCCGACATAGAATGTCTTGCCTGCTGCCCATTTCTGATAATCATAGCCCAAAGTCCAACCTGCTTCATCTCCCACAGTGTATTCCCTACGCTGGCATGCCATCACAAATGATAACAGAGAAGCCACCTCAAACAATACACCAGCCGTTGCCGTTGCCATTGTCTTACACGCCAATTACCTTGTAATCGTTATCGAGAACAAGCAAGATCCTAGTGAGGAGTTATGAGTTGAAATGTAGTTGATGTAGGGGTATATATATATATAGTTTATATTTTGCACGCGAAGTTCCCATGGGGTTTCCTTCCTTAAAAGCGGCAATTGACGCGCTTCGATTTGATTGGAAAGCTTGGGAAACAAATAACTCCCTAATAAATATGCGGATGCCCGATGTTACGAGTGTCACATACACACCGCCTGTTAGGGTTTCCTTTGACTTAAGAACATAAGCGTTATGGAAGAAAGTGCAGGCTCATGTTTCCCACGCAAACATAGGCTTCCAATTTTGGCGAGGAAAAAGTTCAGTGAAAGTGTTCGTTGGTGGAGTTGGTTCCATTTAATTAAGTATAGGCTACCGATGATTGCGTGTTAAGATCATGTGTACGGTTCTTTTGGTTGTATTTAACCATTGTTGTTTAGTAGGGCATTCATGTACCTAATAGATTGAATTAAATGAATTCATGTTTATTAAATAATTGTTGTTATGGAGTAATAATTTATGCAACTCAATTTAATAGTTAAGTAATATAATAAAAAAATAGGTAATTTTATACAATATACTTTACAATAAATATTGGGTCTTTTATTGTTATTTGCAAAAATTATTGAATCTTTTTATTGTTATTAACTAGGGTTGTCAACTCATATCCCCACGATACATCCTTGGTCCACGATTGACCCCTCTCCCTTAGCTATCAATTTTGACAAACCATTTGATAAACTATTGGAAAAAGTTTGGGGAAAGTATCTCTTAGTGGAGTTGTTGAAATTTAATTAAGTGCATGTTGATTGTGTGTTCACACCCTTGATATGAATTAGTTTTTTTATATGCATGAGTGACATGATTTACTTCTTTTGGTTGTATTTAACAATTGTTGTTTAAGTAGGGCATTCGTATAGATAGATTGAATTTAATGAAGCTATGTTTATTAAATAATTGTTGTTATGGATAGGCGATCTTACATATTATAATCTACAATAAATCAATTAAACAATTAATAAGCATTAAAAAATATTAGGAATGATTAATGTTTTTTATTAATATCCAAAATAAATATATTAAAAAATATAATATTGTGAAAATATTTTTATATTAATTCAAAGTGTATATTTATTTAGATTAATAAATAATAATTGTCAATCTGATAATTTTAAATTAAGTGTCATTTTAAGAAAGGAGTTGTCGAGAAAGTGTGTTTAGTTCAATAACTCGTGATGTACTAGATATGATGTGACACATAAAAACAAACACTCTAGATATACTCTCTATCAGTAGTTATTTTCTTAGAATTCATGGATCTAAGTCATTTTGTATAAGCATGAATCTATTTTATAATCCATGGATCTAATCTTATTGGTCATTCACTTGTTCTATTTGACTCACTTGTTCCTCTATTTTTTATTTTTATTTCAAGGGCTGGTACTTTTTAGAAACACTTAGGGGACATCTCCAAATCACAAGGTTTGTGTTTCTAGATAAGACTTTTAAGTTTAGTGAACATGAAATCTTCAGTGAATTGGACTTAAGGTACAAACTTTGTAGATGCAAGACAACAATTGAATCATACACTAAGGATATATCAAGTGTGTAGAAATAAATAAATAATGAATGAAGTAAAATGATTGGCTTAATGAGACAATCATAATGGATTAGATTCCCTCATGGTTACCAAATTTCTTCAAAAATAGAAAAAAATTATAGATAATATCTTATAGGTGGTATTTTTAGATAATACTTTTTTTATTTTTACATTTGTAGACTATAAATTAGATGAACCACTAACAAGAACTAGAATAATCCCTCATTTCAAATATAACAACCCTTTATCCCACTATCTTGTTAGAAATAAATCCTCAAATCTATTTAGTACAACTCAAAGTTACTACTACCCAAATATGCCCAAATATATTCACAACTAGCATTCAAGAATGAAATTGCTTGACTAGAAAGTATTTAAATTTAAAAATATATGATATACATGTTGCATTCATAATAAATGAGCCAACCCAATTTTGTAGAGCTTCAACTATATCGGATCCATGTTCTTGTAGTTGCACTATCACATATCTAAGGTAGGAAGAGAGTAAATTTTTTAAACTCATACAAACTAGGGCATAATTTTTTTTTTGTGATAAAAAAATATTATGGTTAGGATTCTACTAATTGAGAGGATATTTTGATATACTTGAAGGTACATGGAATATTGAGGCCATATATGTATATATTATATATGAGTCAGGTATTGGTGATTATAATCTTGCCTCACTTCACACTTTGATTTAACATGTTGATCACTTGAACATATTGTCACTTGGGAAGGTGTGATTTTGATCATTACACTTCATTTTAGTTCTAGAAAAATGTTCTATCTCCTTTTGATTCATTCAAATTATGATATTACTCCATATCAAGAGTTATCTAGTGTTCCTTGACATTGGGAAAATTGTTTCTTTATAATGATTCCAAAGCTACTCTAACAATCAAGAATTTCTAATATTTCTAGCATCAAAATCATCTTGTCCTTTATTGTTTGGATTAAGGTTCTAGTGTTACTCCACCAATGTGCTTCTAGTGTTTCTTTGTAGCAATTTATATCATTGAGGGTGGGTTGCATGGTCTCTATTATTCTCTTTCATGGGGGATCCTTTTCCTCACATGAATTTTTTTCCTTCTCATTCTTCATGGAGTTCTTTATTCTATCTTTTCTCTCCTTTAGAGAGGATTTTTTTCCCACTAGGTTTTCTTGTTTTCTTTGTTTGTGAGATATTTCATTTCTACATTGGTACCTAACATGGCCTTATAGTTGAGACTCGTCCTTGCATCATTTTAACACTAATCTACTCCCTAAGTTTCAGGTAAGAGGGGTTGTTGGGGTAAATAGGTGTTTTACCTATCTAGTTGTCTAATAGGTCATATTTACATGTCAAGTCCACTTGGGTCCTAGGTGTGTTTGTTATAAGTCTTAGTTGTCTAGATAAGATCTGATCCTATATTATCTAGTTGGATTTTATTTAATTCTTGTGACCTAGGTCATTTAATATTGTTAAGGTAGTTGTCTCGTTATATAGGATTAAGACCCATGTCAAGATATTGCTTAATTGAATATCTCGTAACTTTCCTTTATAAGCAAGGCATCATATGCATATCACATATTCAATCTAGCAATCTTGTATCCATAATCATAGCATTCAATATTCTTCCCATTTATCTATTGCAAAATTTATTTTTGTCTTCCAGGTGATATTGGGGTGTTGGGAGTTCACCATTAACTCCTACAATTAATACATTATATTATGTATTGATTCCATCTCCTAAATCTTGTTTTAGAATATCACTCCAATGGAACAATGAAGTGACAAGAAGATACATTTTAAGTATTTCAATTAATTTATATGTGAAGCATTTAGCCACATTTTGATGAGATTAGAGAAAATAAATTTCATAAGATAAGTTTTATGTTTAAATTTTTTTTATGATGATTAGAAGAAATAATATAGGATGTGTGATCCTTGTGTAGAGGATATGTTCAAAAGTAAGGATGCCACATTTAATGGAGAGATTGAGGATATGGAAAATAATCTACAAGTCCTAGATCTACCAAATGAACATAAATAGTGATCTATATCTCATTACCTTTAAAATTCATAAAATTTTGAAGGGAAATTCTAATATAGATGAATAATCTACTCCACTTATGAAAAATAAGTCTTTAATAAATTTAACAAAGGAACCTAAATTTAGTTATTCCTTAATAAATATAATAATGAAGAATAGTATTCCTTAAACCTACAATAAGGATAAGGGAGAAAATGAAGGGAATAGGCTATGCTTAATGAATATGACTCTTTGATAAAGAATAAAATATGGGAATTAGTGGAATTAAACAAGAGAAAAAAGATGGTAAAAAATAATTAGGTTTATAAAACCAATTCAAGTTTGATGGAAGTGATGAGTTTAAAATATGCTCATAATTTGGATGTTATGATAAACTTTTAAATGCCTTTACTTTTGTTATTTCATGGCTGTTTAAACTTTGTTGAAACCTTTTATTGGGATATCTTGTAGCAAGATACTTTCATATTCCTGCAGCTTATTGTGTTGACTTGATTGCATTTATTACCCCGTTGACTCCCCAAAATGACTAGTATATCGTATACAGCTTTTGAATGATGAAGTAGATTTAAAATGTGTGATTAATGAATAGATATTGTGTATGTGCCATACGCCTTTTCTTTCGCATCTGCACCTTTTGTTTTGCAGGTTGTTGAAGAATGATCGAGTCAAGTGCAGCCGATCTCGGCCTTGCAGTAAAGTCCATTTCCTGCACGACTTCGAGGAAGCTCCGGTGAAGACTCTTTGACTGAAACCATGGGAAAGAATTTTAATGACAGTCAATCTAGAAAGAGTGGAGCGCTAGATTCTCTCTGAATTGGGATGAACGCATAAATTCATTATGAAGTTTAATCCTTGATTCGAGGACATACTTTACTTCCACGTCTTTCTTTGATTAGGTTAGTTAGTTAGTTGCTCTCCTGTTTTTAAATAAAGTTCTCCTCCTGCGCAAGTGAGAAGGGAGAGACAGAGGAATGATAGTTAGAAAAAAGATAGAAGCATAGTGATAACAGATATCATGTAAGAGTCAGTATGATAATGAGAAACAAAATTTGGATGATCAAAGACAGAGTTTGTTGTTAGTTTCCACATCAACAAAGCAATGTATACCATTCTGTTTTCATGAATAAAGTTTGATGAAGTTCTGAGTTTAGCATCTGTGTAATCATTAGATGCTTGCTAAGGGGGCCCACTTAGTAAGTATCTGTAGCTAGCTAGTTAGTTGTTCTTTTCTGTTGATCTTCAGTTAGCTTTCATCTTTGAAGTTTTTATGCAAACTCAGTCTTGTACTGCTCCTGCAACATAGAGAATCCATCCCTGTGCCTGTTCCTATAGCATAAGGCCAGTTCATGGTTTGTGCTTCAGTCGTAGCTGTTATGGTTTTTGTTTTAATCAAAGCATAGTTGAGTTAAAGAACTTTGCATTACCTTCTTGTAGTGTGGATAGAATTCCTTTCCAGTATTTATTTTTGCTAAGGTTTGACCAAAACCAGTTCTTAGTGTATATATTTTGTCGCGCCATTTAAAGTATACATCCCCTAGTTTGACAAGTAAATGAACATCCATAGAAAGATATAAGTCACCTGTTGGAATGTCCAATTCCCAGGAAAGGTTTTATTGTGATTTTCATGTCCTTTTGTGGGCGCGACCAGGAATAATTATAAGATTGTTGAAGGAAATATTAGTTACCAAAGGGTAATCATAAAAAAAGGAATTGATTACATTGAAAATTTCTTTCAAATAACAAATTTTAGTACTATCAAGACAACTAGAGCATTGGTTGATCATTTTAGGTGACCTCTTCATCAAATGGATTTTAAGAATAACCTTTTAAATGAAGAAATTCATGAAAATGCCTAAATGGCATAACTAGAATGACATGTTATTGATGAGTGTTTTAATATTCTGTAGACACTTTAAAATGTCTTGAATGATATCATGCACCTAAATCAGGTATACTAACACTGCTTCATCCTCAAACCCATCCTCTTTTCTCTTAATTGATTAAATTATCCTATCCATTTAATTAATTATGCCATTTGCATCTATTAACCTAATTAATTTAATCAGGTTAATTCACCCCCTTTCATGCTAACATTTCATCATATTAAATTGAATGAATCTAATTATTTAATTTAAGTCCCTAAGACTTCTTATTTAATTAAATAAACCTAAGTATTTAATTAAATATCATTTCACTTTCCCCTTTTCACTAAATCACTTTATTCAATGAATATCATCTAATTCCCCTAATTGCATAATTAAACCTTTCTTTAATTATAAATTACTAATTAATTAATTCCCCCCACTTGCAAAGGAATATTCCACCTTTACACATTCCACCAAAAGGAGTATTTTCATGAAATATTCCTTCCCCTTTTTGCACATTAAAAATTTGTTTTGATTTGCTCAATATCTATTTCCCTCACCCATGAGAATATTCCAAAGAATATTCTCTTTCTTAACTCATTTAAAAAAGGGAATATTCCTTTTTGAAACAAACTCTCAACAAATTTTTGGGAAAGCTTTCGAAAGTGTGTTTATTTGGATAAAGGTGAACCCTTGATTAAATCTCATCATTGATTCTCATCCCTTGATGAGAATCCACAATCCATGCCTCCAACTTCCTCCATCCTTGACCATTGATTAACCTTTTTTTATCTCAACCCTTCATTTCTCATTTGTCCTTCTATAAATAGGTCACTATTTGGAGACAAATGGCTCCATCTTTTAACATCAAACTTATGCTGCTAAAATCACTCTCACTTGCACTCACATTCAATATCATTTTAGCTCAATTTACTTACATATTAGCTTAGCTTCCATTAATGGCTTCCATGATAACATAAATGCATCCATATAGTATTGTGTAATTAGTGTTTCAATCTTTTTTAGCTTAGAATCCATTTAGATTAGCTTTGCAATCACCCATATCAATCATCTTAGCATATATCATGTTAAAATAGATTGAATCATAATCATTTAGCTTTAAATCATGTTTCATCGCACATCTATCATCGGTTTCGTCGATTCTCTTCAATAGAATCGACTAGAACATGCTCATTTATCCATAGGATTGGGAAAGGGTCGCCACTTCACATCAATGCAACACCACTCCCCCAATAGGATAAGTTTCAATGGGTTAGAATAGGTGTTTCTAAAGATTTCATAGTTTAATATGCTAAGTTTTAATGGATTCCTAGTTTAGTTTTGTTGATTGATCTTATTGGGATTGACATTTAGTGGTATGATTATGCTTTGTATCCTCATGGATCAAGTATAGTTGGTCTATACTAAGTATTCAGTCATATTTTGGTGCTAGAAGGAGGGAGAAACTAACCAATCTAACAACTTTCTTGTTAAAACTCTATTTTTCTTGTGTTTTCAGGTACATCGATGCATTTGATGATGTGTCACTATATAGCGACACACCTGGATTTCAGTTTATAGATGTATAATTAATCTAGTGATGCTTAATTAATTTCGTCGTGACATTTAAATATAGCGACATTCATTTATTTATTTAATGTGGAATGATTTCTTTTTTAGCAACACTATCGATTTGGCGATGCAATTGACTTCACTATTTTTTGTAGAGGGTCGCTATCAATTTTTGAATATGGTGATGCATATCCTATACAATGATGCTATTGATGAATTTTAGTGATGCAATTGGTATCAACGTTGCAAATTACTAGTAAACATAAACAAAATTTGATTTTTTTGACATGTACTTTAATTTTTTTAATTTATTTGATCATTAACATGTCTTTGACTTCTTGTTCTAGTTTTTAGACTAACTATTTTTGCAGGTTTGGATGATAACATTCAAAGGGAAGGAGCATTTTATCATTAATTGTATAATTGTAACAAGTGTTTCAACACTTTAGAGGAAATTATAACCCATTTATGATGATTTTTTTATTTCATGCTTTAGGACCAAACCAGCTTTCAATTGGGTTTTAAAATGAAAATTCAAATTGGTTAAAATTGAACCCTCACATCATTTTGCTTGTTGGATTAAAATTGAACAATACAACTTCCAAACTTCATTTAGTGCTTAAAATGAATTGATTTTTCTATGATGGATTAAAATGAACTTGTGTTTGATTTGTCTTTTTATTCTTGTTGTGCATATCCAATCCCCTTGCACTTCGTGTGATCTTGGGTGAAGAGAAACACACAAGTATAATTTTTTGCTTGGAAGCGCCTATCCTCTCCCCTCATGTCTATTGGCAATCTTGGGTGATGAAAATAATTTTATGCTTCAAACATGTGTAACCTTTAGAGGGCATGCCTCCCAACTTGTGAGAGGGAATGAACCAAGTGGTGCTTTCTATCTGGCTTGCTATATAAATAATTTGAAGTGATGAAAGTCACTAACCAAATGGTTGTGGTTGTCCCATACCTAAAAATATTTCCCCTAGCATCCTTGTGATGTGTTAAAACCCTTAGATATTTCTAAGGGTTGGGAGGCCTCTTAATTGAGTAGAATTTCCATGTGTATGGCACCAGTCTATCCCAAATATAGTCATTAAAAACCTTGTTGTAGTGGCTAACCAAGTCCAATTTTGAAGTGTATTTCAAGGTAGTGCATGGGAGTAGCACCGAGCCTAGAAGTTACTTACGATGTTTTGTTTTTGCTTGAGGCATAAAGAAAATGGGGAAGGGACTCCTTTGCTTGGCATGTCAAGACGTTACATTTCCTTGACATAGCCTATTTGTCCACTTCATCTTCACAGATTAATCATCTCTTTCGATGATGGCAAGCCTACCAAAAAATACATACTTGATCTATCTAGGATTGTAAATGTTTGAGAGTCATTTTAACACTTGCTTGATTCCAAAACAATTGAAAACAAACATCAACAAGTCTTTTCAAAATTTAAAACCATTTGGTCTAAATATGAATACCCTTTGACAAAACCTTGATATTGATGCTTTTCCTAAGATTTTATTCTTAGAGACTTCTAAATATTCTAGTTTACATATCAATCCATACTTTCCAAAGTTAACCTAGGTAACTATTCCCTTAACTTCATCATTTTCACAAAATGGGATTTGTGGAATTGATGATGTTTTTCACATAGACTTTAGTTTAAACTTAAGAAAGACAAGTGTTTTTGGTAGAAAGAAACTCATTTAGGCAAGATAACCTGAAAAATTGAACCCCACATGACCATTTTGCATTTGATTGCTTTGGTTGAACAACTCGACCTTATGTCCTCTATCATTCAACTAAAATTTGAACTCATTGAAGGGGAACAAACTTATCTATAGTTAGTAGTTTGAGAAGCTTCACTTTTGAAACAAAGGAAACCCCAACCTAGTGGAGAAACACAACATATATCATAGACGAAGAAGAGGAACATGCTGATATTGTGGCTAGAAGGCCCATATTACCACCACCTGCGTGACAATAACTATCCTCTTTTCTTCCATAAATTTGAACTTTTCTAAATGATCTCACGCAAAATCAAACTCCCTAAGAGAAGGTCTACTTTCTGTCACTTCAAAGTTAGGCATCATAGTAAAAATGCTATCAGACAACACCTTGAGGCACTCTATCAAAATAGGACTAGATTGATAAGGAACTTTTATATATGTGTTTCAAGGAATAATCCAAAATTGTATGCCTTTTTTGAAAGTCAAAACGTTGGTCTTTTCCATGATCTTCAACTTCTCTAAATGATCTCATGCAAAATCACAATCCCTAAGAGGTCTTAATGCCACTATTTCAAACTTAGACATCATATTTCAAAGTATATTAGAAGATGTATCCTAATACATTATCACAGCCGAGATAAACCCCTAAGGAGATTTTTTCTACGCTATTTCACAAACTAACCATATCTATTCATTTCACAAGAACTTCTCCTTGATCATAGGATTTGAAAAATTTAGAGGTCTAGCATGTTTCTCACCACCTTGGTCTTTGAAAACAAAAGTTCACTCTAAGTCAACATTGGGTCAAACACATTCATCCATGCCTTATCTCAAAATCCAAATTTCACTTCACCAAACTTTGTAAAAAAATTTAACACACCAATACTTTTGGACTTACACATATATCAACTCAAACTCTAACTTAACTACTTTTTATGTTAAATGAATCCTTTTCCATGCTTTTATTTAAGTTAGCTATCACTTTTGGACTAGTCTATCTTTAAGGTCATAAGTCTACCTTAAAGTTTCACAAGTTCATAAAAATCCTTTATCCAAAAATCAAAACATCAAACCTAAGTCAAAAGTATTATCCCAAAATGTAACTTGCAAAGATCACTACCCATATCATTCACCTTTTCATCCCTCATTCACATCATTGCTCTAAAAGGATTAGAGTGTCTCTTCTACCTAGATTTAAGTCAACTAGAGAGTTCAAACATTACAAATCTCAACACAACTCTCCTATAGGTGACCCAAAATTTATGGTAAAAAAAAGATCACAACACAATAGAATCATGGAGAAAACTAAAGTCACATTCACCTCAAGTGATCCCAATCCTTTGGAGTTTGACCCAAGAAGTCATGTTACCCCATCACAACAACCTTCATCACCATCAGGGCCATATGAGATAGAAGATGTCATGAATAACCCATTTGGACTTACTAGGGAAGAAATCATGGAAGATAAAGCCTTGGAAAATGTAGTTCCCAATTCCCCATCTTTTGTTGCATAATCATTAACACAAGGCTTGAATTCATCCACTAGTCAAACAACTCCATCACTAGCACTCAATCAAACACCAACACCTAGTATTGTAGCTATAGGACCAAGTAAAATTGATTTGTCTTTCTTTGAAGAATTTGGTAAAATTTGGCTTTTTTTGCTCTATCATTGATGCCGCTAGGTGTATGGTCTTTGTTGTTTCTACAGTACCAATGTTTATGGATTGCATAGGCTCAACCAATACTAAAGATCTTTCTTGATAATGCTCAGGAAGAGTGTCAAATATCTCATCCTTTAGTGCCTCAGAGAGGTTTTCACTATTGGATATGCTCTTTCTTCTTACTATTTCATGATCTAATACTTTCATTGCATGGTTTTTACCATTAGATCAATTTTTTGTATTCTTTATTTTGCAGCTAAGAGACTTGCAACTCCTTTGGTTTGACACTTCATTATGAAATTCATTGGTGGAACTTGTTTCTGGATTTTCAAAACAAAGGAAATTAGCAATGGCATATCATCTAAAAAGGTAGGGATATCAAGAGGCTTGGTTTGTTCGTAGTCAATGAGTTCGGGATGTATAAAAGGTAAGGAATCATCGAATTGGTCAAGATCAAAGGTGGTGAGGGTCATGATGTAAAAAATTTTGAGGTGTTCGCTAGCAACATCAAGGTCTATAATGTTACTCTCCTTCGAATGATCTATCTCACTCGATGTCTAATCATCCTCACTAGAGTTATTGATATGTAGTGATCCAAATTCCAATGGTCTAGATCCTAAAATTTTTCCCTCCATACATATGGGTGCATACCTCTTTATCACATTGATTTCTTTGTCTTCACAAGATTCTTCAGATAGTGAATCCCATTCATATTCATTTGAGTTTTTTTTAGAACTAGCTTGCAATTGAGGTTGAAAGTCTATTGGTTTTTCAATTGTTGGGTGATTCATAATGAAATGTTTAAAAGAGGAACTAATTAAATCTCTACTTACTTTGTATAAAAGGGAACTAGAGGGGTTTAAACCCCTCTTTTCTTTTGTTTCAGACTTATTGAACAAATTTAGGATGGAAGATTAAATGGTTTTATACTCCAATTACTCTATGTTTGATGTTGACTAAGCATATCAAAGGTGAGGATGTTGGTCCTATCTTATACAAATAATTTGTTGGAACCCTTGTGTGCTAATCACACTCAATGTGATATTAATTTTGCATTAATTGAGGTTTCAAGGTTTTTTAGTTAAGGTTTGTCATTCAATGACAAAAAATACAATGTTGAGATATATATAGGGACTTTGATTATGGGAATTTATTTATTTTCTCTTAAACATGTAACACTTTTAAGATAATATGATTTAGATTGGTCAAGTTGTGTATATGACATAAATTCCATGATAGATTATGATTTCTCTCATAAATTTCATGTAGTAAAACATAGTCTCCTATTTCCTTATCCAATATAGAGGTAGACTATACAACATTAAAAGAGGAAAATACAAAAATAACTTGGTCATGGTTTACTCTTTAGTACTAAAAATATTATCAAATAGAGTGAAACAAAAAAAAAAATAGTTTACTTAACAAAAAAGAAAAATGCAAAAATGCTAGAAAAAAGCATAGTAAGGTATATCACTATTACATTAGACACCTTTTCTAATAGCAAGTATTTTATCTTCAATATTACAAGGTGGAATACTAGTCAGCTAATCTTTTACCAAAGCTTTATGTTAGACCAAATTTATTAATCTTAGAGATCTTTTGTGTGAATGAATTTTTCATGTTGTGACTCATCATATATAACACTAATAGTAAAGAAGATGTTAACTAAGATATTTAATATAATAAATATGCAAATTAAAATTATTAATTTTAATGGTTAAGAGATTTAATAGTTAATATTGAGAGGGAATCATGATATATTTAATACAATAATTAAAAGAATTTAAATAATTAATAATTATGATATTAAACAAATAACAAATTGTCTATCTTGATCTTTTCACCAAAATCTTAGGTTCGACCAAGTTTATTTATTATAGAAGTATTTTACAATTAAGATAAATCATGTCAAAGGAGATTATTGTGACTGCAATCCTTTATATGTGTGAGTTGTGTTGTGACTCACCAAATATAATCCTTAATCAATAAATAGATAATCTAAAATAATTAAATTTAATGATATCAATATGTTTATTAAAATGAATAAATAAACTAGAATAATTAATATTAAAGGTTGTGAAATTAAAGAAGTAACTAGGCAATGAATAAAATTAATTCAATTTCCTTCTATAACTTTTGCCTGAAAAAATATTCTCTTAAAAACAAAAAAACATCCAATGCAATGGATTTGCAAACGTAAATTTGAGACAACTAAAATACATAACAAAATTCCGTTCTTAATTTGACAGAATAAAGTCAAGAAATTATGATTGAGAAGTGACCACCCATTCCCATAGTACAGCTTTCTTCACGCAGAGCCAGAGATACGATTCTAGTGGTTTGGAAGTCATAGCAAACTAAGAAAGAAATCATGGACCAAAATGACGGGAAGCGTGAGCCAGCATAGAATTGAAATATAAACTGAATTTCCTTGATATTTTCTATACATCATTAAGATATAATAAGTTATTTTAGAATTTGGCATTGTACATTATAATATGAAGACCACTGTATAATGTTTTTGATTCCTCTGTGTAATCCAGATATGGTTAGAGTAATCATGTTCCAGTAAATTCCAGTAACCTTAAATAATTTTATCCTGAATGGATCTTAATATATTTGTGACAGTTTTAACTGAAATGAAAGCAATAAGGCAACACAACATAATATCAATCAATAAGTTACCATACCTCTTATTAGATTATAGAGAAACGTGAAAGAGATAGTAATATCAGAATCATGGATACCCAGATCTTATTATTATGAGGCGAAAATTCGCTGTAGTAGAAACTTAGACAAACAAGGAAATATGTGCATTCAAAGAAATGGAGGCCATACTAGCCACGTGAAGCCAGGAGCAGAAGCAGGAGAAGCAGCAGGAATTCCATCAGTTCTGTGTGCAGGAGCAGGAGCAGGAGCATGGTAGGAATGGGAGTGTGGTTTTTTCACAGTGATTTTAAGTTTCATGCCTATTTCACAGTGACCGGGCGTTCCACAAATAAACCACATATTTCCCGGGGCGCTTAAAACGATTTTGTCGCCTCCGCTTTCATAGAGTCCCAAGTTCGGTTCGGTAACGCACTTTGCAAATGCTGTTCCGTTTACCCTCACCACATTATGAAGGCTCGTCTCAGTGTCGAAATAGTTAAACACTGCTTCCACAGCCACAACCATAACATTAGAAAACAGAGAATTCAAAGGCAAAAAGAACGTAACATCAAAACACGATACATGAACACTCCTAATACTGGAATGAAATTACCGAGCGTATCTCCAACATAGAATGTTTTGCCTGCCGCCCACTTCTGATAATCATAGCCCAAAGTCCAACCTGCTTCATCTCCCACGATGTATTCCCTAGCCTGGCATGCAATCACGAATGATAACAGAGAAGCCACAGCAAACAATACACCGGCCCTTGCCATCGTCTTACACGCTAATTATCTTGTAATCACTATCGAGAACGAGCAAGATCCTAGTCAGGAGTTATGAGACGAAACGTAGTTGATATAGGAGTATGTATACCTTACATTTTGCGTGGGTCTTCCTTCCTTAAAAGCGGCAATTGACGCGGTTCGATTTGATTGGAATGCTTGGCAAACAAATAATTCTCCAATAAATATGCCGATACCCCATATTACGAGTGTCGCGTACACACCGCCAGCTAGGGATCCCTATGACTTCAGAAGATAAGCGTTACGGAAGAAAGCGCAGGCTCATGTTTCCCACGCAGACGTAGGCTTCCAATTTTGGCGAGGAAAAAGATCGGGGAAAGTGTTGGTTGGTGGAGTTGGTGCGATTTAATTAAGTATACCGATGATTGCGTGTTAACATAGTTAACAGAAATGGTTTCGTTATGTGTACGATTCATTTGGTCGTATTTAACCATTGTTGTTTAGGTCTGGCGTTCGTATAATAGATTGAATTCAATGAACATATGTTTATCAAATAATTGTTGTTATGGAGTAATAATTTATGCAACTAAATCTAATAGTTAAGTATTGTAATACAAATAATAGGCAATTCTATATAATATACTCTACAATAATCAATTAAACAATTAGTAAGCATAAAAAAATATTGGGAATGATTAATGTGTTTTTCTTAATGTTCAAAATAAATAATATTATAAACATAATATTTGTCTATTAAAATATTATTTTATATTAATTTAAAATATATATTTAATAAGATTAATAAATAATAATTGTGGAAGTGATAACAAAAAAATAACTATTATTTTAAGAAGTAGTTGACATGAAGGAAGAATCTGCTTAGTTCAATAACTAATGCGATGTGTTGGATATTCTAATGATCTCTACAAAAAATAGGAATTCTACATATGCTCTCTAATTATAGTTATATTTTGAAAATTCATGGATCAAAGTCATTTGTATAAGCATGAATTCATTTTACAATCCATAGATCTAATCATATTAGTTGTTCACTTCTTCTCTATGATTCACTTGATCCTCTATGTTTCATTATATTTGAAGGATGGACAGTTTTTAGAAACACTTAGGGGATATCTCCAAATCATAAGGTTTTTGTTTCTAGATAAGACTTTTAAATTTAGTGAACATGAAATATTGAGTGAGTTGGACTTGAGGTGCAAAAATTGTAGATACAAGGCAATAATTGAAAAATGTTAGTATATATATTGCATATACTTAGGCTTGAAGCCTACTTAGGTGTCCCATTAACCCATTCTCATGTGAGGTGTCAATGTTAGTTAGGTTTTTTAGAGGTTTCGACTCACTTTCAACACCTCATGCTACTTTTTTGTTAGGAAACTAGCCACTGCTCCATGAATGAGGAGTTCTATCCTCATTTCATGGAGATCAAGTGCTTTCTCCTCCTATATATGTACACTTTTTACTCATTATAATTTGGATCATCTAAATACAATATATGCATTGTTCACTTGTGCTTGTTTCTCATCTCCATGATCTCCTAATTCTTATATGGTATCAAGCATAGGGAGAGATAGTTCAAGATAAAGGTGAACCAATTTGGTTTTTTTATTTTGTTTCTTTCATCTCTTCCTGTTGCCAATCTATAGGAAAGTTTGAACAAATTTTTGGATCAAATTGACCCCACCTTTGTTTCAAATTTTGGCATGATTGCTCGAATTCCTCCCTACATTTGTGGAATTTCAGGTGTTTTAGACCTACGTTTTCTTTTAGTCCCATGTTTTGCATTTGAAACCCACATTCTAACATTGTTTTAGACCTATTAATGGATAAGATTGTCTAGAAAAGTTACAAGATGTTTCTAGAAGAATTAGAATCTTCTAAAAAAGTTACAAGATGCTCCTAGAAGGACTAGAATCTTCTAGAAGGGCTAGAATCTTTTAAAAGGGATAGAATCTTCTAGAAGCTAGAAGTAATTAGAAGTTGTTCAAGGAAAAAGAACATTCCAGTTTTAGAGATATCTAGAATATTAGAAGTTTCTAGATCCTAGAGGCTTCAAGTATAAATATGAGGTTGTCCATTGTGAACAACACTACTGATGAGGTAAGTTGTTGGATTGTATGTAAGAAAGTTAGATCAATATAATTTCTTTCAACTATTTATCACTATTTTATACTCTATTTTTTTCCCTATTTGCTGTTGTTATTTTATTATTTGGGCTTGTTCTTACATGGTACCAAATATAGAAATCTTCTAACAGGGTTAAGATATTGCTGGATTGATATTTGATTAGCAACATAATCTTTGAATTGGTTGAATCTATTTGTTTGAGGGATTTTTTTTTCTAACATGGGCTCTACAAATGAAAGTTTTCCAATCTTTGATGGAAGTTGAACAATAGATTTTTGGGTCACTATGGACAACTCTAGCTCTTCTAGGGTTTTTCACCTAAAAAGAGAGAGATAGGACCCAAAAATGCATGCGTTTCATTCAATTAATGTTATGTGTGATGTTGTTATGCCTAAATGAAGTAAAATAAATATAATTGATTGATTTAAATGAACTAAAATAAATGCAAAAGTGTGATTTAAGATATTCTTGAAAACACATTCTGATATGCAAACAATTATGTAAATGAATAAATTATGCAAAAAAAAAGTACATGGATGAATTTGACTGCACCTGGATGAAATGTGATAAATTTGGAATGTTCTGAATGCTGATGAAAATTATTGATTTTTCATAGTGGGACTCATTCGCCTAGGGTGGCGAATTAGTCCTCCTCCTGGTAAAATAGTGTCGGGAATTGGTTTCTAATAGTCGAGATCTAGAATCTGACGAAACTCAAATTTTTATTCCTAAGGTTGGACTCATTCACCACTGATGGCGAAGTAGTCCTCTCCCAAATTTTTGGAAAATCAGAAGATAACTCTACAACACTAGATCTAGAAATGTTTGCTTGTCGAGTTGTTGAAGTCGGTTCTATGGGAAACGGACATAAAACTCTCTTCAAGCTTAAAGTATGCTTAAGTTGACTTGAAACACCTAGTTGAATTTTCTTTCCACTTTTCAACACATAAATGCTTGATCAATTTGCATACCTAAGTCTGCAAACAAACATGAAAGAGGGAAAAGTTGTTGAGGATTAGCAAATACTTGTAGTAATCAAACCCTTAATAGAATAATGAAATGTAAAGGAAATATAAACTAATAATATGCAATGCTATTATCTCACCAAACCCTTGATAATGCAAGTCTGAAGTAATGTCAATGGGTGCTTCAAAGTGCTTTGAATGTTGCTTGAATTGATGTTGTAAGATGCTTGAATGCTTCTATGAGATTGCTTGAATGAATGTGATTGTAGGAGATGTAAAATGAGATGAAAAATGCCTATTTATACAATCTTGTGTCATAGTTTCCCATTCATACCTCATCATAGGCCAACATCAAGTGATTTTTAAGAAAATCCTAAAAATAAATTTAAAATATTTTGAATTTGGGGCCAAGCGGGACTCATTCGCCACCCATGGCAAATGGTTCCCACCTAGGACCTAAAAAAAAGTGTCAGGAATCAAGTTTCATTTAATGTTGTTTGTCAGGATAATATCAAAAAATACACTTAATAAAAGTATATGAGGGCATAAAGGGGTCAATTAAGTCATAAGAATAGATAAATAGTGAAGTTGTGCCTAGGAAAGTGTGAAATCTTATTACAAGACTTTAAAACACTTCAAAATAGGACTTGATGATGTGTAAAAAGGTGATTTTTAGGTGAATTGTAATGAATAAAGTCTAAAGAATGGAGAAGTGTCTTACAACACTTCACAAAATCTTCACAAGACACCATTATTTGAATTTTAGTAGCTAAATATGCATGTTCAAGCCATGTTGTAACATAAAATCAAGGAAAAATATATCAAATACTATGAAACAAGACCAAAAGGCCATGGAAATGACAAAGGGCCATTTTTCTACAACACATTTAGCCCCCACTTTAGTGAGAGGATGAACCTCTTCAAACTCACACTAAAGTATCCTTGAACATCGAGGGGAGGGTTCAAATGCACTTACGTTAGCAAGATGGAATGACAACAAACAAGAGGGATGATCAAGCTCCCTGGATGAAGATCCCATGGAAAACTAAACATAAGAACAAAGGAACATACAAGTGTTGAAATGAATTGAATGAAGCTTTGTTCACTAATCCAACTAGTTGTGGATAAGATCTAGGCTAAAAGAGAATGTGTACTCACTCTGGGGAAATAAAATATAGGATGGTCCGTCGAGTGAGAAAAACCAAATGTACTCACTCTAGGGCCACAAAACTAGTTGTTAGTGGGGTGAGAAGACCCAAGAAGGTAAGATACATATGCTAGTTGGTATGCACTCACAAAACACAAAAGTGGCTAGGGGAAAAGTCATGCCGCTAGGTGGGCTTCCCACTCAACCATGTTAAAGTTATGCCCGTTGATAACTTTAACAAGGCACCACAAATACAAATGCTAATGAACAAAGGACAAGGGTACCATAATCAAGCAAGTTGTTTAATGCAAGGTGGAAAAATGAAAAATGTAATGTAAAAATATTTTCAAAGGAGTCTTGTTAAGTTTATGCAAGGTCATTCACTTAGGGCACATTGTGTCTAATGTCTCCAAGAGAGGACCAATTAAAGAATAGTATATTCACAACTTATGGGATGTAGAGCATTGCATCAAACCACGAAGAGCAATGCAATATGCTAAGATAGATCACACTTATGAATGACATCACACCCAATGTCATCCACAAAGTGAAAAATGCATCACGCAAATGACAAGGCTACACTAGGAACCAAGAATGCAAATGAATTATGGTAATGTATGCCCCCACTTTAAAGGAATTTCTACACATTGTTCTGTAAGCAATTACTTTAAAGTAGAGAAGAAAAGAAAAAGAAAAAAGAAATTTGAAAGCTAGGTTGCATCATTTCAAGGAAAATAAGAGATAAAGAAAAAGGAGTTCCCCCTAGAAGAGAAAGCACGCAAACACATAAGGGATCTATGGATTTGGGGTCAATATGTTCATTGCTGCAATGTTTTATGAAAGAGTTTAGAACTCATCATTCCCCAAATACACATAGAACTAGAAGAATGACATAAAAGAGAGTGAAAACAAAAAAAAAGAAAACATGTTTCATTTTGATTCAACGTGGAAGAGACAACATGAAATTAAAAGAAAATAAAATTAAAAGAAAAAAAAGCTTTTGAGTCAACATGAAGGAGACATTGTAGTCTCAATGCTTTGCATCATCCCCAAAAGGAAAACACAAAAAAAAGAAAAAAAAAGTCAAAGACCATTTCGGGTCAACATGGAAGAGACATAGGATGTCTCTACGCTTTGCGTTATCCCCAAATGGAAAACATAAAATAAAATAAAAGATAAGGACAATGAACAATAATTAAAAGAAGATAGATATGAATAGAAGAGGTGGACAAAGAGAGGGAACATCAAACATATAGCATGGGGGAACACGATACATACATGAAAGAAACAAATATATAAAAGAAATATGAAAAAGGTATAGAAAGGTGAATGCAAGTCAACCATCTAACAAGTCATCCCCCTCCCAATCATGATTAGTGTAATGCGCGGGCAGTTGACTATCCAAAGGAAGAATTACAAGTGCTAACATAGGAGTTGTACCAGGCTCTTCACTTGATGAAGAGGATTTATCTTTTAAGCTCATTGTGGATGAGAATAAAGACTTTAAATTATTGTGTATTTCTTCATTGATTTTGTCAATCTCTACATCGTCGTCATCATCATCAAGATAAATGACAATGGGAGGATGAAGGGTGATTTATAACAATAGATGTATCAAAAGTTTTGGCTGTTGGATTGGTTCAATTTGTTGTGAAGGTTGGATTGGACTATCAGGTGGTGGGTCAAGAGAGGTAGGGTGATCATCTATTGCTTCTGTCAAAGGTGAAGGTGGGTTGTCTTTGTTTTCTTTTATGCTAGATTGATGAGCAAGGAGACGATGATGGCATTGATGTTCCCTAGTAGCACGATTTTAGTTAATGTGGTTTTGGAGTTGTTGAGGTGTAAGAGAGGATTGAGTCAACATAGGTTATTCTACTTCCAAAGAAGGAAGAAAATAAGAAGCTGAAGAAGATGGATCAACCAATTTCTCTTTTTCTTTGTACACTTTTTTAATACGAGGAGGTAGGACAGGAGTTGTTTCATTTTCCCTTGGTCGTTTAAACAATGCTTGGGAAGTGTCAAGAGGTGATTGTTCAGGAGGTTGTATGGCTTTCTCAATGTCTGATTCAAGTTGAAGCATGGTTTCATCTATGATACGAGGTGCAAAAGTGGATAGGGACATGCCACGAAGAGATAATTTAGTTATTTTCTTGGCTTTGAACTTTTGATATGCTATGAAAAATAAGTCCTTTTGAGGAGTGATGGGATCCATGGGTTCAGGCCAAAAGGTTTCTAATGAGAAGTTACCTTTGGAAGGTAAAGGATTAAAGCCACTATGGTGTATGGTGAATACCTCATTGCCATGTGGAAACTTCAAACACTTGTGAACAACTGATAAGACCATTTTCATTATGCAAAGCCAAGGATGGCCTAGCCACAAATGAAATTGGTCAGATTGTGGAATAATTGAAAATGTTACCTCCAAAGTTCTAGGTCCTATTTGTAAAGGGAGTGTGATCGATCTGATTGTAGGGCATGCAAAACCAATATGTGTCTTGATCTATGCCGTCGGTTTATTATAATCATCTTGATATAGCCCATGTAATACAAGAAATTTTTATGTGATCACGTTCTCACCACAAGTGGGATATATTAATATCCCATTAGTGGAATTATCATATATTCTTCCAACTATGTAGAGAGGACCATTAGGAATTTTTTGTAATGTCTTTAGTAGAAAAAGTGATATCAAGAGATTTAGTGGTTTGGCCCTTTTGAGGGATAATGTCTATCACACCACAAGTGTATCCATAGGATGATCTTGGGTAATAGTTGGAGTTTTATTGTATTGTTTATGATTTGTATAAATAGTCATTACATCAAGATTTGAAGGTTCATTAGCCTTGAGAAATGAAGTAGTGTGTTTAGGCATAAGATTGGTGAAGATTTGTAAGTTTTGGTTAAAGGGTGCAACAAATGTATTACCTTTATCATTAACACCCATAATGGTTAAATGTCATGAATCAACGAGGTCTTGAATGAAATGTTTTATACACTTGCAATGTTCACTGTCATGTCCATTTTGGTGATGAAAATGACAATAAGCATTAGGTTTGAATGTAGGTGGTAATGGATGATTTGGATCAAGTGGTCGAATGGGTGGTAAGGTGAGCATGCATTTTTTAATTAATTAGTTCATTGTGTTATGGAGGGTGTCGGGTAGGGGTGTAAATTGTCTATTACGGTCCCCATAATGATAAGGCACCACTACCTTAACAACTGCCACTTGATTTTGATTTTGTTGGGTTGGTTGTAGTTATTGTTGAGGAGGCAGATTAAACTGTAAAAGCCTCTATTTGATTTGCAAATTTTTTGATTGTTATTGTTGCGTTAAAGTTTGTCAGCTTGGTGAGAAGTTGATTTTGAATCATGAATTGAAACTGAGTTATGATATTCACACAAGGTTGTGCATAAATGCAAAAATGAAGGGAATTTCATAATAGTTAGGTTATCTTGAAGGTGTGTGTGTAATTTTTTGATAAACATCTGTTGCAGATGTGCATCAGGAATCTTGACATCAATTTGGGCATACAAGGATTGGTATTGTGAGATAAAGTACATGACTTTTTCATTTACATGTTTTGTCTACATCGCATGAGGTCAGCCATTGCTTTCTTAAGTGTCATGTGAACTTGGAAGTTACTTATGAAAGCATCCACAAGTTCATTGAAGGAATGGATAGAATGATTAGGCAAGTTGGAAAACCACTCTAACGTAGTATCTTTCAAGGTTAGCAAAAAAAGCTTGGCTAAAAGTTTCTCATCAAGGATAAAATCACTACATAAAGCTATGTAACCATTAACATGGTTGATAGGGTCTCCTCTTCCTCCTTATTTCTCAAACCAAGGAATTTCTATCCCTTGTGGCATCAAGGTATGTAAGATTTCTAAGGATAAGGCACTACTACAGAAATGATATGTGGGTGAAGCAGTTTGACTTTGGCTAATGTTGGAAAGTTGATGTTGCATGAAAGAAATGGTACTAAGGAGTTGTGAATGACGGGATTGGGGTATGTAGATTACGATGGAAGAGAAAATGGTGATGGAGTGTAAGGGATGTTAGGTGAAGTGAAAGGAATACTTAGGGGTGTGAAGATGGTGCAAGGGACTTGCAATGACACAAGAGAGGTAGGAATGTTAGGTGGAATTACAAAGGAAGGAGCCATATAACTAACCTTTTCCATAGTTGTAGTGACCTGCGAATTGGTATAAGTTGGTATAGATGCTATGGTTGAAGGGGGAGGAATTGAAGGTCCTCCTTGGCTTACACGAATGTTTGCAGATTGGGTATTGGAAGAGGCATGTTTATTGTAAATCTCAACAATTTTCTTCATCACTTGCAAGCCTTCATCACTTTCAATCAAACAATGAAGATTATCAATGGAAGGTATGGCAGTTTGGGAAATGTTTTCAAGTGTCAAGTCTTGTTGTAAATGTGCAAATTCTTGATGAAGACTAATGACCTTGTCTTGAGGAAGAGAGTTGTTTTGGGTGTCAACATTCATTGGATGGAAGGGTGATGAAATGGAAGTGGTATGATCAATGCCTAATGTGCCATTGTCTATACTAGGTAGGAGCTCATGAGATCACAAGGTCCACAATGAAAGTGGTATCATGGGAAGCCATGAGTCTAGAACTTCTTCTCACTAAATTATTATCAACAAGACACCAAACACTCATACAAGTACCAAAAAGGAAGGGTTGAAGTCAAATGAAAGGTAATCTAAGATGTCTAAATGCAAATAACATAAATACTACTAACTGTAATAGAGAACAAATTGCAAAAAATAGAAATGCAAGAAAATGCCAGAAATACTGTCTAAAAACTGTAGTGGGATTGATTCGTCCAGGGTGGCGAATGAGTCCCAGTATGCAATTTTTTGGTTTTTTTCAAAAAAATTAAGATGATTTAAATGATTTATAGAATGAAAGTACAAATATAGAATGCAATTTTTTTGTTTTTTCAATGAGATGCAATGCAAAAATGAAATCTAAATGAAGTTTTCACTTATGCTATATGAAAGTCATAGAATGCAAAAAAAACCAATGACCTAATTGAATGTTAATGAAAATGTAAACTAGGATGCAATATGAGAATGAAATCAGAAATGCAAAGTGTTCAAAATTTAGGTTCACCAAAATGAACCATAGATTTTTGGGTCACTATGGACAACTCTAGCTCTTCTAGAGTTTTTCACCTAAAAGGAGAGAGATAGGACCCAAAAAACCATGGGGTTCATTCAATTAATGTTATGTGTGATGTTTCTATGCCTAAATGAAGTAAACTAAATGTAATTGATTGATTAAAATGAACTAAAATGAATACAAAAGTGCAATTTAAGCTATGTTTGAAAACACATTGTGATATGCAAATAACTATGTAAATGAAGAAATTATGCAGAACATAAAGTATAGGGATGAATATGAGTGCAGTTGGATGAAATGGATGAATTTGGGATGTTCTGAATGCTGATGAAAATTACTGATTTTTCATAGTGGGACTCATTCGCCCAGGGTGGCAAATTAGTCTTCTTGGTAAAACAATGTCAGGAACTAGTTTCTAACAGTCAAGGTCCTGAATCTGACGAAACTTATATTTTTAGTCCTAATGTGGGACTCATTCACCACTGATGGTGAATCAATCCTCTCCCAATTTTTGGAAAATCAGAAGACAACTCTGCAACACCAGATTTGGAAATGTTTGCTTGCCGAGTTGCCAAAGTCAGTTTTGTAGGAAATGGATAGAAAACTCTCTTCAAGATTGAAATATGCTTAAGTTGACTTGAAAAACCTAGTTGAATTTTCTTTCCACTTTTCAGCACATAAATGCTTGATAAATTTGCATACCTAAGTCTGCAAACACACATGCAAGAGGGAAAAATGGTTGAGGGTTAGCAAATAGGGGTTTGCATTGGTCAAACCCCACTTGTATTAATCAAACCCTTAATAGAATAATGAAATGTAAAGGAAAGATAAACTAATAATATGTAAATGCTATTAACTCATAGTGAATTCAAAATTCATCATGCTCCCTTCAGGTTTTGATTTTTGGCTAAGTATCGGCCCATGCCTTTAACGAATTTCATTGGCCCCCTTTTTTTGTTATTACTATGGCTTCTACCACGTGTCCGTTCATCACACTCTAAAGGAGTTTTCTCCTTACTCTTCTATCGGCCCTTGAAATACTCCCACATGTCATCACCGCGGGTCATTTTTATTGCTTCCTCATTAGACTCTACTTGTGTGCCATGTAGCTCTCATTTGCAAAAGGAATTGGTGGGCCCCACAAGCATTGTCTATATTAATAGTTTGCTATGTGTCATCCCCACACATGTTTTCTACAAGTAAAGGGTAAATCAACCACGGGCAGCGAAATGCTGCCACACATCCCTTCAACGCAAGCTTCTCCAACAAAGGATTAAAGAAAACAAGAGGCCAGAATACACTGGCACATGTTCTAACCACCTATCCCAAAGGGCGACACTTGTCAGCACAAGGCTCTGCTAGACCACTATCATCATTCATAGGGGATACAACTAAATGGAGGGCGGCCAAATGTTGTGTCTCAAATATTTTCTATTACAATGGCCAAGGGTGATCATTTCCTTGACATCATTAATCCAATTCCAAAAAGATTCAGTTGTTGCTCGCCAAGTGGTGGAAGGATTGCTATAAATGCCACTTTTTGCTTCAATTTTGCATTCCTAGTTTTGTGACTTCATAGTTCCAGAGGTTCCAATATTCAAGGTTACAAGTTTGGTGATTGCGTTCTTTTCACTAGCTTTTAGGGTTACAAGATTTTTGGAGACACCAGGCCTTTGTATTGTTTAGATTATTGCAAGAACTCACAAACTGTGCCATTTTTTAGCCTCTTTGTTTCTTATGCTATTGATAAACTTTATGTTGTGCAAGTATTGTTTGAATGGTTTATTTGTTGTACTACTATAATTTGAATGAAATTTTGTTGGTTTATGTAATGACCCTGCTCAAATCTGATTGAAAACTTCTGATTGAAGGCTCAAGAAATTTTGTCAAACACTTCACATACAAGGGTCATATGACTGATATAACATTTCAGTTTGCTTTAATGACTCTTTTCTTCAATTAGCATCAATGAGAATGCTTACAAATGACTCTAAATTGACTAAACAATGTTCTAACATGAATGTGCAACTTATTTTTACAATATTCAATGCATATATATAACCTTAGCATGAGAAATGAACACCTACAGCCAACTGGTATTTTAACAAACAGTTGGTATGCAACCTATATGCTGATAAGAACATCTACAGCCATTGACATTATGTCAAATAGTTGGCATACATCTTTATATCATATTCAAATGAACATTACAACCATGTAAGACTTCCCAAAGATGATGTCTTATTGAAATGCAATCATCTACACTAGATATCATAAGAATGCCAAGACTCTTGGCTTACATTTATGGATGCAATTGCAATGCCAAATCTGATATACACAATAATCATCTACAGCTGCAACACTATCAATTCTATGTGCAATACAAAATCTGACTTCAATGTTCACCTACAGCAGCTCAATAAAATGCACCTATGTAATCATGAAAATGCATGTAAATCACAAAGGAACCTGATATATCAAATCGCCATATGCCATTGATGAAGAGGCAAGCAATATCACATGAAATGATGACCTCATAAGCCCAAATCGAATTTCTGAAGCAGCCGCCCCTGTTCTTGCCTGGCAATGTTTTAGAAAAATAAATACAGCCTCTAATCTCCTCGAATTTGTCCTTGAAATGATTGTCTCGGCGATAGCAATTGAATGCAACAATACCCAGAACCATAGGATGCTTCGATGATGAGATATGAACAAAAATGTCTTGCCAATGGTGCCCTTGCTGTAGTATATCAGACCACTGAAATTATTTACCAGCAACCTGATAGCTATTCCAAAATACTCCAAAATGATTGCCAAGCTCTCCCAAGATGAATGCTCAAATACCCACAAAGAAACAATACACGAATGAGGCCATACAAGCAAAAATCTGAATATGATATGCAAAATTCTCCTCCATTAAAATCTGAAAATGACTAGTAACTATAACAGCAATGTGCAACAAATGAAATCGACCCAATGATGAAGTTCCAAAGCTCCAAAATGCCTCCAAAATCTGCAATGGATTTCCTCAAATCAATACAACCAAAATTTGGCCAAAGGCCATAAAATTTTGCTTTGAAGTACAAGTAGAAAGTCTGAAGCAACTTCCTCAACTTTGCAATAATTCAAGTGATATTTCACACCCTCAAAATTGCTCACCAATTGAGAGTTTTTCATTCTCAATGGCCAAAGAAAACTGCAGAAACCCTAGGCTCCACAACCATCAAACATCAACATCAACAACAACAAATCTGGATGATAGGAAATGAGCCCTCAATGCCTATTTATTCTTTTTCCTCAATAGGTCGGCCTCCTTCTAGAACTTTCCCAAGTCACCTTCTAGAAGGAATATTATTTTATTATTTTATTATTTTATTTGCACTTTATAATAAAATAATTATTCATAACATAAAGTGCAAACATAACATTACTTTATAACATGAGGTTTCTAAAAATAGAAACATATCAAGAAATCATTAGAACACCTCCATATGTAGACTGAATCACGAAATGAGCCAACCAATCAACTGGGTATCTGCCAAACAATCCTCTTATCAAGCTCCATTAGCCTACGAGGATCATGAATAGGCTAATTCCTCAAAACTCCATTGCTCATGAAAAAGGGGACATTTCAGTTTAGATCATGTCTTTCGACTCTTCTTTTCAGTAAATGGGCATGATTATTATTTTATGTCATTGAATGAGTTGTTCATGCTATTATCCTTAATTTATGTTATTCTAGGACATGGTAAATTGCTAAGCAGTCCCTTAGATCATATCCAAAAGATAGGTTTATCATTCCTTTTGTCTAAATTATGGCGTATTGCCTTAGTTAGATTCTTTATTTTATATCTGTTTTTGTTTCCCATTCCAAAACCCCATTTATAGAAGAAGTCGACTTCTTAAAAAATTTGGAGGTCACTTAGTTTAGCACAATAAGTCCCCCATTTTCCCACAAAGGGCTATTACCTTGCCAATTTTTGGCATCAATAGTTTTTCTTTTTCCTAGAAGCCCCAGTGGAATTAAACTTAAATGAATCAAATTTTCAATAGGGTGTATAATCTAGCGGCCTATTACTAGGTCCCAAATAGCAAATAATCCTAGTTTGTTAGTACCACCATTAGGGACAATACAACCCACAACCCAATTAGTAAACGTTTTTCTTCCTCCTCCCTTTACACTAGCCATGTTGCCTGCTACTAACAGAAATTATGTGGAATGGGATGCAGGAAGCGCACTTGTTGCACCAGTAGCGCCTGTCGTTTGGGCCGCTATCCCGATTTCTACCCTAAAGGGTATACCTAAATTCACCAGAGATGGCTCAAGAACACCGTCTAAACATTTTCAAGATGTTGCGGATGTTTTTCTAGTACATGGTGTTACAACCCAAAATGTGGCATCAAGGTTGTTTGCTGCCTTTTTCAGGGGTAAAGCACTAGATTGGTACCGCACATTGGAAGCAAATACTATCAGGACCTGGGATGAGCTTGGGGAGCCTTTCTATTAGAGATTTTTGAATGAAATCATCGCTATATTATCAGTTGTCAATTATAAAGTGAGCCCCGCACGAAGCCATGGCTAACTTCAATGCTCGGTTCCATACAAGCTAGCAGAGGATTCAAGTTGATATCTGCCCGCCACCCTAGTTGACTTTCATGTTCTACTTGAAGTCTATCAATTCTGACATTTCAATGATGATCCAGTCTCTCGACAGAATCACCCTACTAGGCACATATAGCATCACTATTAAAGTGAAAAACAATTTGATAGATGCCAGAAAATTGTCGCCTCGACCATCATTCCTATATTCCCTAAAATATGGGTTCCTGCTCAAGAGATGCCTTCTACCAGTGCACCAACTCCTCCTCAATCCATGTACACATATCTGAGCATGCCACATAATGTTGCCTCTACATTTGACACTTCAAAGGAGGAAATGTGCGAGTTCAAAGAAATGTTGTGGACCATTGTTAATGAGATAACCATTATCAAGTGCAACCAAGCCGCACCTCCAAAGCCTACTTACCAAAATTATCAAAGAGGAAGGTCCTCTTACCATCAAAAATAGTTCCAAGGAGGTGCTGGCGTAAATCTGCAAGCGCAAACAACAAATCAAATAGTACTGATACCCACTTCACTACAAGGCGCTAACTTAAGCTTGAGCAGAGAGTTGACCGTGAGTCAAAATAATTCAGCGGATGACACCAACCCCTAGTGCTTCCCTTGCAACGATTCACACATGCCTCGAAACTGTCCACGCGGCAACCTACAACAAAAGGTGGCAGAGCAGTGCAACCAAGCCACAACGTCAAACCCCAGAAGTTATGTGTATACCTCTTTGCAAATGGACAATGTGGTGCTCACCATGCAAATGCAAGGGATGTCACTAGAGCAAGAAGCAGACATTTCTCTTGACCACGCACTCTTTTCATAGATGGAAGAAGAAAAAGCAGTGTTTTCTAATGATACATCCACATCTAAAACACCACAAGTACAATATGACTACAACACTCACTCAAAGAGGCGATTTATGGGTGAACCAGTTGTCCTACAACTAGTCAGTCTGCAACCTAAAAGTGCTTCTGACCATACGCTTGGTACCTCCATAACACCTCTGTAATATCAGCCATGAAGGGAAGTTGTTATAACAAGAGCAAAGGAGCAGAAACCTCTGAATCCGCCACCTTTCAATGTGGTGGAACAATTGAAGAAATCATCCACTAATGTGTCTCTCTGGGATATTCTAGCCATCCTAGAACAAAAGACACTACTACAGAAGGCTCTCCAGGAAGAGTAAGTGCAACACCGATGGAGAAATCACCCAAAGAAAAGGTTGTTGATCAACCGTCTCCTGCCAAAGTTCTTACAAACAACACAATAGAAGCCCCTACTAAAGTAAGAGATAAGTCAAAGCCTCAACCCTTCTTCTTAACTCTCATTATAGGGGAGAAATTATTACACAATGCGATGATTGATTTTAGTACTAGCACCACAATTATGCCTAAACAAATAGTTGAGGCTTTAGGACTCAATTATGAACCCTTAAAAGGAGGAGTGATGTAGCTTGATGGAAACTGGCTCAAAACCTTAGGTGTCATTAAATCACTCCCCTTGACTTTATTTTCTTGCGCTAGTATCACTATGCCACAAGAAACTATGATTATAGATGTTCCCCCCATGTTTAGCCTCTTCCTATCCTAAGAATTTACTTCAAAGGTGGGTGGATACCTATCCTTGGATTGGTCGCATTTGATCCTTAGAACTAAGCTTGGTGCAAAAATGAAGATAGAATATGAAGCTTTACATTCAGAGCATGTAGCTGATGAAGCCATGATCAATTTTGAAACTGTGCATACCTCTATCACCAAGCAAGAAATGTATTGCACTGAGCTACTAGAAGATGAAAAAGTGACCAGAGATCGGGATGACCAAGAAGATTCTCTCTAGAGTGAACATATAGATATCAACCCTTTTAGCAACTACCATGCTACCGGGTTGGGCACCTATGTCATCTAAGATGAAGGTCAAGTGCTCCCTAAGTTTGTCAAAGAATCCGAAGGTGGTCAAGCCTCTAAACTATGGATGTTGCACTTCGACAAAGCAAGATGCAAGAATGGTGCAGGAGCTAGGATATGTTTAACTCCCTCACAAAATGAAAAGACACTGAGGTATTTCTGCTTCTAGTTTGCTTGCTCGAACAATGAAGTTGAATATGAAGGACTAGTGCAAGGTATCAGCCTTGTAGAAAAGATGGGCATAAAGCAACCAATAGTGTTCAAAGATTCTGAACTAGTAGTCAATCAAGTCTGGGGAATTTTTGCGGCCAAAAAAGTCTGCATGCGATCCTATAGACACTGAGTTTGGGACCTGATTGAGGGTTTTGAATCCTTTAACATTCAGATGGTGCCCTGAGAACAAAATATAGAGGCCGATCACATGGCATCAATTGGATCTCAGTTTGATCCTACCTCTGATCTCATTCACAACAAAAAATATGTGTGAGTAATAGTCTGACCAACGATTCTAGATAATGACCAAAGTTGGCAAGTGTTTGACAGTGATGAACACATTGCCTCATTCATCTAGTAGTCGGGTGAATTTGTCAACCAACTTCAACCAAAGATCCTCGATGCCTATGAAGGAAAAATCATCTAGTTGAAATCCAACAAGCTTCCAAAAGGATTGGTCACTCTCAAAAATATTTTTGACTACGATGATGCAAGGAATCACAAACAAAAGTGACTATATAGACCTTCAGGTCAGAGATGGAAGAAAGCTCAAAGTTGGGAAGGATGTCTCGCATCACGATAAAGAAAGGCTTATCAAATTTTGTGATAAATATGATGGAGTGGTGTCCTGTTCATACAATGACCTTAGGGGATATGATCTTAATATCATTCAACACACAATAGAGTTGGCAAAAGGTGCCAAGCCTATCCACCAAAAACAAAGACCAGCTAATCCCAAGATTGAAGCACTTATAGTGTAAGAATTAACAAAGCTTATCTAGTCACAAATTTTCTTCTCAGTCAAGCATGCATGTGGGTATCCAATTTAGTTCTGGTCTAAAAGAAAAATTGAGATATTCGCCTATGTGTAGACTTTGGGGACTTAAACAGAGCATCCCTGAAGGATCATTACCCACTACCTTCGATGGAGTCAATCCTGAAAATGGTGGTAGGATCATAGATGTTCTCCCTGTTAGATGGTTTCTCCAGTTACAATCAAATCCAGGTCAAAGAGGAGGATCAACATAATACAACATTGACTACCAAGTGGGGAACGTTTGCATATGCCAAAATGTCGTTTGGCCTCTCAAATGCAGGAGCTACCTTCCAGCGGGCAATGGATATCGCTTTTAGCGAATTAATCAACAAGATTATCCTAATCTATTTGGATGATCTGACGGTGTTCTCCAAATCCAAGGATGATCATTTTGATCACCTTGAGATGGTTTTCAAGAAATGCCAAGAATTTGGGATATCCCTGAACCCAAAAAAATGTCTTCGGAGTGCCGCAATGAAAACTACTAGGGAACATAGTGTCCAAAGAAGGAATTTCAATTGATCCTGAGTGGGTGAAAGCAATCAAAGAGCTTCCTCTTTTGGTCAACAAGAAAGACGTTCAACCCTTCTTGGGGAAGGTAAATTTCATTAGCAAATTTATTTATGATTTTGCAAGAATTATCGGGCCAATTACCCTAATGCTGGAAAAGGATCAAATATTCAAATGGACAAAAGAAGCCAGAGAAACCTTTGAGAAGGTCAAGGATGCTATCTCTTCCGCTCCTATTCTGGTTAACCCAAACCTATCAAAGGACTTTATAATGTATGTATTCAGTAGCAAATCAAGCATTGCTACTGTTTTAACTCAGAAAGATAACGAGGGCTAGGGAGAAAATCTATTAGCATTTCACTCCTAGACCATGAAGGAATATGAAACAAACTATAACTTTGTAGAGAGGCAAGCGTTTGCAATAGTTAAGTGGCTCAACAAGTTCTCACACCTAATCTCCTACAATAAGGTGATAGTCTATGTCTCACATTCTAGTGTGTGTGAATACATCATGGAGGGAGAAATCACCGAGAAACGAGCCAATTGGATCACCAAGATCATCGAATATGACATTGAGGTCAATCCTACCAAGACTGTTCAGGGAAGAGGACTATGCGAGTATCTTGTGCACGAGGAAGAAATGGCCCCCGAAGAAGAGCAGCTAGAACTATTCCTAACAAACGAGTCAAAATCCAAAATTTGTTGGATGGTAGACAAAGTAAGGTTTATGCAAATAGGAAAGTACCCGGGCCTTCCTTCTCAGAAGAGGAGATTCTATCAGATGCAAAATAACAAATTCATGCTCATTGAAGGAATCTTGTTCAAAAGAAATTTCAACAACATTCTATTGTGATGTGTTACCATAGATAAGGCAAAGAGGATCCTCAACACTTACCACAATAGTCTCGCACGTAGACACTTCTCCACAAAGACCACCGCCATCAAGATCATGTGCGTGGGGTACTTTTGGCCGACGCTATTCAATGATTCCTATTCCTTGGTGAAAACCTACAAAGAGTGTCAGTTCTTTATTGGAAGAAGAAAGAATTATGCAATGCCCCTCAATCCGATAGTGGTTGATGAGCCATTCATGCAATGGGGTTTGGACTTCATCGGAATGATCAATCTAGCCTCCAACATAGGACACAAATGGATCTTAACGACCACAAACCACTTCACAAGATGGATGGAGGTTGTGCCACTCAAGAGTGCAACAGAGGCAGAAATTGTGGATTTCCTAGAGGAACTAGTGATGAGATTTGGCCTGCCCAAAACTATCATCTCCAACAATGCTAAAGCTTTCCTAGGCTCCAAGGTAAGTCAATTTGCACTTACACATGGAATATTCATAAAAACATCGTCAAATTACTACCCATAGGGGAACGGCCTAGACGAATCAACAAACAAGAATTTGGTCTGACTCAAAAGAATTGGATCAGAATATTAAAGAGAGTGGCACATAAATCTCTAAACAACACTCTGGGCAGACCACATAACTCCAAAGCAAGTCTTCAAGACTTGACCGTATGAGCTAGTTTATGGAAAAGAGGCATTATTGCCTATCTCTATGGAGATTCTGGCACTGCAATTGATAAAATCCATCGAAGTAGAACAAAATGGTGCAATGGAGGTACGGTTAGCTGAGTTGCTAGAAGTCCAAGAGAAAAGGAAAAATTCCCTAACCACCATGACTAACTGCCAACAAGTGGTTAAAATTTGGTTCGATAAGAAAACGTCTGACCAAGGCCTGAAGTGAGGAGACTTGGTGCTAAAATATAACGAAAGGGCCGCAAAGCTGGGTTAGCATGGAAAGTTTGACAGCCTTTGGTAAGGACCATTCAGGATAATTCAATGCAAGGAGCACAACACATACGAGTTAGAGACTATGGAAGAAGAAGTGTTGGGGATTCCGATGAATGAAATTCATTTGAAATTATTCAATTAAGCTTGCTTTCCATACCCATGTAAATATGTAAATATTCTTTTTCCTTCTTTCCTTTTTGTTTTGTTGGCTGATCTTTTTAATTTTATCCTGTGGTTCGTGGTGGATGAAACAGTGACCCATTATTGCAGAGAGTAAGGGAAATAAACTCATAGTTGAATAGAGTAAAAATTAAAACATCCACATGCAAAATTGAGATTCATACAAAGATGTTGGAAAAGAAAAATAACCCAGTTGCAGAACCAGGAGAAGACAACGAGATAATTATAACGACATATTTTCATTATATATAATTTGATATTTACATTTTCAAAAATGGCTCATAAGGCCACGCTTCCAAAAGTATATGTATTTTTCTTCTGTTATATATTATGAAAAATCCTTTCTAGGCATATATACAAAAAGAGACTAATTACTATGAGTTTTTGAAAGAAAGAAAAAGAAAGCATAGGTTTTCAATTCATGGCATGAGCAGCAACAATGGATGCATCAATGGCAGCATCCATAGTATCCTCATCCATGGGGGCATCAACAACAGCAATATCATCCAATGGAGCAAAGGCAGGTGGAGGGAACACCAGGTTCCTGAAGTCTCTGTACCAGTCGATGTCGTAAAATGACACCACGTTATAAATACGAAACATGAAGTGACAAGCTCGAGTGACCTTCTGATGGTACTCATCTTGCATCTGGAGGTGAAAGCCACTCAAAAATGGCATCCACGACATGACCACGTCCTCTTCTATAAACCTCCGTAGGTCACTCGCAGTTGGGATCCCTCCACCATATGCAACATTTGCAACAACCTCACCGAGGCCGTTCAGGTATTTCTTGGGGAAAATTTCCTTCACTAGATGAAGAATCAGTGGCTTGGGAATTCCTATATCTAGCATGGAGGTGACAAAGTGCAAGCACACATCAGTGTTAGCTCGATACTTGTCCTTGTACTCGACAAATTCATGTCCCAAGACCCACTTTATGGCTATAATGGACAGTGAATGCTTGTTCTTCATCATTCTCTTTAACCACCTGGTAGAAATCTCTCCTAGGAAGGCAGTCTGGGACTTGTACGACACTAGCCTAATTGGGGTATCCATCTTGTTAGACCTTCTGCAAATACCTTAGAACTATCCCTCCAAAGCACCTAAGTCTAGCCTATAAGAATGCTACGCACTGCAAATGCTAAACTGCTACGCCAATTACCTAATACCAATTCTCCTCAAATCACTAAGTGTGATTCTGTTACTGCTTAGATTCCTATTTATAGAAAAATCAAGAAAAGGCGTGGTAATATACTTGCCATAAACGTGATATTAATCAAGTACCAACTTGGAAGTTATGCTCAAACTTGCTCGAATTTCCAACCCATTTGCGTCTACCGAGTACGGTTAGTTGCATGCAAAACTAATAAGGGCTAATTAATTAGCCTAAGCTATTGGTAGCAATCGGTGGTGTTATTCACGGCTAAGGACTAAGGTGTCATTTGTATTTTGATTATTTCAAAGTAGAGCTCATATCTATTCAAATGTTGAGTGCATCTTTGACCTAATTATTCCTTTTAAGATATTAATTTCCAACGCATACGAAGGCTTAAGCTTCTTGCAAGGCATTGGCTCAAGTTCCAAGAAAATTGTGTTGTACATGAGGTTGCTAATTATATTTATGAATTCTTGTTAAATCAAAATGGCAAGTAATTCATCTCGCACAAGCCAAAGGGTCAGCGATACATGCCGCATTAAATGTAAAAATGTGATTCTCGTCTACCACCCTGAGAAAAGATCGCTAAATATTGCATGTAAAAGTTTTAAAGCACTTAAATGTTTTCTTTAAGAATGCTACTCTTGAAGTAGAAAGAAAAAATTTCTAGAGCATAGCCAGAGCTGAAGTAAAATTGTTAAAGAATTCTAGCTAAGCAGAAATCTTCCCATAGAATAACTATGGTAGAAAGTTCAAGCTAGGGAGTTAGGCCAATAGCTACATAAGAATTAGTTAAAGCTCTATGAAGAGTACCAGCGGTTAATGTCTTTGAAGATATTTCATATGCTACACCGGGTATTCCTAACAAGCCAGAATGGGAAAACACAAGGCAGCTAGACAAGCGCAAAATCTACAGAGACCCAAGCTTAGTTCATGAAGATTGGGATAATGTCCATGATCCCATAATTGCAAAAAACCCCAAAGGATTGAGGGAATCTTCCTACGCATGCATGAAGGTGTCTAGGAGGCCAATGTCAGCCACAAAAAACATATGGTTCAACGGGTTTCCTCAGTATATGGTACCATTTGTGCACTACTACCCAAAGTTGGTAGATGCAGCCATTAGGAATTTTAATCCAAGTACCAACACTATTGAGGGCTAGGATCTTTCAGTTAACATTAGTTCAACCACCATCTGGAACATGATGTGCATTCTAGACCCTATGCAAAGAGGGATGAAGGTAGAGAAATTCAATCCAAAATGAGGAAATGAGATAGGGAGCACCAGGGACAAGGAACATGAGTTTTTCAATGAAGAAACCAGAAGAATTGAGGGGTATGTGTAGGATCATGATGGGCCAAAAAGTGGCAATATGAAGGGTATGTGTAGGGTATGTGGATGATGACTTTTTTTTTATCCAAATTTGATGAAATGAAAAGGGTTTTGAAAGGAGATTCTTAGATTTCTACCAATATAAATTATACTTTACTTTGAATTTAATAAATAGTATTATTCATTTTCTATTTGAATTCTGACTAAAGTCGATTGATGAGCTGAATTGGAAATATTTATAGCTTTCAAACAATATCAAATTTTTGAATCTAAAACATCGTCACATTCTATGCTTCACATACTATAGGATTAAGATAAAAAAGAATTGAATTTCATGGTAATTAAAGTTAAGGTGGTTAGACATATGAGTTTTATTTTTTAAAAGTTGTAATAAAAAATTATAATTAATTATTTACTTGGAAAAATTACAAAAATATTCATCACATCAGGACATGAGTCCTCTACTTATATCTAAAATTTTATAAAAAAATATTATCATTTTATTGTGGTTAGGGTGGATAGATAGATACCTACTTCTTATTTTTTCCCTAAAATTTAAGTCTCTTGCATTGAAATTTCAAATTTTCACCAAATAGATTTTTTTTTTCAAATAAACCTAGTATTTTAGAAACTACATTCCATTTGCTACTAATTCTATTCTTACATAATTTTGAAATAATATAGATAACTTATTCAAATATTTATGCCAAGTTGCCTAACTCTGATTTTTCTAAATTTTTTGCCACTTAAGGGCCTATTTTTTCCATGATGATCCTATTGGTTCTCAGTTGTGATCATATGGTTTGTCCTTGATGTCAAAATCCCTTTCAGTTGATTATACTTGTTGACAGTTTCAGATTGGTTTCTCATGCTTTATCTTGATACAGTTTTGTCTAATGGTATTGGTTGTTTCTCTTTCGGGCTTACACTTATCGACGTGAGAATGGCAGGGTCTCCCCGATCCATTTTGAAATGTCTGTGTTGCCTTTCGACAAGACATTTATGATGTCATAGCGATTTGATTTTACATACAGGCAGCTTTCGACATGACATTGATCATGGTCTTAGCGACAGAAGAAAATTCTATCGGCATGAGGTTTGTTCACCGCTGAGAGGTCTTACTAAATGAGTCAGGTCTCGCTGACTAATACATGAGGTGGTGCATCGACGTAAGTAAACCCTATCGGCATGTTGTTTCATCGAGCGCTTTGTGTCTTGGTGACCGGCACAAGAAATTTCATATCTACAAGACTTATTTTATGTCATAGCGATCGGAATACATCTCCAGACATCTATCGGCGTGACATTCTCTTTTGTTTCGGCGACAGAAAGTGTCTCTATCGGCATATGTTATACCGTCAGGATGAGGTCTTATCGATATCATTATGTCTCCCCGACCCACTTCAGAATGGGCATATCGGCAAAGGAAATCATCTTCGGTGTAATGTTTCATCGAATATGTTATGTCTTACCAACCCACATTTGGATAAGCATATCGGCATGAGTTTGGTCGTCGAGCTGAGGTCTTAGCGATTCATATTGTCTCACCGACCATGCAAGGAAAGATCTCATCGATGAGAGTTATAGCTTCGATGAAATGTCATGGTGATCTCGTGGTGTCTTACTAACTTGGCACAAAAGGCTTATCGGTAAGAGTTAAAGGTTTTTAGTATGAGGTCTCGGCGAGTGACCTCGGTCTCGCCGATGGAAAACAAAAGGCTCCTTGTTGGCATACAAAAATGATTTGTCTCCTCGACTAATGCATGTGGAAGTCTATCGGTAGGAGTGTTGTTTTTGGTATGTAGTCTCACCAAAGACACAATGTCACACCAACCACCGTTGGACAATTGCCTTCGGAAGGACTTTCTGGAAGTCTTGGCGAACAGGAGTGAATTCGGGGTGTTTCGGTACGACTGAAACGATCTACAAGATGTCTCCTTGATAGTTTGGAGTTACAGCGACATATATAGGACGGATGAACTCATCGGCAAGAAAAACCATGTGTCTCAGTGACCAATGTGTATCAAGTGGGCTTTCGGTATGACTCAAGCATTCTACAAGAGGTCTCCTCGATGAAGGTATGCTATAGCGACCCTCATCAGATAGAAGGATGCTTCGGCGAGAGAACCATTATGCTACAGCAACACACAAGAGGATGAAAGACTTTCAGAAAGACATGGTGTGCTCTACAGGAGGTCTCCTCGATATCATAATGTTATAGCGAAGCACTTAAGACAAAAGGTTTCTGTCGGTGTGAGAACATTAAGGTCTTGCCGATCTATTGTGAGCTCGGGGCTTTTCGGCAAAAAAAAGTGAATTCTGTATAAGGTCTGCCCAATAACGAAGGGTCGCGGCGAAACAAAAGGAACCAAAGTATGTTTAACAATTGAGTTTCCTTCGGCATAATTGGTGAATGTCATAGCGACACATAAGAGGAAAAAGGGCTTTTGGTGAAACTTAATGTGATCTACAAGAGGTCTTCCCGACTTCATTGGGTCACGGAAAAAGCAATTAAGGAAAAAGAAAAGCAGCTCACATAAGGTCTTAGCGAATCACAAAGAACACGTGGCGACTATTGTCTCTATGAATGATTTTTTTGAAGACTCATACACTGTGGCCGACATGGATTTTTCTAAGTATAGTTGCATGCAGACATCTTTGGTTGGTATCGAATCTATGGCAAGATATTCTCTAAGATTTTAGAGGTTATGATTTTCTGTTAGTGGGCAGCCATGGCTTTGATGAAAATCTTTCAGTTACAATTTGAAATCTCCTGACTCAGCAGAAGTTAAAGCTCTATGGATAGGCGTTACTCTGATTTTTACCATCATCTACAGTTCATTATGAATCAGCTTCAGATTCTAATAATAGCAAGAGAGTTTCAAAATCTTGTGAAAAACACTTGTTGAAGATTTCTTGATAACAGACATACTTGAAATGTATATATATAAACCTGTGTTGAAAACAGAAAAGGTTGGTGATTGTAATTTTGGGATATTGTCCTTAAGGTTTTCTATAGATGAGAAAACAGAGAAATATGTGCTTAACTAAAAACAGAGAGATCCTCTAGTATTATGAATGTAATTCTGAAATCTGACTAAGGGGTTGGTACTCCTTGAGATTGGTGTCTCTAAATGAGGGGTTGGTACTCCTTGAGTTGGTGCTCAAAAATTAGCCTATAAGGCATTGTTAATAGTGGTTTTGAAGATTAAGCCAGTAAGGCAGTTTAGGAGTGGTTTTTATACCCCAGGAGGGTTTTCCACTCAGCAAAAGCTTTTGTCTCTTTGTTCTTTTGTATGCTCTCTTCTTTTCTGCGTTGTTGTTATTTCAGTTCTCTGTTAGGATTATTACTATTCTCAATTTTGTTTATGAATGATTACATTCAACTCATGAATGCATTAATCAAAGTAATATTGAGATCAAATCTGAGCTATGTTTTGAAAATGCAAGATATCTCACTCAAATCATATTTTCATAAGTTGTCAAATAGACTGAGTTAATGTTGTCATATCTTTGTGCTTTCAAAAGTGATTACTCTACTCTATTGTTGAAAGAAAAGGAAATCAGAATGAAAAATCTTGGTCGAAGTTGAAAAAGTGTTGACACTAATTCACCCCCCCCTCTCAGTGTCTGCCCATAACTCCAACAATTGGTATCAGAGCGTAGGGTCCTCTCATAGGTCTAAACCACCTAGGATTGTTCTTGGTTTCTTGGAGTAGTTTGGTTAATATGGGAAAGAACATAAGGAATAAGGGAAAAAGATGTTCTTAGCAAAATGCTATTCATCATGCTCAACCTGAATCTAGTATAAGGATTAAAGAGGAAGAATTCATAAACAGTAGCTCTGAAATGGTAGAATATCCTAGATCTGGAACTCCTCAGTTCGAAGGAACAAACTTTATTATATGGAAACATAGGATGGAAACATACTTACATTCTTTAGGATCTGAAGTGTGGGAAGCAGTAGAAAAGGGTTGTACTACATCTGCAACATCTCCTTCCTCTCTTGAGGAGATGAAAGCTCTTGAATTCAATACCAGAGCTATAAATGCTATTCTTAATAACTTGCCAAATGAACTCATTACAAAAGTCATTCATTACAGCAGTGCTAAGGAAGTTTGGGACAAGTTGACTGAAATGAATCAGAATAGTGAGTTACAAGAGGAGATATCTTTTGATACTGAAATAAGTTGTGAAACATCTAAGAGTGAAGAAGGTGTAAACCTTTATAATTTAGAAAAGAAGTCCAGGGAGATCATTGATGAATATTTAGATGATCAAGAAACTTGTGTAAAAGTAGATCAATCTTTGGGTGAAGTCAACTTTGAATAGGAATATGATGAACCAAAAAGTGAGGTTGATTTGGAAGGTGAACTCCTATGTGCCTTAGATACTATTAAGCAGCTTAGAAAAGAAAACCAGTTGTTAACAAGACAACTTCAACAAAAAGAGAGTCTGGAAGTCAAGTTAAAAGACAAGGATGAGTTGTGTAATAAACTAGAAAATGAGATTGATTCTTTAAAGAAATATTCAGATAATGATTCCTTGTTAAAAGAACTAACTCTTAAGGATGATATGATTATAAGTCAGAAAATTGAAATTGAAGAATATAAGAGGATTGCAGATGTTGTGAGTTCTGATTTGGAAATTAAAAGGATTGTTTGTCTAAAACTTGAAGAAGAGGTAGTTGCTTTAAGAAAAGAGCTTGAAAGTTTCAAGGCTCAATCTGGTAAATTTCAGAAATTTGATAATAGTACTAAAATATTGAATGAGATGTTGGGCAGGCAAAAGCATTCTAAAGATCCTATAGGAGTGGGATATGAGGTTGGACAAAGCTCTGCAGACAAATCAAAACATGAAATAGTGTTTACTACTTTAGATGGAAAGAAGTTTACAGCCAAGAAAACACCAAGAATGAAGGTTGATCTTGGTTACAATATTGCTGCATCAAAGGATAACATTCACACTAGAAGACAATCTAAAGTTATTCATAGAGAAAGGAAAAATGTCTTCAGATCTTCACATCCTTGGCATGATCACTCATTCAGGTATAATCATTCTTTCCAAGGATATTGTTATGTTTGTAATGACTATGGTCATAAGGCAATTGATTGCATAAGATGGTCAAATAAGAATCATTCTAATGTCCCTAGAAATGAGGATGTGGTGTGTTACAACTGTAAAAATTTTGGTCACTTGAGAAGAGACTGTAGAATAAATACAAGTGATAATGATGTAGGGAACAATGCTGGAAAATTCCATAGAAAGTATTCTATTTCTCAGAACAATCACAAAGTCATTTGTTTCAGATGTAATAACATTGGCATAAAGTACAACAATGCAGATTCAATAGAAAGATAGGTACTTTAAGCAAACAAGTGAAGAAGTCTTCATTGGTGTGGAGAAGAAAGAGCAATCAAGATGACAAGAAGAGCAATAAAGATGCTTCTGAGAAAACTCCTTGTGCACTCCTTGCAGAAGTTTTGCCTTCCAGGTCTTGAGAAGAAGCAAAGACTCAAGGGGAGTCTATTATGGTAATATATTTTACCCCTATGGAGTCTAGAATGAGGTATGGCATCTTTCATTTGCTTTTGGTGGTATAAGATGTTAAGAAATGTTTTTGCTTGGTCTAATGGTTGACATTTTTCAGAAGTTTTTGAAATGACAGTGCACATTGTTTTTTAATTCAACCTTTTGGATGCTTAGGTGTTGGAAATAATGGTATATATCCTTATGACATATTTAAGTAGTGTGGAGACATATAGGTGAGTTCCTCAACATTAAAGATAAGAAAGCCTTTGTTTTTGAAGGGGTGTCGATGGATTTATCTTTGGAGAACAGTGATTGAAAAACATGCTTGATGTTATGAATTATTTCTGAGGTGATATGTGTTGGTTGAAGAAGAATAACCAGTATCATTGGTCTTTGCTTTGTATTGTCATGGACTGTGACTAAGGTTACTTGTGCTGAGAAGTGGTTGGATTGTTTGTGTTCAAATTCTGATATTGCTAGATTGAAGTTAATCAAATTGAATGTGGAGTAGGTGATCTTGAATGTGCCTTGATCAATCATGTCAAAGAAGGTGGTATGTTCAAGTAACAGGTCTTCAATCTTTAGGTATCAATTTGGTTTGTTGCATTATAATATTTTGGTACCTTTGCTTTGGCATTGATAATATGGACCGAGATTCTTGAAAGAGACATATTGTTATTTTTGCTATGATATCAGTTTGTTATAATCTTACTGCTCTCCTGGAAATATGTCTGTTGCACTATTGTTCTATTTGCAGCTGATTCTTATGGTATTTGGTTGGCTTCTCAGTTGTGTTTTCTGGCATTGCACATTCTTCTCCTCTATCCTTTGTCATTGAGGAAAAAAGGGGGAAAGTCATTTGTGTTTTTCCATCAAGGACAAAGGGGGAGTTTGTTGGTTCTCAGTTGTGATCATATGGTTTGTCCTTGATGTCAAAATCCCTTTCAGTTGATTCTACTTGTTGACAGTTTTAGATTGGTTTCTCATGCTTTATCTTGATATAGTTTTGTCTAATGGTATTGGTTTATTCTCTTTTGGGCTTACACTTATCGGCATGAGAATGGCAGGGTCTCCTCGATCCATTTTGAAATGTCTGTGTTGCCTTTTGGAAAGACATTTTTGATGTCATAACGATTTGATTTTACATACAGGAAGCTTTCAGCGTGACATTGATTGTGGTCTTAGCAATAGAAGAAAAGTCTATCGGCATGAGGTTTGTTCACCGCTGAGAGGTCTTACCGAATGAGTCAGGTCCCACTGACTAATACATGAGGTGGTGCATTGGTGTAAGTAAACCCTATCAGCATGTTGTTTCATCGAGCGCTTTGTGTCTTGGCGACTGACACAAGAAAGCTCATATCGATAAGACTTATTTTATGTCACAACGATTAGAATCCATCTCCAGGCATCTATCGGCATGACATTCTCTTTTGTTTTGGTGATAGAAAGTGTTCTCTATTGGCATATGTTATACCATCGGGATGAGGTCTTATCGATTTCATTATGTCTCCCCGACCCACTTTAGAATGGGCATATCGGCAAAGGAAATCATCTTCGGTGTAATGTTTCATCGAATATGTCATGTCTTATTGAGTCGCGTTTGGATAAGCATATCGGCATGAGTTTGGCTTTCGGGCTAAGGTCTTAGTGATTCATATTGTCTCACTGACCGTGCAAGGAAAGATCTCATCGGTGAGAGTTATAGCTTCGATGAAATGTCATGGCGATCTCATGGTGTCTTACCGACTTGGCACAAAAGGCTTATCGGTAAGAGTTAAAGGTTTTTGGTATGAGGTCTCACCAAGTGACCTCTGTCTCGCCGATTGAAAACAAAAGGCTCCTTGTTGACATAAAAAAATGATTTGTCTCCCCGACTAATGCATGTGGAAGTCTATCGGCAGGAGTGTTTTTTTCGGTATGTAGTCTCACTGAAGATACAATGTCACACTCACCGCTGTTGGACAATTGACTTCGGTAGGACTTTTTGGAAGTATCAGCAAACAGGAGTGAATTTGGGGTGTTTTGGTATGACTGAAATGATATACAAGATGTCTCCCTGATATTTTAGAGTTACAGTGACATATATAAGACAGATGAACTTGTCAGAAAGAAAAACCATGTGTCTCAGGGACCAATGTGTATCAAGTGAGCTTTCGATATGACTCAAGTATTCTACGAGAGGTCTCCCTAATGAAGGTATGGTATAGCGACCCTCATCAAATAGAAGGATGCTTCGGCAAGAGAACCATTATGTTACAACAACACACAAGTGGAGGAAAAAGTTTCGGAAAGACATGGTGTTCTCTACAGGAGGTCTCCCTGATATCATAATTTTATAGCAAAGCACATAAGACAAAAGGTTTCTGTTAGTGTGAGAACATTAATGTCTTGGCGATCTATTGTGAGCTCAGGGATTTTCGGCAAAACAAAGTGAATTGTCTATAAGGTTTGCCTGATAACGAAGGGTCATGGGGAAACAGAAGGAACCAAAGTATGTTTAACAATTGAATTTCCTTCTGCATAACTGGTGAATGTCATAGCGACACATAAGAGGCAAAAGGGCTTTTGGTGAAACTTAATGTGATATGCGAGAGGTCTTCTTGACTTCACTGGGTCACAGAAAAAGCAATTAAGGAAAAAGAAACATAGCTCACATAAGGTCTTAGCAAATTACAAAGAACACATGGCGACTGTTGTCTTTGTGAATGATTTTTTTGAAGACTCATACACTATGGCTGACATGGATTTTTCTAAGTATAGTTGCATGAAAACATCTTTGGTTGGTATTGAATCTATGGCAAGATATTCTCTGAGATTTTAGAGGTTATGATTTTTTGTTAGTGGCAGCCATGGCTTTGATGAAAATCTTTCAGTTACAATTTGAAATCTCCTAACTCAACGCAGAAGTTAAATCTCTATGGATAGGCGTTACTCTGATTTTTACCATCATCTATAGTTCATTATGAATCAGCTTCAAATTCTAATAATAGCAAGAGAGTTTCAAAATCTTTTGAAACATGCTTGCTGAAAATTTCTTGATAACAAACATACTTGAAATGTATATATATAAACCTATGTTGAAAATAGAAAAGGTTGGTGATTGTAATTCTGGGATATTGTCCTTAAGGTTTTCTATAGATGAGAAAATAGAGAAATATGTGCTTAACTAAAAATAGAGATATCCTCTGATATTATGAATGTAATTCTAAAATTTGAGTAAGGGGTTGGTACCCCTTGAGATTGGTGTCTCTAAATGAGGGGTTCGTGCTCCTTGAGTTGGTGTTTAGAAATTAGCCTATAAGGCATTGTTAATAGTGGTTTTGAAGATTAAGCCAGTAAGGAAGTTTAGGAGTGGTTTTTATTCCCTAGGAGGGTTTTCCACTTAGCAAAAGCTTTTGTCTCTTTGTTCTTCTGCATGCTCTCTACTTTTCTGTGTTGTGGTTGTTTCAGTTCTCTATTGGGATTATTAATGTTCTCAATTCTATTTATGAATGATTACATTCAACTCATGAATGCATTAATCAAAGGAATATTGAGATCAAATATGAGCTATGTTTTGGAAAATGCAAGATATCTCACTCAAATCATATTTTCATAAGTTGTCAAATATACTGAGTTAATGTTGTCATATCTTTGTGCTTTCAAAAGTGATTACTCTACTCTATTGTTGAAAGAAAAGGAAATTAGAATGAAAAATCTTGGTCAAAGTTGAAAAAGTTTTGACATTGATTCACCCCCCCTCTCAGCATCTTCCCATAACTCCAATAGATCCTGGACATACCCTAAGGCAGAATGTGGGAAGTTGTCAGTAGTTCCTACTCCAAACGACACTTTCAAGGAAGACCTACAAGATGCCTTTTCAATGATGGTATTTTTTTTTGGTTTGGACACTGACCAAGAGGTGCAATCTTTTCAATTGGGCTCAAATTTCTAGTTCTACTACCAAAAATATTATTTATGGTATGATTTTGGAGAATTCTTGTGAATAACAAGTACCTAGTTGAATGAAAGTTCAGATTTGTCTCTTATCTTGCTTATATGTTCTTATATGAAAACCCTGATTTCTTTGTTGAGCATATGGAGTTGTCTATCTTTGATAAAAACAGGAGGAAAAAACTACTATATGTCTCGACCACTCTCCTCTCTTCTACTTTTGCTTATTACTCATTTTTGGATCATTTTTTGACTCCGATTTTGCAAGATTTAATAGGGGAGGAATGTGTTAATAGGCTCACCTTGACTTAGGCAGATTTTATGTAGAATTTAATTCCTAAATGTGATTGTTTTTTCAGAGTGAATTTTACATTAATCTGAATGCGAGGCTTCATTGAAGAACCCTTCTTCCTTCTAATATGTGTGACTAATCGAGTGCTAGGTTTGGAATTGTTCCAGCAGGCGTGCATTATTGATATGACCTTCTGCAGCATGAAAAGTGTCAAGTGGAAAGGATTCTTCACCTATCCGTAGACTTTCAAAATGGTGGCCATGAAAAAGAATCAGACACACCTACTTTTGCAAGATAAACTAGCTCATTTGGGGTTAGTAATGATTTGCGATAGGTGGGATTACAACCCTTTCAATGATTTATGTATGATCACCTCAAGGTAACTCACAACCCTCAGCCTTACTAGGAGTGGAGATGCAACCTACTAGAAGATAAAGATGATTTTTTGGTTGACCTAGTTCATATCCCCATGGAAGACAACAAGCCGCCATGGCACAAGTTCTATTTCTTGCTAGCAGATTATGATGAGAACTATAAAATGGGGAAGGCTATGTACAATGAGCTGAGGAATGAGGAAGGATGGACTGTCGAAAAGATCATAGCCTTCTAGGTATATCACCAGGAAATAAAATGGGATGATGTACCTTATGATGACATAATGGAAGACAAAGAGTTTGAAAGGCTATGGGATGAGGAGCACCATTCTTCTTACTCAAGCAATAGCTCTGATAAAGAATAAGAGCAACCAGAGGAGGAGGTTGAGACATCAATGTCCTCCACCCAACAAAAGAGAGTCTATAGGTCAATCTACCTGTGTCACTTCAAATGTTCAATTGAATGTGTCACGAGCCTCACAGACACTCACCTGTGCCTCGAAAACAACAAGAGTGCTCCAACAACAACAACCATAAACTATAGAAATTATGGAGATAGAAGACTCCCCTCCCACTAAGTGGCAACACACTGAAGCTATTCCAAGTGAAGGATCACAAGGAGCCACTACAATCCAAGTGCTTGTAGTAAGCCAGGAGCATAAAGTAAGTAAGCTACCAATGACAAGCGCAGCACAACCAACGTCAAGTCAATAGGTAATTGTTGCTTTTTATTTTCTTACTTCTCAATCTTCCATTCTCATAGCACCAATTGCAACAAGCATTGGCCCTGCTTTGTCTACCCCCACCACAATGTTTCTAGGAGGTTTCTCCCAATTCTCCCAAGCTGGGCAATCTATCTTAACACCTTTGTGAACTTTAACACTGACTGCCACTACTAAACTTCTCGTCACCTCTCTTACTGAAAGCTTAGCCACCGTTGGCACCCCTATTGCCTCTACTACCTCGGTTCCAACCCAATTTTCCCTGTAAACATACTTAATTACGACCATGCCATCGCCGCAACAAATGATGAACCCTTTCACCAGTTCACAAACTGAACTATGGCAAGTCCCCTTTTTCTCCCCCAAAACTATCAATCTCCCACCAAAGAAAATGTAAGGGGATGCTACACGGGTATTTCCTTTTGTCCTGCCTCCCAATGCACCTATTGTTGGCGAACTAGTTCAGTCGCCATCCAAATTCAATATCTCAGGGAGAAGCCACAAAGCAAATGCGAGCCCTCAGGTTCTAGAAGTGAAAAGCAAAGGATGATAAGAAGGAGATGAATTCCAAAGTATATATAGTTCACAATGAAGACAAAAAAGTACTGAATTTCACCACCATGTACCCAAATGTTGTCAAACCATAGGGGGAGATTCTCCTGGGAAATTACGACATGTATGCCATGGGACTTGATCTGACCATAGCCCAACCGCAAGATAAGGTGGAACTCATGGAGGAAATGTAATGGGTAGTGATGACCGACTTCTTGAATTTTGGCTGTCAATTGAAGAAAAAATAGAATTAGCTAAAGTTGGTGAGGGAATGAGTTAGTTTCTTAGAGACGAAAGAGAAATCACTAGAAGTTGAAGTTGTGTGCTTGTCTAAGAAGGTGTGAGCAGGGGAGTTAGAGCGGAGCAAACTCCAGGAGAAGCTCAATAAGTTCCATTTTGTTGATCCCATACTACTCAATGAGATGCAGGCAAGAAACCAAAAATATCAAAGCCAATTGACCTCAATGGAGCAAAATTTGCAACAAAAGGAGGAAGAGTTGGCAGCTCAATTCATTCTATTTGAGTGAGAATTATAAAAGAATCATGTGAATTTTGAGGGTCGAAAGGCCTAGTTAGAAAAGGAGCTTAAAGAGACAAAATCCTCTCTAGACATAGAATTGGAAAACCATGCCCTAGCCGAAGAAAAATGGTGTAAAGAAATGAGCAGTTTCGGGGAGCAACTGACATCCACGAAAAGGAGTGCGAAATTAACAGAGGCCATTAACTCAAAGAATGCAAAGATCACCTCTCTAGAAAGCTCTCTCCAAGCCTCCTCCATGTAGCCAGACCTCCTCCTATTGGCTCGATAGATATATATTTCTTATTGGGAAAAGGTTAAAACCTTCTACCTAACACTACAATCAACACTCTGATTCATCTCAAAAGCAAAAAAATTGAGCTAGGAGGTTCACAGAACAATTGAGAAATTCCCATGGTTCATCTTAGAAAAGGTTTCAGAGGAAAATAGTTTTCTCACCAATCTATATTCGGTCTTTGGTGAAGACTTGGCCAAGGAAGGAATCAAAGATCAAGATGTTGTTGCTCAAATGACAAACAAGTTCATCCATTGCCACTCGACCTTGCAGTGGACTAAAGCAGCTGCAGCTACCTTGAACTAGACAATAGACAACATATGAGAAAATTTCTCCCTATTGAGTGAGATGGGTCTACCATCTCTATTTCTTGAAGATGGGTCGATTGCCACAACTGAACAGATTGTAGAAATAATTGAAGAGAAGGAGCGAGACCCAAATGCTTTCCAGAGTTTCAACCATCCTCCTACTGTAGCAGACATTGAAGGGGTTATCGATCCTCTTGCACAACTACTATTCCATTATGAAGCAGGGGTCGGTTTACATGATATGCTACCTCATAAATAAATGATTGACCTAGGTAGAGCATAAGAGAATTTGTACAAAGTAGAGAGACCATGCGAAGAAAATTGGCCACCTCTACAGGCAGCCCTTTCCAAGCTTTTATTTCATTGCCAATTGATGGCACTCTGGTCTATGAACCAAAGAAAAATTTGGGTTCCACCTTCCTCAAAGAGAAATGCCCCTGATAGTCACTAGAAGTTGTGAATTCAAAATTCATCATGCTCCCTTCGAGTTTTGATTTTTGGCTAAGTATTGGCCCATGCCTTCAATGAATTTCATCGGCCCCCTTTTTTGGTTATTGTCACGGCTTCTGCCACATGTCCGCTCATCGTACTCTAAAGGAGTTTTCTCCTTGCTCTTCTATCAGCCCCCAAAATGCTCCCACGTGTCATCACCATGGGTTATTTTCATTGCTTCTTCATCAGACCCCACTTGCATGCCATGTAGCTCTCATTTACAAAAGGAATTGGCAGGCCTCGCAGGTGGTGTATGTATTAATAGTTTGCTACGTGTCATCCTTGCACATGTTTTCTACAAGCAACGGGTAAATTGGTTGCGGGCAGCGAAATTTTTCCATGTATCCCTTCAGTGCAAGCTTCTCCAGCGAAGGATTAACGTAAACAAGAGGCTGCAATACACTACCACATGTTCTAACCGCCTATCCCAAAGGGAAAAACTTGTTTGCACAAGGCTCTACTAGACCACTGCCATCATTCGCAGGGGATGCACCTAAATGGAGGGTAGCCAAATGCTATGTCTCGAACCTTTTCTACTACAATGACCAAGGGTGATCATTGCCTCAACATCATTACTTAGATTCTGAATCTTTTCAGTTGCTACTCACCAAGCAGTGGAAGGATTGCTATAAATGTCACTCTTTTCTTTCATTCTGCGTTCCCAGTTTTGTTATTTCACAGTTCTAGAGGTTCCAATATTCAAGGTTACAAGTTTGGGGATTACATGCTTTTCACCGGCTTTTAGGGTTATAGGATTTTTGGAGAGACTAGGCCTTTACATTGTTTAGATTATTGCAAGAACCCATAGACTATGCCATTGTTCAACCTCTTTATTTTATATGTTATTGATAAACTTTATGTTGTGCTCTTATTCTTTGAATGGTTTATTTTTCATACTTCTATAATTTGAATACAAGTTTGCTGGTTTAGATCATGTATTTTGACTCTTCTTTTAAGTAAATAGGCATGATTATTATTTTATGTCATTGAATGAGTTGTTCATGCTATTATGCTTAATTTCTATTATTCTAGGACATGGTAAATTGCTAAGTAGGCCCTTAAATCATATCCAAAAGATAGGTTTATCATTCCTTTTGTCTAAATTTTGGTATATCGCCTTAGTTAGATTCTTTATTTTATATCTACTTTCATTTCCTATTCCAAAACCCCATTTACAAAAGAAGCCGAATTCTTTAAAAATTTGAAGGTTACTCAGTTTAGCGTAATAAGTCCCCCATAAACTAAGTTTCCCACAAAGGGTTGTTACCTTGCTAATTTTTGGTATCAACACTCACCAAACCCTTGATAATGCAAGTTTGAAGTAATGTCAATGGATTCTTCAAAGTGCTTTGAATGTTGCTTGAATTGATATTGTAAGATGCTTGAAGTCTTGTATGAGATTGCTTGAATGAATGAGATTGTAGGAGATGTAAAATGAGATGAAAAATGACTATTTATACAATCTTGTGTCATAGTTTCCCATTCATACCTCATCACACTCTGACATCAAGTGGTTTTTAATAAAATCCTGAAAAAGAAATTTAAAATATTTTAAATTTGGGGCCAAGGGGGACTCATTTGCCACCCATGGCGAATGGGTATCACCTAGAACCTAAAAACAAGTGTCGAAATTAAGTTTCATTTAATTTTGTTTGTTAGGATAATATCGAAAAATACACTTAATAAAAGCATATGAGGGCATAAAGAGGTCAATTAAATCATAAGAGGAGATAAATAGTGAAATTGTTCCTAGGAAAGTATGAAATCTTATTACAAGACTTTACAACACTTCAAAGTAGGACTTGATGATGTGTAAAAAGGTGATTTTTAGGTGAATTGTAATAAATAGAGTCTAGAAGAATGTAGAAATGTCTTACAACAATTCACAACATCTTCACAAGACATCATTATTTAAATTTTAGTACCTAAATATGCATGTTCAAGCCATGTTGCAATATAAAATCAAAGCAAAATATATCAAATACCATGAAACAAGACGTAAAAGGCCATGAAAATGATAAAGGGCCATTTTTCTATCACACATAAGTGGTTTCATAGATTGTAAGATTGTAGTTAAGAATGCTTTGAGAGAAAAGGCTCTATGGACTATAGTGAATAAAGAGATTGGAGAACCTCAACAAAAGAAAGCAAAGGAGTTATGGAAATGAAAGTTGGAGTAAGCTAGAGGAATTATTGGTATGGCCTTGAGTCCCAATCTTAATACAAGGCTTGTTGATGTTGATAATCAAATAGAACTATGGGAAAATTAGAAATTGATTATAAAGTTATAGATATTGCTAGTGTGATTAGCATAGAAGTGAAATTAGTGAACATAGGCCCAATAGATTTTGAAAAAATGATTGAGTAATTTAATGAGGTTACATATTTAAATGCCTAGTTGAAGAAAATAGTTGTTGAATATGCATAAAAGGATTTTCAATTGATTACAATGGATGAAAGTAAGCTTCCCTAGCCTTACAAGATATTTAAAGAATCAAGGAAAAGGGTTATACAATTAAATCCTAATACCCCCAACAAACATTTGATCAATTTTGTAAGTCAGTTTTAGATGAAGAGGCTCAACTTATTAAAGAAGGTTATATTAAGAAGAATCATGCATATTCAACTAAGGCTAAATCATTTTCTAGATATGTGCATGGAAAGAAGAATTGGAAAGGATTAAATTTAAATTTTGAAATAATGATGGTTCTAACCAGTTTTCTAGAAATGAAGGTGTAGAAAAGTAGTTGGAAAGAAAACCCAACAAATACAAGCCTAAAAAAGAATGGTTTAAGGAAGGAAAAAAAGATAAACAAAGTTTTATAGCCATCTCCAAGCTAGTAAAATCAAGTGTAGAGGTAACTTTTAAACCTAAAAATACATCTAGAGTAAAGGGAGGATACTTTGCTTCAGATTCTAATAAAGAATGGATTTTAGATTCAGGAGAATCTTTTCACATGACTAGAGATAGATCTTTATTTATTGACTTTCATGAAGGAAAGAATTTAGATCAAGAAATCACTAGTGGCAATAAAATGAAATTATCAGTTCTAGGAACAAGAGTTGTTAGTGTAACAAATGGAACTTTAAAAAATGTTTTACTGGTTGTAAGAGATAGAAAATACCCAAAAAATGTTTTTCGCTACTAGTAGAATTGACCATAAATAAAGTCTCTTTAAATTTGTTGGATTCATTGATGATGAATGCAATCTACCATGCTTTTGTTGCTCAAAATGATTATATGTGCAAAATATGGCATGCTAGACTTGGACATACAAATTATAGAGAATTATAAGCCATGTTTAGAATGAATATGGTTAGATGATTAACAAAGATTTCAGCATCTGAAGGTGTATGTGAAGGATGTGTGTTAGGTAAACACCATCGAGAACCTTCTGATTGTGGAAGAGCATGGAGAGAAAGACAACCACTACTACTCATTCATTGTGATTTATTTGAACTAAGACATCCTTATATCTCAGGTGCCAAATACCTTCTCACTTTTATTGATGATTATAGTAGATGAGTATGGGTTTATTTTCTTGAAAGGAAAAGTGAATTATATGAGGTACTTCAAAGGTTTAAGGTATTAGTTAAAAAAAGGTGGAAAAATAATTAAATTCCCAAGGACAAACAATGGGGGTGAATATTGCAATTATGCATTTGAATCATTTTGTCAAAAATATGGTATTAAGGTAAAAATAATAGTTTCATATACCCCTCACAAAAATGGTGTAGTTGAATAGATGAATAAAACTCTTTTAGAAATGGCATGTTGTATGTTGCATTTTAAAATTTTGCATAATAAATTTTTGGGATTGGTTGTCTCTTGTGTTTCACATATTGTGAATAGAATCCCCACCAAATCCCTCACAAATGTCACTCCTGACAAAGCATGGAGTAGATGAAACCCTCACATTGGATATTTTAAAGTATTTGGGTGTATTGCTTGGGATCACATCCCAGAATAAAATAGAAAAAAGCTAGAACCAAAAAGTCATAAGTGTTTGTTTATGGTATATAGTGAAGAGTTAAAGGCTTATAGATTGTATCATTTAGAAACAAAAAATATCTTTATTAGTAGAGATGTAAATTTTGATGAGCATTCACTACTTACAACCATAAATGATTTCCACATTTTTGATATTTTACAAAGAAATGGAGAATCTATTAATGAGGATGATAAGAGCACTACTACTAATGAAGATGATATAACTAATAGTAGTGATGAAGAAGAAGAACTTCCAGCTAGACAGGAGATAAAAAGTATTGAAGAGATATATAGACAAAGCTCAAAACTCCAAGGAAGGAATGGGAGTGCCATCATGGCAATAGTCTTACAAATAAATGACCCAATCTCATATGAGCAAGCGAGAGGGAATAAAGAATGAGAGCAAGCCATGAAAGAGGAATATGATGAATTTATCAAGACTAAAACTTGGGAACTTGTTCTCCTTCCCAAAGGTAAGAATGTTTTTGGTTGCAAATGGGTTTATAAAGAAAAATCCAAATCTAATGGAGACATATAAAAATACAAAGCTAGACTAGTTGCTAAGGGATTCAATCAAAAGGAAGGAGTTGATTATGAAGAAACATTTACTCCTATCATCAAAATGAACACAATTAGAATTATTCTTTCTTTGGTTGCTAGTCTTGGATGGTATGTTCATCAAATGGATGTTAAAAATGCTTTCTTAAATAGATATTTAGCCGAAGAAATATACATGAATCAACCACTTGGTTTTGTAGGTGAACAACATCCTCACCATTTTTGTAGATTAAAGAAATCACTTTACAACCTAAAAAAAACACCAAGAGCATGGAATGAAAAGATAGATAGATACTTTTAGTTTCATGGTTTTAAATGGTGTAGATCTAATCCAAATATTTATGTGAAGAAAGTTCAAGATGAAATTATTCTTGTTACATTTTATGTAGATTATTAACTCATTACTGGATTGAATATTAGGATAATCAATTATTTAAAATAAGAACATAAAAGGGCTCTTCATATGAGTGATTTTGGAGAATTAAACTTTTTTCTTGGTTTACAAGTTTGTAGACTACATGATGGACTATTCCTGTGCTAATCGAAAAATGCTTTGGATATTTTATAAAAGTTTAACATGCTAGAATACAAGCCAACTTCTACTTTCTTTCAATCTAGAATTAATCTTATTAAAGAATGCATTTCCAAGAGGCTAGATGCTACTTTATATAGACAACTTGTGGGAAGCTTGGTTTATCTAACTCACTCTAGACTAAACATTTGTTTTGTAGTTAATCAAGTATCAATATTTATGCAAGAACCCAAAGAAATTCATTGGTTGGAAGCAAAAAGGATACTATGGTATGTTCGTGGAACACTACACTATGGCATCCAATATTGCCACAATTCCTCAATTTCTTTGGTTGGATTTATAGATCCAGATAGGGGAGGTGATATAGATGAAAATCTACAGGCAATCATATTTTTTAGCTTGGATCAAGCCCTATTACATGGAGTAGCAAAAAGAAAATAACTAGATCATTATCTTCATGCGAAGCAGAATATAGAGTAGCAAAAGAAGCATGAATGTAAGCAGTTTGGATTCAAAATCTTCTATTTGAGCTTTTCTTTTCTTAATTTTCTACTACTACTTTGTATTGTGACAATCAAAGTACCATACAAGTTGCCAAAAATCTAGTTTTTAATGCTAAAAAAATAACATATTGACCTTGATGTTCACTACACATGAGATCTTGTTCAAAAAAATATTGTCCATCTACAATATTGTCCAAGTGAAGAACAAACAAATGATGTATTTACTAAGAGTATGATTGAAGCCAAATTCTTGAAATTGTGAACAATGCTTGGTATGCTAAAGGTGAATGTTAAGGGGGGATGGTAGTATAATGTTTTGCTCTCCTTTGTATCTTCCTCTCCTTTGTATTTTCCCCTCTTCTTTGTATCTTGTTTGTAATATTCTATCCAACCTTAAGGGGTGATGCTAAGGAATAAGATTGTCTAGAAAAGTTACAAGATGTTTCTAGAAGAATTAGAATCTTCTAGAAAAGTTACAAGATGTTTCTAGAAGAATTGTAATCTTCTAGAAGTGCTAGAATCTTCTAGAAGCGCTAGAATCTTCTAGAATCTAGAAGCAACTAGAAGCTCGAAGCAACTAGAAATTGTTCAAGGAAAAAGAACATTCCAGTTTTAGAGATATCTAGAACATTAGAAGTTTCTAGACCCTAGAGGCTTCAAGTATAAATATGATGCTTTCCATTGTGAATAAAACTACTGATGAGGTAAGTTGTTGGATTGTATGTAAGCAATTTAGATCCGTATAATTTCTTTCGTCTATTTCTCATTGTTTTATTATTTTTCTTTTTCCTTGTTTGCTGCTATTATTTTATTATTCGGGCCTATTCTTACAAGACCTATGGTTGGGGTTTGAGAGCTATTTTTGGCATGGGAGACTTGTGGGTGAAGAGCAAATCATTGGCATGATTTTCAAAGTTATCTCTTTTTTTGGAAGACCAGACCAACATCATCTCTTTGAACGGCTGGTTACCTTTCATTTGCAAGCCTGATCAACTGTTTGTAGGCCATGAATCATCCATTTTAGGTTGCACATAATTCATTTTAGGCCACCATCAATCCATTTGGAGGTATGAACTATTGCATTTTAGGTGTGAACTATTGCATTGGAGGTGAATTTTCCTTTATTGGAGGCACGATAGCTAAAGGTGTGATTTTCCCATTAGTGATAACTTTAAGAAACCCCCCTCAAAAAAAGATATAAAATCCTAGTGAATCTTTAATTTTTTTAGGAAAAAATATTAATTTCTATTGGAGAATCTTTCCTATTTTTTGAAAAAGATATTAATTTTATTGGTGATTTTTTTTACATCACTAAAGTTTTATAGAAAATCTTGGCAAATCTTCAAAAATAATAGGAAAATGCATTAATTATGATGGTGAATCTATCCAATCTAAAAATGATTCTCATGGAAAAGTAGGGGACCGAGGGTGGAAATTATCGATGGGTTGAAGGGGTAGACTATAATATTTACTTCCCACCATTATTTTAAAATATAATATAATGGCCTTCATTGTATTATGCAAGGTAAAATGTTCCCATGATCTATAATTTTCATGGGGGTCAAAATTTATTTTAGATCATTGATCTAATGACTCTCGTTGTATTCTCTAAGGTAAAATTTACCCATAATCTATAGTGCCCATGAGACCCAGATTTGTGAGGCCCATGAGCATTATAGGTCATGGGTACATTTTACCTCATGAAATACAACAAGATCCATTAGATTATATTATAAATCAAAGGTGGAAACTAAAAATTAGAAATATGGCCCTGAAGCAACTAATAATTATGACATACTATTGGTGAATTAATATAGATTTCTACTATAATTTATAAAATTTAGGCGAATCTGATCTAATCATGTATCGAATATTGTGGTTAATTTTTGAGTTAAATTTATTGATAAAATAAATTATTTGGCGATTTAAAATAATACTATAATAAAATTTTGTAAAAATGTGGCAATTCAAGTCACATTATAGCTCAAACTATTAGCCAATTTTCAATTCCCAAATTTCAACTATTATCCAATTGACGAAATTTAGGGACTAAAAAAATAATTGTTTCCCATGTGGATATCCCATGATTCATTATCGGAGGCGATGATTTTTTTCACTTCTTCTTTGAAAACACCATCATCCAGGCACCACGTGACCCCTCATACATGATTATTGGTAGCTTTTTTGTAGATGGTTGGGACCTTTCAACTTGTGTTTATCAATTTTAGTTAGTGAAAGTTTATAACTTATCCAATTTAACTAAAAAAATGATAACTATAATAAGCTAATCGAGTTAATCATTAGATGCTTGTAAAGGGGAAATTTGTTTTGCTATAGCTTACAAAAAAATGGAGTTATCTATTTTTCCATAGCAAAAATTATTGTTAAAGAATAGTCAATTTTTTATTTTGCAATAAATGTGGCAAAGTGAAAGTGGTTATATGGGGAGGTGTAAATTTTTTCCTTAGTTAAAAATTTATAAGAGAGGAGCCAATTTTCTCTTTTGCAATGAATTTGGAAAAACACAAGGTCATCATAATGGGGATTCAATTTTATTTTTTTGTCTTTTATTGAGGTTTGTAAGACATAACTTAATCTATGTATTCTTAGTCCACCTCACGAAAATAAACTTTGAAGAACTCATAGAAGAAAATTCTTGTAAATGCACTCACATAAAGTGCCAAAAAACTGAACGTGTGCTCCATATAGAGGGAATTTGGGAAATTTAGAATTACACATGTTAGAGTGAATAATTTATCTATTCACTATACTTATTTGTACATAGGTTGAAGAGCTTAGACAACATCTTGTCTAAGTAAATGTACAACCTTTTAGACCTCTAGAGGTTACTAAGTTATTTGGTTAACCTCACTCACATAATTTTTTAAGTTTGCAAGTCTTTCCATCTCACCTAAAGTGTCTCTTAGCATTTGGCACACAAGGTTGATGACTTGGTCATAAAGGTTGTTGGTTTGCACACTCCAAGTGTTCCTAAGGTTGACACCTATAGGACACCTTTCTACTCATTTGTTCTGCATTATGGGGCACTTGTCAATCCACCTCATAGGTGGATTGCATCATCCTTTCCTATATATGCAAGGCTTTGTACTCTTTATAATTTGGGTCATCTAAATATAATATTATGCATTATTCATTTGTTATTGTCTTTTATCTCCTTGATTCACATAATTCTTATATGGTGTCAGAGCATGGGGGAGATAGTTTTACTCCTTTAGGTGAGTGAATTCCATTATATTTTTCTAGATTTAATTGTAAAATGATGGTTAGGTATTTATAAGATGATTACTAGGCACCGTTTGGAGTCGATTTTCACATCTAGTTGCACAGGCTACTACAATTTTGTAAGATGCAGGCTACATTAGTTGGTGTGTGATTCACTTTTAGAGGGGCATGCCATAATTGGCAATCCATTTTTACTTAGTTGAGGTATTTTTTTTTATCTATGTCGAATGCTCCATACATCTCCAAGAGTCCTCACCCAAATACAAAACCACATACATTTGGAGGCCCGTGACATACTTGGAGGGTATGTTCTAGTTTTAGAGGTTCTATTTTTTAAAACTTGTATTCTATTTTCTTTGTCACATTGCACCATCCCAATGGATATTCAATTTTTTTGCAACTTTGAATCATTAGGAGTGGGATTTAGAATTGAAGGCCTTTAGAGGAGGTATTTTGAATTCATTTAGAGGCCAACCATTTTGTAGGTATCGTAGAGGGTTTTGCATCATAGAGGACTCTATCATGTGCAAGAATATGTGCACCCCTTAAACCCTAAAAATCCCCTCACACATGGTCTCACCTTCCTATTTCAAATGGTATCAAAGGGTTCATTTGTAAGGCTATAGCTGCAAGGTGAAAATTTTGGCATCAAGATGAAGAGTCATTACATATGCAGAGTTCCAATTGATGGCCACTACCTTCATCCAAAACAACTCAAACCTCACAAAGGTCTTCTTTTGTGACCTCAAATTCAAGGAATCATTGGTGAGCTTCACTCTCATGGGAATAAATTTACTATGAAAAATAAAGCTTGTGAGTTTGGGAAATGATAATCTAAAGGAATCTTTCACGATGGATATGGCAAGAGGATGGCATGACCAAGAGCAAGCCAACCTTTGTGGAAGGAAAGACTGGCTTGTATGTTTGGAATGTGCCCTAAAAATTCCAACAGATATTGAAAAGTATTAGTCATCTTCTTCATTAATCTTACTTTTGTTGACTATTAGAATTTAGTATAGCTATTAAATTCTAACTATCATTAGTGTAGTGTAAAAAAAAAGTATCCCTTTATCACACTTAACTTGGGAATAATTAGTAATAAAATGAGTTAATGTTGCCTTAATTTAGTGTTGTCATATGTTTTTCTTATTCACATTAAGTTTAGGGACCTTTTTAAAAAAATGGACTTAGTTGTGCCTTGTTTTAGTATGGTAAGGTTTATCTATACACTTTCAAATTAATCTAGGGATTTATTAATTGATTGAGGTTAATTTTCCTTAATTAACCTAGGTTATGATTGTAAACTAATGACAAGTTCACCACTAAGTTATGACTTGGAAAGAAAAATACAATGCAAGATGTAATGCTTTACCCTAATATGATGCAATCTTTCACTAAATGACCTAGAAATTCATATAAAAAAATAGAAAGTTGCAAGATGAAATGTGTGCACTTGGAAATCTAAAGATGACTAGATGAAGCTTTGAAATGCTAAAAATAGTAACTTTAATGTTGACTAGGACTCATATGCTAGGCTAGGTGAGTCTGTTCTAGATTTGGGTTTCTTTGCAGAAACAAGAATCTAGCAAATGGGTATCCAAATCTGTAAAAACCTAAAAAAATGACCTAAATTGGGACTCATACGCCATAATTGGTGTATTAATCTAGTTAGGGTTTTTTAGAACTTCAAAGTTTGAATATGGTCTTCAAGGTTTTCTCTATTCTTCCCAATTCATTTATGGATCTGAAACCCTAATTTGCAACCTATAGAAGTCTTCCAAGTATCTCCAATGCAAGTTGACAACTTTGACAACTTTCTCCAATCTTGCTCCTCAATGTGTCTTCAATGTAAACCTGTAAATTACACATAAACCTTAGCAATAAGAGGCTTCAAACATATATGAGATGGCTCTAATGGATGTAGACCTTGAATCTTTCTTTAATGTGGTAGATCTTGACTTGAATGCTAACTAGAATCATAAAACCCTACATCACAATTGTTAGCTCAAAAAAATACATGATGCTTGATACTTGAATAATTATCTAAATTACTTAATAATAGTCCATTGAAGACTCTTGAATTCTCTTGTAAACACTTGAATTCTCTTGTTAACTCAAATTTTCTACAAGAATGCTCATTCAACTTGCTAGGCATAAAATGAGTGAAAGAAAGTTGCATTTATACTTAATTATGCAAAAATTCCTGAAATTACAATACTAAAATCTTACAACAGATCTAGAAGGATAAAATACTATGAAGAATTTGAAAAAATGTTAATTTTGGGCCACACAGGACTCATATTGCCAAGGTGGCATATGAGTCCCATTAGTCATAATTTATGGGACCAAATTCAAAAATGCTTAGAAAGGCATAAAATCAGGATTAGGACTCAAAACCTTAGGTGGGACCCATACACCCAAGGTGGCATATGAGTCTTCGACAACCAAATATAGGCCACACAACCTAAAAACACCTAAATTATGATTGGATATTGATTTTTGTTAGGATTATCCTTGAAAAGATGCATTAAATGAGGCTTGTGGATATAAAATAAGGCAAATTAAAGCATAAAGAAGCCCAATTATTTATGAAAACTATAGAAAAGTGTGAAAGTGTGTTACAAAACTTTAGAACACCCTAAATAAGGTAGGATTAAGACACATTTTGGTTAAAATGAGGTTTATTAGGTTTATCCAATTAATAAAACTTTAGGAAAGTGTGAATGTGTGTTACAACACTTCACAACACTTTAGCAAGTTAACATTTAATTTCACCCAAGACCTAATGTGAATGTGTCAAACACATTACAACACTAAATCAAGGCAATATTAAGTTCAAGTTAACAAGGATGACCCAAACATGCAAGGAAAAGTAAAAGGGATAATTTTTTTGTTGCCACAATAAATGCAAGGTTATTTTACATAGTTGCATCCTATAATTTCATAAGAAATAAAAACTACTTTACCAAGAGCATTTGTAAGGCATTAAAGGGAATATTTATAGAAGATTATTGCAGCATTCCAGAGTCATTTCATCATGTCAAAGATAGTGCATAATGCATGTTGTTGAGCTAATGTTGTGATGTAGCATTGAAGATCAATTCAAGATCCCCGTTAAGTATTGTTTCTAATATTTTTTTGTGATCAATATCTACATTCATTGAGGCTACTTCATGCTTGTTTGTAGATCTACAAGGTTTCAAATGAGGTTCTATTGTTTCATCTTATGTTTCACGTTTCATTCCATTCATGCTTCATTTCTCATTAAGGTTTGATTACCCAAATGGGGTTTGACAAAGGAAAACCCCCATTCCCTAACAAAACAACATTCCATTTTTCTCTCTTTGTATGTTGTAGGTTTATAGGTTGAAGAAAAAGTGCATTTGAAGCCTTCAAAAGTACCAAAATGACAAAGTTGCAAACTTTGTCAAAGTTGTCAATGCTCATGGAAAATCAGATCTAGAGAAAGATATCCAACTTGTTTATATGAAACCAGTGTGAAAGTTCTTATTTAATCCATCTCCAGAGGGTCACGAAGTTTCAATTCAAAGTTTTGCTCCTAGGACACTTTGCACTTTTTCAGGACACTTTGCAACTGTCTAGGTGTATGAGTCTCATTACAAACATTTTGTTAGATTTCAATAGATCCTGATCAACTCTTACAAGATTCTAGATTCAACCTAGTAACCCTAGACTAGGACTAAATCACCCATTCTGGAATATTAGTCCCAGTGAACTTAAAACAATAGATTTTCAGGGTTGTAGACCTTGTTTTAACCTCTACATTATTCTAGGTTCTTTTATGTTTCATTTTTATTTATCAATTTGATTTAATGCTTTCACATCTTCAAGTTTGTAAGGATTTTTACATTTGAGTTTTCATTTCCCCCTTGAAGCTTAATTTTAATGGAGAACCCCTCTTTTAATCACACCTAAGGAAACCCACACACCACCTTTCCCTAAATTGAGTCATTTGGTTGAGGCATCTTGGTTTCCTAATGAACTAAGAGTGAAATAGGTTGAGGTTTTCCTAGTTTTATCTCCTAAAAGGTGGAACACCTACTTGTTTTGGTTCAATATATATACACACATATACATATACATACATATGTACATATATATATATATAGAAATTTATACATACATTCAAACATATATTTATAAATATGCATATACACACATACACACACATACATAAAAAAAACATACATACATACATATATACATCCATACATACATGTATTTTAATAGTTTAATTTGTAGATATTATATATTTTTTTATTTTTTTTGGTTCATTTCTAGTTTATCCATAATTAATGATTTTTTTTTATGAAATAACATCTTGTATATTAATACATGTCATGGACTATATGTGTGGAATCACTTCATTATAGGAGTTCATGTAGTTACAACTGTTAGAAAAGGGGCCATCATAATGTAGAGGAAATTGTAGTAAGAGTGGATACTAATTTATATTTGATTTACAACAAAGAAGATAGTTTATTATTGATTCTATGATAGAAGGGAAGGATACTTATAATAATGAGATGTTTTATCAAAGAGAGCTAGACACTTGTAGAAAAATTAGGTGAGACACTTGGGGGTAGCCGTACTTGTAGTAATGAGGAGGTTACTAAAGTAGCCAAAATTTTATGAGATGGATGATAGAGCTATAATTACATGTGTAAAAAAGGATTAGGGTAGAGATGTTCATGTGATGAGTGTGAGTTTACAAGATTTATATAGTTTTCTAAATGTATGATGGAGAGTATAGGCCTTTTGATAGATATGTAGAATAAAAATGGGAGGAGATAATATAAAGAAGATGGGGAGGAAACAATAGAAATTTTGGCTGCTAACATGGATGTAGGAGTCCATTTGTGATATAAAATATTTATTAGTTACATGGATGAGGATACAAAGGTAAAAGGTTGACTAAATTATTGTGACTTAGATGAAGGGGTTTAAGAAGAGTTCATAAAGGTCTATAAGGTGGTGGAAGAGTTATAGAAAGTTGGAAAAGAAGGATCCATGATATGTATCACTCTCATAAAGGAGTTGAGGACTTATTTGGATAACCATGTTTGAGAGGTGAAATAGTTGTGAGATTAGGTTTAGTATTAAAGAAACTAAAAAGAGGAATTCACTAGAGGAAGGATGGAAAAAACATTGAAAGTGAAGGTTTTGGAAAAAAATAGCTACATAGCGTGAAAGACAACCTTTCAATACTTGGAATGAGTAGTAGGAAACAATATCTTAGTGAATAATATGGATTGTACATATTCATAATGTGAGAATTGTATGTAGGTATTAGATGAGACTAAAGGATACATTAATGGTTTGTACATATAAGCATTTACAAGAATCTAAAATGTAGGAATGAGAAGGATCATGCATGATAAAAGGAGATTTGGGCATGTAGGTCATTGATGATAAGTATAATATTAGGAAAATGGTGTCCCAACCTTGCAATTACATGAGGTTACTATTTATAGTAATTTTACATTGAAGCATAGATTGATGAAGCTTTGGATCAGCTGAATAATCATACTTGTAAAGTTTCATCATAATATCATGTCAAAATTTAAAGATATTAAAGTTTTCATTTTCCAAAGTCCACTTTGAATGCCTTAGGATTTTTTTGGGCTTGATAGAGTGTTTCATGATCTTTCCAATGGTTCAAATATTTCATTAATGAAAAATCTAGATCAAAAGTTATGGCCTACGAAAGTTGGGTCTCCTTAAATGGGATATGTAAAAATGTGTTTGAAACATAAACGAGTCATAAAAGGGTAGTTACATGTAGCGGTGTGTGTTTTGACACATCACGGGAATATATTATTGGAGATAAGGATAGGAACCAATTTTTAAGCGGTTTTAGCTCATGTGGTTTTCTAATACCTTTTTGACCATTTCATGTATTGTAGCTCCTATATATTAGTTGCATGAGATGGGGGTTGTGTGAAAGATTCTTCTAGCTATTGAGTTGCCTCTGGATCTCTAGTTGGTGACACTCATTTAAGAAAGCTTTCTTTACAAGTATATTGTAATCTTGTTGAATTTTGAATAATATATTTGGTAGCTCTTTGAGTGTGGGATTCTTCTCCTAAAAGGTTTTTCCCCATGTAAAACATTGTGTTGTGGTATGAACTTTATTTATGTTGAATTTTGTTTAATTTTCTATAACTTTTCAAATCTTTTTTTTTTTTTTTGTATAATTTCCTTTCAAGATTATAGTAGGAAGTTGTTTCACTAAATTATCTTCCCTACATAGTAGAGTGATCACATGATATCTCAAGGGAATTGAATAAGATGTTGCCCAACATTGATGAAACAATAAGAGAGATAAGAGGTAGGTTTATTTGAACACCCAAATATCTCAATAGCATGAAAGAAGGTATATATATAAATAGGAATATTCAAGAAGGATAACATGATATTTTATAAGAAGCAATAATTTGTGTGGATAATTAGTTGTTTGAGAGCTAATAGAGGATAGTTTGTTAGTAGAAATCTATACGGACTATAGCTTCAAGGAAAAAAAATATAAGAGATATGAGGAATCTATGGGAGCTTAGGTGCAAGGTGGAGGCACAAGTAGACCATAAATATTGAGAAAATAGAGAGGTAAGAGAATGGACATAAGCAGTTGAGAAAAGGTATGAGGAGAGTTGATTAGTTGTGCTGGGAATGAAAATATGTTCTGAGTTTGTGGGATAAGGTGAAGAGTATATATGAGGCCAACTATGCATATTGCTAAGAGAAGAAGTTTTATGTGATGAACATGCACATGAGTAATTGTATGTGAGTAGTAGTGTCATGTGAGTAAGGAGAAAGAGGTAGTTAGGCATAGAGTAATAATATGCAACTAAGGATTTGTAGGTGTTAGTGTGTGTGAATGTGGATAGATCAAACATAATTCCTTGCATCTAATGTTCATAAGTATTCTATGTAAGAAATATTCTTTATATTGTTGTTCTAGTTATTTCAAATAGCGGTTTTTGGCTACATAAATGGTAGCTCTCCAATTTTTTGACTATTTTTTATAGATGGATGTTAGACTTAATGTTCAAGGTATAATAGGTGGTTATTTTATCCAAGTTGACTTGTTACAAAGAGAGAATATTATTATTCTTCAATATAGTTACATATGAAATTCTTGTGAAGCCACACAAGTGTATGGTTTACATCAATGCAATATCAAAGAACTAACAGGGTTCCTACCACAACCCCCTAGTCACATATCAACTGACTCTACTTTGTCTTTAATTTATTAAGATATGCAACACTTATTAGAAATATTAAACCACTCATTAACTAATCATGAAGACCACTTTCCCCTATCAATCAAGAAATGGAAAGAGGATAACATTTCTACAAAGAGACTACTCTACATCGATATTAAACAAAAGGAAATAAAAGCTAAAAATAGCATAACATATTGGAATACTAAACTAGAACATATACCACTAAGTAGTTCATGACAAACCGTTTGCTTCTATCAAAAATTATATTAAATTATTTTACCCATTCTTAGAATAAATAGATGAGAAAAAATTATCCTCTAGCCTCATCATAGGCCTTTCACCCTCCATTGTGACCAAGTATATAATATCTACAAAAATATAAAAAATTATGGGGCCGAAGATACAATCCATATGTTTGATAATTCAATCTTTTCCAACAAAAGCATTTGAAGATGCAATAGTCTTTTTCATAAGTGAAATGAATAAATATTTGGTTCCCTTTAAACAAAAGAAAAAATAAATGAATGTTGAGTTTGACCAATAAACACCCAAAACAAAAAGAACCCTAATACTGAGAAAAACTAAGGATTGATCAATGGCAATAAAATAATATATCTCAATGAACAAATAATATCAAATTAAGGTTCTCTTGAAAGGTAATCTCTTTGTATAGTAGAAAATGAAGCCATTGGATTCAATCCTTTTACCTTTAAGGTCTTATTTCCACGTCTTCACTAAATGAGCTACCCTAAATGTATGCTTAACAATTATACTTTCTTAATAGTCATGTCATTCTAGGAATATAAAATATACTTAATTTCATTGAAATATTGCATTCTTAAATCCTTTTGCAACACTTCTTTTTTGGGGAGGATGGATTGGATAGATATTTAAATGAAAAATCATACTTCACTTTTAATCAACAAAAATACAAACTTAATTCCAACATCATTTTTAGTAGCCTCGAAGTTTTATTCTCATAACCACAACATAGTTGGAATAGTCCTCCATATATTTAGTTACAATGTTTTAAAAAAATTATTAGATATTTGAAGTTTTTTGAATTGCAAAAAATATTAGATAGATCAATCATTAATTCTAACCACCCAACAAAACCTCACACTTCCCAAATAGCTTTTAATTGCTATAAGAAGGAGAAAATCTTCCTATAAGTAATATAAATTTAATTTTTAATGTCATGAAAATAACTTTAAAGAACCATGCGACACCCCATATAATACTATAAACTTTATATTAACATTTAAAACATATAAAATAAAAACAAAATATTCCATGAAATCTCCTCTCCATAGGAAAACCATGACACTTCCACCTCTTTCTTGAATCAATTGCAACTATCATTATTTATACCATCATGGACTTCAAGATAAAGTATAGAAATAATAATTGAGCACATACATTATATTATGTTCAGACTATTTTTTAAATCTTTATAACCATGTTTATTTAAAAATAAAGCATTAGCTTTCCAACCCAAACTATAAAATACTAAACTAGCAACATTAGTTATAGAGAAAAGTGAAATGTATATTCACAATTATGGATCCCCAAGTCCTATTACTATGAGGCAAATATCATTGTTGTAGAAACTTAAGAAAGAAATATGTGTTTTGAATTCCATGGAAACCATGTTAACTACGTCCAAGCGATAACAAAGGAGCAGAAGCAGGAGGAGCAGCATTGTGTGGATGGGAGTGTGGTTTTTTCACAGTGATTTTAAGTTTCATGCCTCTTGCACAGTGACCAGGCATTCCACAAATAAACCGCATATCTCCCATGGTACTTAAAAAAAATTTATCGCTTCCGCTTTCATATCGTCCCATGTTCGGCTCGTTAACGCACTTCACAAATGCTGTTGCGTTTATTTTCACCACATTATGAATGCTCATCTCAGTGTTGAAGTAGCTGAACACTGCTTCCACAGCCACCACCACAACATTAAAAAACAAAAAAACGGAAGGCAATAAAACGTCATATCAAACAAGGGGACATGACAAGTTGTTATACTGAAATGAAATTACCAACATATAGTGTTTTGCTTGCTGCCCATTTCTGATTATCATAGCCCAACGTCCACGCTGCTTCATCTTCCACGGTGTATTCCCTAGCTTGGCATGCCATCAGAAATGATAACAGAGAAGCCACAGAGAACAATACACCAGCGAACAAAATAACCAAATCATCTTCAACAGGATACGGATTTACGTGGTAAAATCTGGTGATATGACAAGGCAACATTTGTTCGTCAAATTATCAATATTTTTATCATCCAGAAAAGAATCACAATCTTCTGCTACAAAGTTCGGTTTGCATAGTTTATATTCTGCAGAGAATTTCTCATTAGAGTCTTCATTAAAATATGCAGTTGAAACGGTTTCGTTTGATTGAAAAAGTTAGCCAATAAGTAACTCCCTAATCAATATGGGAATACCTGGTGTTACATGTGGCACGTATGCACCGCCAAATAGGGAGGGGTTCCTTGGACTTAAGCGTTATGGAATAAGGTTGTTTCATAGGATACATAGGCTGCCAGTTTTGGCAAATCATGTGATAAGCTGCTGGAAAAAGTTCACGGGGGGTGTCCATTGCTATTTTTGGTGTTTGGTCAACTGCACTGTTGATGATTATGTAATAACATCCTTAAACATAAATTGGTTTCTGCCCGTAATTTGCAGACCTCTCTCCGCTCGTTTAAGAGGCCTGTCTGTGTATAAAGTATTTGCTTGGTGGTGTCTTCAACCCTTCCACCTTTGTGTGGATTTCACTGGAGGAACTATGCGAAATTTGTGAAGGTAGCTCATGCGGCTTTATTTCTCACCAAGAACAGTCTATTGCTGAAGTTCACGACAGCTTGTTCATTTGCAGCAGGTGTCGACGAACACATGGGAGGCGTCAAAACTCTGGTTGTAGCTTGCGGGAGTGGTAAAGACTAGAGGCAGCGTGTGAGCTGTGTTTACAATTTCTACAGGTTCATTAAACCATCTCTAGGCTGTGTCCCCGACGTCACTGTCAACCTCAATAAGAATCAACCATATCTCCAAAGGACGTAGTCAACTCAACCACGTACTTGCACATGATAGGTTTAGCATAAATCAAAGATAGGTGTAGGCTAGTCAGTCTCAAATCCTTCCATCTTCTTTTTGACTGTCTTCCTCTTCATGTGTTTTTCTTTTGCATATTTTTGTTACATAGTAAAAGTTTTTTAACATTCTAAATTTTAAATGTTTTTTTTATCAAAATGTTTTACACTGGAGGCGTTTCTTTATTTGAGCTTCACGAGCTCATTTTGTCCGCGAACAGTTGACCTTTCACTTGTCCAATTTGGTGAGCTTAGCCTGAAAATAAAGTTTCGACAAGGGTTTTAGAGTATGTTTATTAAAATGAAAATTACGACCAAGATCCTAATAATGAGCGCATTTAGGTTTTAAAATTACGACATCCTTTACCATACGCAGTTAAGTATAAATTAGCATAATTAATATATAATGTATATTTTATATAATAGAAAAATAAATCATAAATAATATAATTATATTACTTATTATATATCTTATTCTCTAACAAAACTATAAAATACATATATATTAGGTTTTAAAGTTTCGACATCCTTTACCCTATGTAGTTAAGTATAAATTAGCACAATTAATATATAATGTATATTTTTTATAATAAAAAATAAATTATATATCTTATTCTTTAACAAAACTATCAAATACATATATATTAGGTTTTAAAAAATTTGCATCCTTTACCCTACATAGTTAAGTATAAATTAACATAATTAATATATAATGTTATTTTATATAATAAAAAATAAATTATAAAAATATAATTATATTAATTATTATATATCTTATTCTTTAACAAAATTATCAAATACATATATAAAATTATTATATATACTTTATATAATAAAAAGTGATGTAAATTCTTGTTGCATGTGGTTAGATTAAACAATTAATAATAAGTGTTCAATAATGGAAACCTCTACCACTATCTCTCTATCTCTTTCACTATCCCCCTCTATCTCTCTATATCACCCTCTTTCTATGGCTATCCCTCTCTTTTTATATATATTGAGCTATCTCTCCTCTCTCCCCATTCTTCTTCTCTCTCCCTCTCTACATATCACTCTCCCTCTCAACCCCCTCTTTTTTTTTCTCCATCTTCTACTTATGTCTCTCCCTCTCTCCCCCTCTTCTCTATGTCTCCTCCTGTAGCAATCTTTCTCCCTTTCTCTCCCTCCCTCTCTCTCTATCTCTCCCTCCCTCACTCCATCCCTATCCCCCTATTTTTTTCTCTATCTCTACCTATCTCTCCCTTTCTCTTCCCATATATATATCTCTCTCTCTCTTTCTCTTCCCATATATTTACATCTTCCTTCTCTATCTATCCCTCTCTCCTCTCTCTTTATCTCCCCCTCTCCTTCTCTCCTCTCCATATCCCTCTCCTCCTCCTCCTCCTCCATCTCCATCTCCATCTCCATCTCCATCTCTTTCTCTATCTTCCTCTCTATCTTTATCTCCTTACCCCTCTCTTTGTATCTCTCTCACTCTCCCCCCTCTATCTCTCCCTCTTTCCATCCCTACCTCTCCCTCTCTCTCTCCATCTCTCCTTATTGCAAACACAACAACGCAACTTGATTATCTTCTTGATTTAGAGGCATTATTTCAATCATGTTTGGGTCCTTGTAAGTGGATGCATAGTTTATTTGAATCTATCACTTCTCCATTGAGACTTTTATTGCTCAAACAACACTATTTGCTAAATGGCCTACCAATTGACCTCATGTAGTGCATAAATGCATGCAAAAAATATACCAAAATTTATCTTAATTGACCTTCCACACTTCTTTGGTGTACCCATTGCACACTAAGGTGTTATTGCTAGTGTAACTCTTAATGGTCAAAATTAACCATGTGGAAACCTTTGCAAGAGGGGAGTTATTTTACGTTTTATCTTTATCTTTTTTCTTTTTTATTAGACTACAAGAATCGGGTAGCATGACCCCCTATAAATTGCAGTGCACTTGGTAAACTTTTTAATGTGACCGGTGGCACTAGAGCAATTTTATGTTTTATCTTAATGTATGTTAAAAATTTGTAAAAGTTTCTTTTGCAATGAATTTGGTAAAGGTGGGGGGGGTCATCATAAGGGTATTTTAATTTTATATTTTTTTATCTTTTATTGAGGTTTTCAAGACATAACTTAATCTTATCTTCTTAATCTAACTCATGACAATAAAGTTTGAAGAAATTGTAACAGCAAAAATACTTGTAAATACACTCATATAAACTGCCACAAAACTAAACGTGTGTTCCTCACAGAGGGAATTTGGGAAATCATTGTATACACACTAAATTATATAGTGTAATGGGGGGCTATGCCATCACAACACGGATTCTTGTAATTCTCACCTCATGTTTGTTTGTCTTGGAGCATACCTCATATATCTCTACATTACTTACACACTCTCAATCTGAGTTTGTCGACTTATCTCTTAGCATTAAAGGTGGACTATAATGTGTTACACTTCTTTCAATGAATAAGTGAAATAATCTTCCTTTTGTAAGGCATCATGAACCTTATATATTGATCTCATGTATGAGGGATTAATTCAATGGATCACATTTTGAGATTCTAGTACTCCTCATCACAATTTGGGAGTTAATGGTGACTCCCAAAACCTCCAAGAGAAGTTGCTAGACCAAAAAATCTTCCACAAGAGAGAAAATGGAAAGGAAGCTTGCTTCAACAGTGCAATATTGAATAATTGTTGAATATAGAAATATACATGAGATGGGCCTTGCTTATAAAGGAAACATAAAGAGATAGGATTAGACAAGATCAAGACAAGTGTCTTAATCCTATTGCATGAGACAACTAACAAACTAACTACCTAGGAATCAAGCACTACAAGCTAGAAAAGATAAATTTTAGAAAATCCAACTAAGACTTATAGAAAGAATATTATATCCTAAGTAAACTTAACATGTTAATATGTCCCCTGAGTACCTAGTGAGTGAATTAGCTAGGTACAAGACATTTATTCAAACCAACACCCCCCTTAAGTGAAAATTACGGAGAAGATTATTATGCAAACTATGCAAAGATGAAGATGAAGATGGGTCTTGGCTACTAGGCCATGTTAGGTACCCATTCACGATGCAAATGCAATCTCTCACAAACAAAGAAAAGGAGAAAATCCAGTGGGACAAAACTCCTCTCTGAAAAAGAGAAAAAAACATGATATATGGAGGACTCACTGATACACCCAAGGACTACATCCATCATTTATATACAATCAATAACCCCCACATAAGAGGGGAAAAGAGAGACAAGGCATCCCCTCATAATGAAGAAGCTTCCATACCGATGAATAATGTCTAAAAATAAAAGATGATCCAATATTTGCAAGCAAAACATCTTCAATTAGCAAGAAACAAATCCATAAGTTTGTGAAGAAGCCATTTCATATCCAACTGAAAGGAGGAAGGATGAAGTACCAACATGTATGCCTCTAAAAACTAATGAGGAGTCTCCAAGCTTGAATAAACCACAACATAATCATGGTCAATCTCAACGAAGAAGCATGAAAAATCAAGTGAGGGAGGAGACTCATGAATGTCAATCTCCAAAGACAAAGATGATGGTATAACGATTGTGCTAAAAATGCCATCAAAGAAGATAGAAACCCCCTCAAGTGTTTCCTTCAAATTTGTAGTATGAGACTCCACAAATAGGCTAGAAATACCTATCAAATATTAATCCCACAAATCAAGATCTAAAAAAATATGATCATCCTACTGAATAGAAGAATTTATTGCTAAAGAAGTAGGAAGCTCAACACTAGTTTCTAGAATACCAAGGTTTAGATGACCAAACTTCTCCTCACGGACATGGTTCACACTCAATGAAGGAGTATGATATGCAGTCAAGGAATATTATCTTCTTCTGAACAAAAATGTAAAATGAATAAAATCAAGATGAGTGATCAACCATCCCAATAGCAATAATATCCCTAGTCTCCAATTCCCTTACATGTACACTCTATCGGGAGTGAACTCAAGTATTTTACCTTGACCCCCATGGGTTATTTGATAAAAAAAAAGGAGATTAGTGGACAAATAAGGAACACAAAGAACATCATTGAAATTCCCTTCCCCCATGGCAATAGAATCCTTCCCACTTACCTTCATATTGTTCAATAGGAAAACTTAGAGTGGGGGGTGAATAAGTTGTAACAAATTTTAACCTTTAATTCAATCAACGAAACTAGTACTTAAAAATGCTTAAAGGATTCATCATCAAATACCAATGCAAAAACCTAAATCCAACACATAAACACAATAACACTAGATTTACGTGAAAAACCCAATCATGGAAAAACCATGGTGAGGATTAACTCACACTATAGAGAATATCAAAACCAATTACAAAAAGGATCACTACCTAAAATAAGGACTTAATGTCTGAAACAAGGACTCACTATCCAATAGGGCTACATGATGGAGGGATCACTACCGCATAGATACAAAGAATACAAATAAGACTTTTTATAGAGAGACTACAATCCCAATGCAACAAAGGATTCCACCATAGTCACTTGATCAACTTGCATGAATGATAGAGTTCGCCTTCTACTCACAACATCCAGAAACTCAACATTAAGCTTTGCACTAATCTATCACACATAGCTTACACACATTTTTTGGATAGCATCAATAACATGTCTACTCTTTCACGTATCTTCCTTCTTTTCTCTTCTATATCTTTCATTACTAGCTCATCCTGTATTTATAGTGTCTCCAACCTTGAAATAGATCCAAAATCAGCCATCCAAATTCTAATTTGAATTAGGTTGGCACAAAAACATCCTAGGTTGGAATTACAATAAGGGCGACCCAACCACACACTTCATCGAGACCCAAAATAGACCCAACATGCTTCATCAACTTCAAAGATAGTGCTTAACACAAGGTTGACCAAACTAGTGCAAAACACATAGAACAATTAAGCTTGAAACTTTGAGAGACAAAAGATATCTTCAATGCAATCAAAAAATATTAACTTTACAAATGCAAGTTAAAAGACTTAATCAAAGAGAAATTCAGACCAACAAATTTTCTCTCGGACCTCAACCAAAAAACAAAAAAACATAGTTCACAACTAGTAAGCACAACTTGAACTTCACAACAAACCAACAACCAAAAATTTGGATATATCAACCTTCAAGAACCATGGTCAGCATATTTGAATTGCACGAATATAGGGGAAAATACCAGGGCAATATCTAAATACCTATGGGTATGTGCAGGATCATCATGGAAAAAACAAGCCCTTAAGTGGCAAAAAAATAGAAAAATTAGAGTTAGGAAACTTGACATAAAAATTTGAATAAGTTATCTATATTATTTAAAAAATATGTAACAATAGAATTTGTAGAAAATTGAATGTAGTTTCTAAACTACTAAGTTTGTTTAAAAAAAAATCTATTTGGTGAAATTTTGAAATTTCAATGTAGTGGTACTTAAATCTCAAGGAAAAAATAAGTAGGTGTCTATCTAACCACCCTAACCACAATAAAATGATAAAAAAAAATTATAATATTTTAGATATAAGAAGAGGACTCATGCCCCGATGTGATCCATACTTTTTTGTAATTTGTTTCCAAGTAAATAATTAATTATTCTTTTTTTATTACAATTTTTTAAAAATATAAAAACTCGTATGTTTGACCACCTTAACTTGGTGAAAAATTCATGAAATTCAATTTTTATTTTTTTAATCCTATATTATGTGAGCATAGAATGTGATGCATGTTTTGAATTCAAAAAAATGTGACACTGTTTGAAAGCTATAGATATTTTTCAATCAGCCTATCAATGAGGAATTTAGTCATAATTTGAATAGAAAATGAATAATAATTACTTATTAAATTCAAAGTAAAGCATAATTATATTGGTGGAAAGTTGAGAATCTCCTTTAAAAACCCTTTTCGTTTCATCAATTTTGGGTAAAAAAATAGTCATCAGCCACATACCCATCATATTGCCACTTTTTGGCCCATCATGATCCTGCACATACCCCTATAAACTTTCTTTAATAAAATTTTCTCAATATCCTCAACATATGCAACCAATAACCTATAACCATAATACTAATGACAACAATCAATAGATAACTAATGGACTAGTTGACATCAATGACAACACTTTTATTCCTTTCTTCATTCTTGCAAAAATCTCCCCCTTTTTCATTGATGGAAACACATAAGGTGAAAAAAAACCATCAAAGACACCATAATAGTTTTTCATATACTTCTCAAGATTTTTCTTTTTGTTTCTCCCCCTTAGAACATCATCTTCCTCATTACCAACTTCCTCTCATTAGATTTCTCTACTTTTCACATGCTTTCTCTCCCCCTTTGACATCAATGGCAAAGGAAAAAGATATGTTCATTGAATCTTCCTTTGACATGAAAACAAGATACTCATAATGAAAACACCTAAAACTACCTACTCCCCCTAAGAGGTAGCCACAAAAACACCAGTCCAAAAAGATAAAACCATGACTCCATAGGACTAATGCATCTCCAAATGCATCTTAGTTTATGAAAGGAGGGGAAATAACCCCTAAATTCTCTTGGAGATACTCAAAAGTATCTTTAGGAAGATCCTTTGTAAATATATCAGCAATATGATCCTTTGTTAGAATATACTCAAGCTTGACTTCATTCTCCATGACCTTCTCTCTCAGGAAATGATAACTGATAGATATATGCTTCATCATCAAGTGCATCATAAGATTTTTTGAAATGTTAATTGCACTTGTATTATCACAAAAGAAAGAAATAGGATCATCATATAGCACCATGATATCTTTTAATGTATATTTTATCCATAGAACTTGTGTACAACAAGATGCAATAGCAATATACTCAACTTCAATAGTAGACAAAGAGACTAAATCTTGCTTCTTACTCAACCATGTGCTACCAATCTGCATCCAAGAAAGAATGCACCACTAATTGTATTGTTCCTGTCAACTACACATCTAGCCCAATCTGCATCTATATAAGCACTAAGTGTAAAGTCAGTATCTTTAGGATACCATAAGCCATAATTCAAAGTTCCATTCAAATAGTTGAATATTATTTTAATTGCAACAACATGTATTTCCTTCGGATCTTCTTGAAATATAGCGACAAGATAGATTGCATGCATGATATCCAGTCTAGTAGCAGTCAAATACAATAATCCATCAATCATAGATCTATATTTTCTCTAATTAGCATTAGGTGATTCATCATCTTTTCCTATTTTGCAACCAGTCACCATAGGAGTACATACTAGTTTGGAACTATCCATCCTAAACTTCTTCAACATCTCTCTCACATACTTAGATTGTGAAATAAAAAATTCCCTTCTATGTTTTATTTATCTGTAGCCCAAGAAATAAATTCATCTCCTCAAACATAGACATTTCAAATTCTTTCTACATCTCCTCAAAAAATATCTTACACATTTTTTCATTTCCTCCAAAGATAATATCATCAACATATACAACTACAATCAAGATTATATCATTTTTAGTCTTAAAGTACAAATTATTATTTTTCATACCTTTGTTAAATCCTTACTGAATCAAATACCTATCTAACCTTGCATATCAAGCTCTCAAAGCTTGCTTCAATCCATATAAAGCTTTGTTCAATCTGCACACCATATCCAGTTGATCTATTAACTGAAATCCTTTCAATTGCTCCCTATAAACTTCTTCTTCTAGTTCACCATTTAGAAATGCTAACTTGATATCCATCTGATAGACTTTGAAATCTTTATAAGCAACCAATTCCAAGAACATCCATATAGCTTCCATTCTCTCTACTGGAGAAAATTTTTCCTTAAAATCTATACCTTCTACTTGTGAGTAGTCTTTACACACAAGCCTCGCTTTGTTTCTAACAACTTCTCCATACTCATTCAACTTATTTCTAATTACCCATTTTGATCTGGACAATGATATTTTTATCTGCTAGTCTTGGGACCAATTCCCAAGTTTGATTCTTCTTAATATGAAAAATTTCTTCTTTCATTACTTCCTTCTAATTTTCATCTTTACATGCTTAACTTACTATCTTTGGATCAATCTTAGATAATAGATATAAATTTACTTCATTTTCAACCATAGCCTTGAATGCCTTGAATCTATCTATTGCATCTGATTTCTCTATAAGAAATGTAACTCATGTATATCTAGAATAATTATCATCAATTAAAAGCATAAAGTACCTTTCACCAAGTAGACTTCTCACTCTCTTAGGACCAAAAAGATCTATATGAAAAAAATCCAATTGATCTGTAATGATTTCTTGCTTGCTTCCCAAACTGACAATTTCTACATATAGCATTAACAGGCTTTGTAATTCTTGGTAAATCTCTCATGGCCTGAATATCACTAATCCTTGCGAAGTTATCAAAATTCATGTGACACATTCTCTTATGCCATAACCAACTATCATTTATCTGATTCATAAAGCATTGTCCATAAACACCCTTAAGTTGATAGATATTCCCTTTAGATTTCTTTCTTGTAGCAATCAATGTCTCAGATCCTTTTCATATCTCACACTTCTCATCCTTAAACACAAGATCATATCCTTTTCTACACATCTGACCAAAGCTCAAAAAATTATGCCTTAAACCCTTAACATAGTAAACATTGTCAATATGATGCTTGCCCTCAAAACTTACTAAACCTATCTAACAGATTTTACCACTAGTATCATCTCCAAACATAGCCAGGCCTCCACCATATTTCTCAAGCTTGAAAAAATTACTTTTATCACCAGTCATGTGATGTGAACAACCACTATCAACTTCCCAAAAATTCTTTTATTTTTTAGCATGTAGGGTAGAGATAATTGTACCTTCATTTTTCACCTTCTCCTTCTCTAGAGGGCTTTCCTTTACCTATTTTTCTAAATTAGTAGAAGTAGGTTCATCCTTAATTTCCAAGAACAAGCACTCATTATCATTTGGATCTTCATATTTTGGATCTTCATCTAAAATAATAGCTTTCTCATTCACATAGTAAGCTTTGTTAATCTTCTTTCCTTTCTTTTCTTTCTCACACTCTTGTTTATTTCTTTTAGCTCTTTCTAGACACTTTGCAACATAATGAACTATTTCTCAACAACTAAAGAATTTAAAGAGAAACTTACCTTCATACTTACTGAAACCTTTCCTCATTATTCTAAAAAACTTAGCTAAACTATTTCATCAAAGTTCTCTCCATCAGGGTCTTCAGATTTTGTATCTTTAAAGACAGTCTCTGATTTTCCTCCATTTCGTAGACTTGGCTTCCTCATCTCATAAGATTTCAAAAATCCTAATAGAGGATCCTTAATAAAGTCTTATAATTTATAGTCTGCTCAATAGCACTCACCTTCTCACTATAAGCATCAAGAAGAGTTCTTAGAATCTTCTTCACAATCCAGGTTTCATCTATAGTAGGCTCAAGTGATTGTATTCCAGCCATTACCTCATCCAATCCTTATACATATGCTTTAGCATTTTCATCTTCAAACATGTGTAAAAGATCAAAGTTTGTTTCCAAATTCTACAATTTTTTTCCTCTTTAAGTCTTTCATCACCATCATGCGCTCTTTCTAAAACATCCTAGACTTCCTTAGTTGTCTTCAAATTCTTAACCTTAATGAACTCATAATGTCCTAGACTATTCTTCAAGATGAACTTCACCTTATTGTTTGCTTCATTTTCTTTGATCTCTTTAGGTGTACTCAGACCATTAGCAAGATGAGTGTGAGGATTCTTCTAACCTTTCTCCACATCATATCTACAATATTTTATAGATTCCATAATTAGTTCCATCAAACCTTAGATAATCAAAGACCATCTTATTGGCCATCGTGAACCTTCCTAAGGTGATTAAACTCTTCATCAAGGAACCAAGCTCAGATACCAATTATTGAATAGGACAACTGAGAAGGGGGGGTGAATTAGTTGTCACAAATTTTAACCTTTAATTCAATCATCAAAACTAATAATTAAAAAATTTCTTAAATGATTAATCATCAAATTCCAATGCAAAAGATTAAATCCAACACATAAACATAATAACACACCATATTTATGTGGTAAAACCAATCAGGGAAAAAACATGGTGAGGATTAAATCACACTATAGAGAATATCAAAATTGATTACAAAAAGGCTCACTACCTAAAACAAGGCTCATTGTTGGAGATAAGGCTCACTACCTAAAATAAGGACTCATTGTTATAGAGATGCTACAATCTTAATGCAACAAAGGATTCCACCATAGTCACCTCATCAACTTGCATGAATGATAGAGTTTTCCTTCTACTCATTACATTCAAAAACCCAACATTAAGCTTTGCACTAATCTACCACACACAACTCACACACACTTTCTGAATAGAATCAATATCACATCTACTCTTTCACTTATCTTCCTTCTTTTCTCTTGTATATCTTTCATTACTAGCTCATCTTGTATTTATACTATCTCTAACCTTGAAATAGATCCAAATTCAACCATCCAAATTCAAATTCAAATTAGGTTAACACCAAAACATCCTAGGGTGGAATTAGAATGAGGGTGACTCAAAAAAATGCTTCACTGGGACCCAAAATAGATCCAGCATGCTTCATAAACTTTGAAGATAGTGCTTAAATCAAGTTCAGCCAAACTAGTGTAAAAAACATAGAACAATTAAGCTTCAAACTTCCAGAAACTAAAAATATCCTCAATACAATAAAAAAATCTTAACTTTAGAACCACAAGTCAAAAGACTTCACCAAAGGGAAATCCCCAGACCAACAAGTTTTCTCCCATACCTCAACCAGAACACAAAAAATATAGTTCATAACTAGTGAACACAACTTGAACTTCACAATGAAACCACAACAAAAAATATTGATATAGCAACCTTTAACAACTATGACCAACATATCTGAACTGCACGAACATTGGGAAAAATATCGGAGCAGCATCTGAATGCCTGTAAACTTTCTTGAATACAATTTTCTCAATATCCTCAACATATGTATCCAATAACCTATAACCATGATATTAATGACAACATCAATTAGTAGATAAATAACTGACTAGTTGACATTAATGACAGCACCTTCATTCCTTTCTTCATTCTTGCAACACATATATGTATTGTTACCAATCAAAGTATGAGGTAAATTACAAGGCTTAGAAGAAGAGAAAATATCCATAGATTGTGCCATATGATGAGATGCCCCTAAATCAAGAAGCCATATATTAGATTCAGGACTTATAGATGCCAAGAGTACTTTTCCTTTCATTTTGTGTAGCCCAATTGTAGATCATATGTTATCTGACTGAGATGATGATGGAGCTACTGATTGAGATGTTGAAGAAGAAGAAGATAATGGTGAGGGTAGTTGAATGTTATTCTTTTGAAGGTGTGTGGTGCAACCACGATAGGAAGCTCCTTAAAGAGAACAGTTGAGACTGTGCAACAAGAGTTACACAACAAAAGAAACACAAAATATGGAAGAAAATGAAAATTTAAACATTCTTATTATCAGACATTTCAATAACAATCAGTTGGAAACATCTGGGCTCATAGATTTGGATCACAAGCTTGATACAACATGCTTGAAATACAATATTCCTATATGCTCCTTCATGCAAGCTGAAATCTTACATATAAAATCTACATTAATCTACTTTCCTTTCCTAATGATCTATTACAATGATTTATATCACATTCAAAGATCTAGAATCTTATGTATCGGCCAAAGATCATTACAATCTCCGATGAAGGAAACATAACATGTGCATGGAATAAGTCAGCTTTAAATTTGAATTTCTCCTCAGTAGGTGCATAGGATTAAGTTTGGAACAATTCAGAACACGTTGTAAGGATCTGCAAGTTACAGGAAGGATCCACAAGAGATCAAAACTAGCCATTAAGTTTGAAATTATTCTGTGCCAGTTCAAGAAACTATCACTTAATCTGAGAGCGATAACTTACCAGAAAAAGATCCAATCAATCTAAAATCTTGGAATAAGGAAAATGAACATTTCCTCAATGAAAATATAGATCGACAGGGTCTAGTGAGAAAATATGTTGAATCCTTCAACTTGAATTGAGAAAGAACTGAACAAGAACAAAACTGAATGAAAAATAGTTTTGGTTGATGCAGGATTGCAAAGAACCAAGGATGCTCATGCATCAAACATCTAGGGTTAATTGAAAAGTGACTCCCTCACTTTGCTATGGATAAAGGAAAACCAATATGGTCTACCTTAGGCTTAGAAATCCAAGAAGAATCTTCCATTGGTCTGCCTTTCCACTTCACAAGATATTATTTGTACTCTCTTCCACATGTTTTCCTCCCATCTCTGATATCCAAAATCTCTTCTATATCATCTGATTTTTGTTTAGGAAATTGTTTATCCAATATTGCTTTAATTTCTTCACTAAATTCTACTTCATGGTACTGATGTAGATCTGCAATGTTGAATATAGGTGATATACCCATAGTAACTCTACTTCATATGCATTTCCTGAATCAAATTTCTTCAAAATCTTACAAGGTCCAAACTTCCTCATCTTGAGCTTATTGTATGTTCCACTTGGAAATATTTCCTTCCTCAAATACACCATCACTTCATCTCCAACTTCGAACTCCTTATGTCTCCTCTTTTCATCTGCTCGCTCCTTATACTTCTGGTTCATATCTTCCAATTGCTATGTTACTTTAGTATGCACTTTCTTCATATGTTCTGCAAACTCCTCTATTTTTGCACTCCTTTTATCTTCCTTACTAATGTATTGCAACTCGGATATACCTCTAGGATGAACTCTAGTAACAATCTCAAAAGGTGTCTTTTCGGTACTCCTATTCACTGAATTATTGTAAGAAAACTCTGCTTGTGCAAGGACTAAATACCAACTTTCAGTCTTCTCTCCAACCAAACATCTCAACAAATTTTCCAAACTCGTGCTTACTACCTTTGTCTTTCCATCAATTTTTGGGTGAAAAGTAGAACTAAACTTTAAAATTTTTTTAACTTCTTCCAAAGTTTCCTCCAAAAGTAACCAAAAAACTTTGTATCTCTTTCTGAAACAATACTCCTAGGTAATCCATGCAATCTAACCACTTCCTTAAAAAAAAAGTTTGTTACATGTACTGCATCTGTTGTCTTTTTACAAGGTATGAAATGTTACATTTTAGAAAATCTATCCACCACCACAAATATAGAATCATTACCTCTTTGTGTCTTCAACAAGCCAAGTATGAAATCCATATTGATATCCTCCCAAGGTCTCCCCAGAACTGTCAAAGGCTTATACAATTGAATATTCTAGCTACTCGCTTTTGCAACTTGGAAAACTATGCAACTCTACACCAATTTCCTAACATCCTTATGAATCTATGGTCAAAAGTAATTCTCAATTATCAATTCTATTGTCTTATCAATTCCAAAGTGTCCTACCAATCCTCCACTATGTTTTTCTTTCACCAAGTTATACCTCATTAAACTCTAGGGTATACACAACTAATTATGTCTAAACAACATATCCTCTTGAATGAAATAATCCAACCACTAACTCCTATCCTCAAATACTGGTCCTTTACAATCTCTCCAAGGTTCTGCAAAATCTAGGTCTTCCTCATACAAGTTCTTCAATTCATCAAAACTTAATACCTCCACTCTCATTTTTGCTAGTAAATTATTTCTCCTACTTCAAGCATCAAAAACAATATTTGACTTTCCACTCGTATGTTTCAAAACAAAATTATAACTCTGCAAGAATTCCACCCATCTCATCTGTCTATTATTCAACTTATCTTGACACAGGTTCAAATATTGCACATTTGCCTAATGATTTGTATACAACACAAACTCCTTAGGAAACAAGTAATGTCTCAAATTCTTCAAGGCTTGAACTATGGCATAAAACTCATGGTCATACACTAAATACCTTCTAGCATCATTCAATTTCTCACTGAAATAAGCTACTAGTCTTCCTTTTATACTCAATATGTCTCTAATTGCATTTCCATTTGCATCACAATCTACCTAAATACCTTATTAAAGTTTGGTAAAGCCAAAAAAAGTTGTTGAGTCACCTTCCATTTCAACAACTCAAAACTTTGGTTTGCTCCATATGTCCACCTAAAATCCTTCGTATATCCTCTCATTGTTTTTGTCATAGGACTGCAAATAGAGTTGAAATACCTAATAAACTTTCAGTAGAAACTAGCCAATCCATGAAATGATCTTGCCTCTCCAATGCTATCTGGTGTAGGCCATTAAAAAATTTATCTTACCTTCTTAGGATCAATTTTCAATCCATCCTTAGATATCACAAATCCTAGATATACCAATTCTTCCTTCATGAAACTACACTTTTTAATGTTTATCAACAACTGATCTTCTCTCAACCTCTACAAAACTTGTCTTATATGCAACAAATTTTCTTCTCTAGTCTTACTGAAAATCAAGATGTCATCCAAATAGACAATCACAAACTTACCCAAGAATTTCTTCAACGCCTTATTCATCAGCCTCATGAAAGTACTTGGTGCATTTGTTAGACCAAAAGGAATCACCAACCACTCATACAGTCCTTCATTTGTGTTGAATGTTGTCTTCCACTCATCCCCTTCTTTGATTCTAATATGATGATATCCAATGTTCAAATCTATCTTTGTAAATTATCTAGCTCCACTCAAAGAATCCATAATGACATCCATCTAGGATAAAGGAAATCTATACTTCACTATGGATTTGTTTATGGCTCTAGAGTCTATAGCATCCTCCATTCTTCATCCTTCTTAGGTGCTAGCACAACAGGTACTACACAAGGTCTTAAGCTTTCTCTAATCAAAACCTTCCTCAACAACTCTTGTACTTTTCTATTCAACTCTTCATTATTTTTCGATGTCATCCAGTGTGCTACTTTATTAGGAAAACTTGCTCTAGGAATCAGATCCATGCAATGACTAATACTCCTCATAGGTGTTAGTCCATTAGGTACATTATCTAAAATGACCTCTTCATATTCTAGTACCAACAATTCCTTTACCTCCTCTAGTTGTTCTTCTACATGCTTCAAGTATTCATCCTTCTTAGGAACCAAGGCATAACACATGTTCTCAAGTCTCATTCCATCCAAAAATATCCTTCCATCAACCAAACAACCCTAGCATTCATACAAATCTCAACTTTAGGAACATCCTCCAATGGCAAAAAAGCCTACTTCATCCCATTAGAAACAATGGTATATGTGTTCTTCTTTCCATCATGAATAGCCTATCCATCATACTGCCAAGGTCTTTCCAACAAAACATGGAATACATCCATAGGCATGATATTACACAAAACTTCATGATGATAATTTCCTATCTTCAATTTCACCAAACATTGTTTACTTACTAGTATCTTATGCTCATCTTGAATCCATGCTATCTAATAGGGCTTTAGATGTTTCAATATTTCCATCTTCAATTTGGTCACCATTTCTTCAGGAACCAGGTTCTCAAAGCATCCACTATCAATAATCACTCTGCAACATTTACCAACTACCTTGCATCTAGTTTAGAACAAATTCTTTCGCTGCAACGGTTCCTGCTCCATCTCACTTTGACGTAATACTCTCTTGTTCACCAACACTTCTCCATCTTCCATTTTATTAGATGATCCATCATGATCCTTCTCAACAAAGGTTATCCCTCTACTATTCTTTGTCTTTATGCTTGTCTCTCCCCGATTACATTCAAATGCTCTATGTCCTTCTCCACCACACTTAAAACAAGTTCCCTTGAACACTCTTTTCTCCTATCCTCTATCATCTTTTCTATAACCCTCATTCCGGTAACCACCATATCGTCCTCTCTAGTAAGAGTTTCCATTATTTTTTATGCTACAAGTTATCATTCTTTTTGACTTCCTTATCTTTATTCTGATCTACAAAAGATCCTCTTCCTCCTCCAATAAAATTTCTTCCTCTTTGAAATATGTTTCCTCTTCCTCTCTATCTCTACTTATGTCTTTTATTCAGCTTCTCTTTTTCTTTTAGGTCACATTAATATGGCTCTTCCACACTCTACAACTTGATCAAATTGATCCCATCCTATATAGATGACCTCAAGCCATTCACATATCTAGCTGCTTGCTTGATCTTATCCTCTAAATTTCTAGATCTGATAATCAATTTGTAGAATTCCTCAGTAAACTCTATCACACTTGACTCCTTTTGCTTCAAATTTTGCCACTTACGAAACAAAATGATCTAATAATCTATGGGCATAAACTTTGTCTTTAACTTTTCACCATCCAATCCCATGATTTTATCCTTTCCTTTCCTCTTCTTTACCTATTTTTCTACAAATTTTCCCACCAAAGGGATGCATGTCCTTTCAACTCTGTACAATAAAATTTCACCTTCTTCTCATCAGTGGTATGGGTATGTGCAGGATCATCATGGAAAAAATAGGCCCTTAAGTGGCAAAAAATTTAGAAAAATTAGAGTTAGGAAACTTGACATAAAAATTTGAATAAGTTATCTATATTATTTCAAACATATGAAATAATATAATCTGTAGAAAATTGAATGCAGTTTCTAAACTACTAGGTTTAATTAAAAATTAAAAAATCTATTTGGTGAAAATTTGAAATTTCAATGTAGTAGTACTTAAATTTAGGGAAAAATAAGAAGTAGGTGCCTCTTTGACTAGCCTAACCACAATAAAATGATAATATTTTTTATAAGATTTTAGATATAACTAGAGGACTCATGTCCAATGTGATGTGCATTTTTTTGTAATTTTTCCAAGTAAATAATTAATTATGAATTTTTTATTACAAATTTTAAAAAATATAAAAACTCATATGTCTGACCACCTTAACTTGGTCAAAACTTCATGAAATTCTTTTTTTTTTAATTCTATAGTATCAAGCATAGAATGTGATGCATGTTTTGGATTCAAAAAATGTGACACCGTTTGAAAGCTATAGATATTTTTCAATTAGCCTATCAATTAGGACTTTATTCATAATTAAAATAGAAAATGAATAATAATTATTTATTAAATTCAAAGTAAAGAATAATTATATTGGTGGAAAGCTAAGAATCTCCTTTAAAAACCCTTTTCATTTCATCAATTTTGGGTAAAAAAAAAAGTCATCAACCACATACCCTACACATACCCATCATATCGCCACTTTTGGCCCATCATGATCCTGCACATACCCATACCTCCAAAATTAAAATACTTCTCTATCTCTGTTATCTAATCAAGCAATTCATCTGAATCCAACTTACCACTATAATCCAGTGGATTGAAATGTGGTTTAGTATTTGCTCTGGTTAGGGCTCTTATGAAACTTTCTTCTCCCTGATCTAGGATATGTTGATTTTCTCTTTCTCTTTCTTCATGTTCTTCTACCTCTTCATCACTCACATCATCATTTGGTTAACCTCTCCTCTGGGCCATTTCAACCGCTTCTAATCTAGCAAAAATTCCTATCAACATCTCCATCATAGCTGAGTCTACATTTCCACATGCTCCATTTCCTCTACCATTTCTTTTTCCCACCATATTTGCACAAGTCTTCTACATCTACAGGTTGGATCCTCATTCCACCACCCCACAACAAATCTTCAATAGGACTCTACAAACTCTAACAATCTCTCATGGAACGAATCTCGCTCTAATACCAATCTATTGCATCCATGGTAGGAGGGTCCTCAAAGAGAATAGTTTGGACCATGCAACAAGAGTTACACAATAGAAGAAACACAGAATATGGAGGAAAGTGGAGATTCAAACATTCTTATTATTAGACATTTCAATTACAATTAGCCAGCAACATCTAGGCTCATAGATTTGGCTCATAGACCTGATACAACATGCTCGAAATACAATATTCCTATATGCTCCTTAATGCGATCTAAAATATTACATATCAAATCTACATTAATCTACTTGCCTTTCCTAATGATCTATTACAATGATTTATATCACGTTGGAAGATCTAGAGTCTTCCATGTTGGCCAAACATCATTACAATCTCAAATGAAGGAAACATAACATGTGCATGAAATAGGTCAGCCTTGAATTTAAATTTCTCCTTGGCAGGTTCCTAAGATGAAATATGGCCCAAAATTAAGGTCGGGAACACTCCATGGAACAATTTGAAATGCACTGTAAGGATCTGCAAGTTATAGGAAAGATCCACAAGAGATCAAAACTAGTTGTTAGGTTTGAAATTACTCTGGTGTTGATTCAAGAAACCGTCACTTAATCTGGGAGTGATAACTTGTCGAAAAAGGATCCAATTGATCTGATATCTTGGAATAAAGAAAAGGAACTTGTCCTCAATGAAAATATAGATCCACAAGGTCTGGTGAGAAAATATACTGAATCCACCAACTTGAACTAAGCAAGAATTGAACAAGAACAAAACTAAATGAAAAATATTTTTAGTTGATGCAGGATTGCAAAGAACCAAGGATGCTCCTCCATCAATGTGTGAGTTCATCAATCTTCTTATTGCAACATTTATGCTCATCATATCCTAACCTTTTACAATATGAACATTTTAAGTTCTTTTTAGATGATTCCTCTTTAGAAGATGGTGTAGACTTATGATTGTTATGTGAAGGAGAATCTTCACCTTTCTCATTAGACTTGGGAGCCTTATTCTACTTCTTACTTTTTCCACTTGAATCCTTTGTACCCTTTGCAAAAAGAGCATGAGAAGTAGAAGAATTCAATGTGCCCATGTGTACCAAATTTTCTTGTTACCTTGTGTGCTAAGCTGCAAATTCATCAAGAGAAGGAATTTTGTATGCATGGCTAAGGGCATCCATTGTAGTATAAAATGTAGAAACAAACAATTAATAATCAGGACCAAGCTTAGAAAGAATTGGAAGAAACAACTTTTCATCCTCTTTAGTGACCCTACAATTAGATAACTAAAATATTAGAGAATTAAACTTAGATAATAAGTATTGGATATTGTCAAAATATGATGGATTAAGACTCACTAGTTCATTCTCCAACTTAAATTTCCTCATTTTATCTATTTTACCAAAGAGAACCTCAAAGATAGTCCAAACTTGATTAGGATGTTTTCAAGATGTTAAATGATATCTAAGATATGGAGAAATGGACAAAAGAAGAGTACCAAGAGCTTCATCCCTTCTATCAAACCATTTTATTCTTGCTTTAGCTCCTATGGGTTTTGAATCTTGAAAAAATGTGATCCTTTGCAATATCAATTTTGATAATAACATCTCCATTTGAGATCTCCTTTCATGATAGCTATATGAAGTTAGGGGTACATTTTTAAAAAAAAATCCATGGTACAATTAGATATTACTATAGAGGAATAGATAATTCCCTTCTAAATACAAGAAATTAACCCCTTTGTCCCAAAAAAATTTACACTTTTTTAAACATTTACAATAATGTATCCAAAAGTATTCAATAAGCTTTAAACTGAAATTCTAAAATTTTGGAAGAAAATAAACAAATTGTGCATGAATAGAACTATAGTGCTCCTAAATACCTTTCTTGATGCTGTGAATTTTGGGAGAACTGAAAATTGAAGCAAAAATCTATGAGCTCAGAGGTTTGAAATCAATATTTGACTTCAACCCTAAAAAAATAACACAAAACTGCATTTTTTTTGCAAAACACTTGGACCATCGCAAATTGGAGATTGCCAAATTTTCAACATATTTTGTTTGAATTTTTTTTTCCTCCATTAGCCCAAGTTATGCCATTTTGAAAAAATAGCTTATTTAAGCATGTGGGGGCCAAATCAGGTGAGCAACAAACTATTTGGGCCCAAAAATTAGCCTCCTTGGTGCTAGCACCTGGTCATCCATATGACCCCTAAATTTATTTATTTTTAAAATATATGATTTGTGTCACCACCACTGTTGGCAGAAGGTGAGTGGAGTGGGGGAAGATCAGGGGCTGCACCACTAGGAGCTTAGCCCCTCCATAGAAAAATTGTTGGCCTAATTGTTATTACAAAGCCACACAAACACTTAAAAAAATGTAAGCTTTTGAAAATATTTAAACTCAAAAAGTTTAAAACTACAAAATAAATGAATGCCAAAAAAATAGTATTTGAACTGATTGTACACGAATTTGACTGGTCAGTAGTCGAATTTTAAATTGATGTTTTTAGAAAAAAAAAAAAAAGTTTTTATGATTTTAAATATGCAATATAGAATCTACAATAAATAATATGGTAATATTAAACCATAGTTGGCATACCAATCCTGCAATGTGACCTACGGTGTGGCCTCTGACTTGTCAATTGAGTTGACTATGTAGACCCAGGACTATGTTGATCTTCAAGAAAAATATTCCACCTAGCAATTAAAAGACTAAATATAAAATATGTTGCAAAAATTTTATTTAAACCACAAACTTTTTAAAATAATTTTCCCCAAAATTTTTATAAACCCATAGAAAAATATTTTGAAAATACTTTTTTTGCGAAAAATATTTTGAAAATAATTCTTTTACGAAAAATAATTATGATGACCTAGGGGGTCGTATGGCCTTCCTAGGAAAAAAAATCCTGAGAAACAACTTTACTCAAATATAGTTGAATTTTATATCAAAATTTATTTCTCAAGCCTTCTGAAACTGATGGTGATGCTAATATGGACCCAAAGTGCTCCAAAAATCAATGACCTCCTAGATTAGCTACTCTTCACACTTTTTTAAACCCTCACAGATAAGACAAAACATAACCAATTTCGATGAAACAAAAGGAAAACTTGACTTTCTTTGACACCTTGGATTCAACTGTGAGGTTCTTGAAACCCCAACATGCACCTAGAAAAATCTTCAAGACAACTAAAAACCCTCAAATCTAGGAAGGAATCTACAAAACTAGAGCTCTGATACCTTGTGGTAGTTAATGGTGACTCCCCAACACCTCCAAGATTAGTTGCTAGACAAAAATATCTTCCAGAAGAGAGAAAATGGCAAGAAAGCTTGCTTCAACAATGCAATATTGAATAATGGTTGAATATACAAATGTACATGAGATTCCTTGCTTATAAAGGAAAGGTAGAAAGATAGGATTCAACAAGATCATGACAAGTGTCTTAATCCTATTACATGAGACAACTAACAAATTAACTAACTAGGAATCAAGCATTACAAGCTAGATAAGATAAGTTCTAGAAAAACCAACTAAGAATTCTAGAAAGAATCTTATATCTTAAGTAAACTTAATATGTGAATATGTCCCCTAATTACCTAGTGAGTGAATTAGCTAGGTACAAGACATTTATTCACACCAACACAACAATACTATATGTATTATCAACTTCATAGAGTTTGATGAACTTTGTGTACATTAGCTAAGTAGTTTCATATCTTCACTCATACCATTTTTTTTATCTCACATCTTGATCCATATTTCTTGAAGATTCATTGATTCTAGAAAACACCTATTCCTCATTGGTAGAGTTTACAACTTTGACATTCTTCAAGAGTTCATCATCATGTTCCTTTCATCAAGGGATGTATTTTTCAAAGGTATTAAATCCTTCTAATTATCATTTTTGGAGAGGGGTTTTTATTTTACATTGAGTTTTTCTCCTTTACTCCATGTTTGAGATATTGCATTGTACTTGGGAATCTTATTAGGCTTCATGGAAAGGACCCATTTCTTTTTCATTATACATGGGTACCTTACCAGACTAGTACCTGGGACCCATTTCATTCATGACCACCTAAGCTATGGTTAAGTGGGGGTGTTAGTTTATATTGTACTTTATGCATTCACATAGCTCACTTAAACCTACTTTAGTGTACAACTAACTCATTTTCATTGAGGTGTCAACTTACTTTTGACACCTCTTCCTTCATTTGTGGTAGGAAACTTTCCACCACTCCATGTGTGAGGAGTCCCGTCCTAATTTTATAGAGGTTGGTTGTTTCCCTCACTCCTATACATGTACACCTTGTTTGTTTAATCTAATTTGGTCAACTAAATACAATCTTATGCATCATTCATTGTGCTTTTCTATCTCCTAGATTCTTCTAGTTTCTAATAGCTATGTTGATTTTTCTTGTTATCTAAATATTATATTATGAGAAAAGATCATAAAAATCATTTAGTGAATGTAAAAGTGTGAGTTTTTCATTATTTTAATTTATGATTCACATTTTCATCACCCATATTTTTGCATGCCTAGAAAGAACCATTTCTTGGAAGTTAACAATAAATTTTGCAAAACGTGTGTTTCATTCAATTTATAAGTTAGGTTTATGCATTTAGATTGATTTATGATGCTTTTAGTCCATCTTATATCACATATGGTATAATAAATATTGTATTTAAAGATTATGTTGTAAAAATATGTATCTAATCCATAGAAATATGCATTTGATCTATGAAATAATGCATATAATTCATAAAAATATGTATATGTTCAGTAAAATGATGCATAAAATGATGCTTTTCATTGACAAAATTACTCATATGAGAAATAAACATAGAATATTACATCCAATCTATAAAATGGTGATTTTTATTGATTGAAAAACACATTTGAGAAGCTTGGCACAAATTTTTGGATTCGATTCTTGAAATTATGTATTTGATCCATAAATTAACATATTTTTATCCATAAAATGGTGTATTGATAAATAGAATGATTCATTTGATCAATCAAATGATAGATTCAATTTAATGATTTTTTTAATAAATAGATTGTTTTACAAAATCAAGCATAAATTTTTCATAACATATTGATTTTTTGAAATTAAAAAAGGTCTTGGAAGTCTCTTTCATAGCTCTTTTCTTTATATTAATTATTTTTTCCGATCTTTAAAAAAAATTGGTTACATTCGTTCGAAGTCACCCTTTCTCATTTTTAAATTTAAAATGCTCATAATTCTTCATACCAAATAATATTTTAGAGAAATTTTTAAGACCTATGAAAAATCATAAGCACTATGTTTGTGCAAAAAAAATCTTCAAAATATATTATTTCCTTCATATTTGAGATTGAGCTTAAAGTTTACCACTTACATTTTGATTTGGGGTCTAAAACAAACCATAGTATTTTAATCCCCAAGATTTACTTGCATATTATATCCTCTTGCACCTTATAGTGATCTTGACAACCAATAATAAGTGATCTTGTTTTTCTATTTGGGGCTTGTTTATTGATCTTTATCTGCAAAGGTTGAAAATTAAAGGGTTACAAAAGAAAATAGATTTGTATCTCTTCTTCAAATTGGAATTTCATAATTTTCTTTAGACTTCAAGTTCATTGAAAAGAATGAAACATAATAATACTATTGTCATCCTTATATAGGGGGATAAAAGAAAAAAATGTTTGTTAAATTTGTAAAATAACTTAACCATAATAACAATTTAATGTGCATCACTAAAATATGCTATGATAACATTCCCCCTTTATCACATTTTTCCTCCAAAATTATACTTAAAATATTTATTCAAACACCTATTGTTTTTCTTATAGAGTAGGAGACAAGAAAAAATAGTTGGTTAAATTGCAAAATAGTTTAATTGTATGGCATCCCATTAGCAATTTAGTATGCATCACTAAAATATGCTATGCTAATATTTCCCCATTATTACATTTTTCATGTAAAATTATCCCTAAAACCACAAAAATACTTTTCCAAGGGACCCCCATCAATGATAATATAACAAAATTTGTTCATTCCATAAATATAAATTGATAAGAAGATATTTTTGTGAAGAAATAAATCCTAAGTCATGTGAAATTCCATCAAACTACCTCATAACCCGCATAAAGGTGTTACTTTAAGTTGAATTCCTGAGATCTTGGAATACCATTTCCCCAAACTCTTGAATCACTAATTCCAAAATTATGCGACAACAATTAAATATTGAGTTTTGAAAAAAAATAGGGCTCCATCAAGTTATCTCTTGAGCCTCATAAGGGTGAAAAATTCTCAATAATAGTCTCATAAAATCACTAAACAAAAATCAATATTGAGTTCAACAATAAATCCCTTACATGTCTCCAAGAATAAAAATTCACAATATATTTTTTCTTGGAATCCATTAGTGCCAACAAGAAAGAAAGAAATAAAATTATCATACAAAGAACCATCTTAATGTGAAAGGCTGAGAGATGATGTAAATTCCTCCATACTCTAGTACCACTGGCCTTGAATGTGATGGATCAAAGTAATAATCTATTCTTAGCAATATAAAAATAGTAATTATCTAGTGTGTCCTCATCCTCATCCTCTATACAAACTAATTTACCTTCATTTGATTGGTCTTTTAGTTTTACTTTTAGAAGATCACTAGCTCGAATTCTACGAGACAAAATTGTGTGACCCTTTTTCTTACATTAGACACATACTTGTACCCAACCTTTTATTATTTCTTTGTGAATATAATGCAATCACGTTTTTAGAATTATCTTCTATATATTTTGCATTTGTTCTATTTTCCTCTGATAAATTATTTGAAATCATATTTTGTAATTTTTGATAAGTTATTTGAATGAGACTAAAAATAATATTATTATATTTTGAAGGAAAACTATTCAATAATATATCTCTAGCATTGTCATCATCCATTGGAGCCTTGACTTTTGCTAGTTTCCTAATGAGAAACCTCAAATTACAAACTTTCATATTCAATAAGTAATTTATAATGGATCCATTCTTTCATGGATTATTTTCAAATATTCAAAAATAAATCCTTCATACCTTCTTTACTTTTTTCTAAGAATAAGATCCTCACTAGTCTCTTCATGACCAATTTTCTCTTATTTTTTGAGGGTATCTTCCTATACTTGTGTAGTCTTATACAAAATATCTTTGAGACTAACATGTCCCCTTTGTTGCAAGATGGTGTGTCCCTTGGTCTTCCTTGCAGCACAGTGCTTGGGTTTGTGACATGTTCTAAACCCCTCCTATGGATCTTAATTGATGCTTGTAGTGAGCAATGGAAAGGACTACAATTGGTATCAGAGTTGGTCACATGTTCAAACCCCTCGCTTGTGTTGGGGGAAATTGTTGCAAGATGGTGTTTGCCTTAGTCTTCCCTGCAACACAATGCTTGGGTTTGTGACATGTTTAACCACCTCCTGTGGATCTTAACTGGCACTTGTATTGGGAATTGATAGGTCAATCTTTTGGTGCAACAACAAGGCCAACACCCTTATAGTAATAATATTATGCCTGGAAAAACTTATAGAATCTAGGTATAGGCCCTCTATAGTTACAATCATTTACCTATAAAAAATATCACAATGTTTCAATATAAGATTAAAATAAACATATTTTTTTTATTTTTGATGCATTTTCTATCCTTCACAATATGCAACAAACTTTCTCAAAAACTCATTTAGATACTGATGAACTTAAAAACTTATATAATTAAAGGTTCTCTTTGTTACATACAATAGATTCACACTTACCATATCCTCTATCCAACACTTCCTCTACCACCTTCTCTTATTGGAGTAAATTTATAAACCTTCTCCCAACTTTATATCTATTGAAGGACAACCAAAAATCTAACCTTATAGTTATAGTTTTCTCTCACACTAGTGTAGATTAGGGAGACCCATCACCCTTGGGACTCCACGTCATGAAAGAGTCCTAAGGAATGGACTACCCTAACTACCTAAGGTTTATTAGACAAGTTGAAAAGGTGAAACAAATATTTTAATGGTTAGGAATGCTATGACTCTCTTTTCCTCAATTAAGGTCTTTCACCTAATGGAAAGAGATAGATCCCACACCCAAAAACTAGGTAGTTCACTCAAATTAAGGAATGTATGATGTAATTGTGAATAAATACAATGATATAAATGTAGCTAAGTGGTTAAATTTATTGATTAATAATGAAAAACTAATGAAATATATGCAATGTTTTAAAACACATTGTGATATGCAGAAAACACCTAGAAATGAATGTAGATTGCAACAGAAATGGATGAAACTGAAAGTGTGCACCTAAGATCTTGATGAAGGATTGAAATGACTTCTGAGATGCTATTGATTCTACTTTTTAGGCCTGGTGGGACTCATTCACCATTTTGGTTGAATTAGTCTGTGTTCTATGAAATTGTTTTGGAACCTATTTCAGACAAATGGGTATCCAAAAACATAGAAAACCAAAATCAGGCATGGCAGTGGGACTCATTTGGCACCCATGGTGAATGAGTTCAATTTTGAATTTTTGAATATTCAAAGATGGAAACAAGATTTTTCAATCTACACTTTCTACTTCTTAAGATGTCTGGTTCTAAAACTATCAAATTTGGGCTTGAAGGTGACTTTTTGTTGATGTTTTTCCTTATCCAATGAAGAGATGACTTGAACAACTTTGCAATGCAATCTTAAATGATTTCCAAGCTTCCAAGATGTCTAAATCTTCAATTACACAAGAAGAAAAAGAGGGATGTTGAATGTTAGGGCATGGGGGTTTGCCTTGGTCAAACCCCTTTGTAGGTAATTAAACCAAAATGAGAAAAGAATATAATGAAGAATGTAATAATGGAGTTATTACCTTGACATGAAGAATGATCTTGAATTTCTGCAACAAAACATGAAGAATCTACCCTTGAATTTCTAAAAATTGCTATCTTAATGACTTAGAATGATGAAACCCTAACTTGCTTGACTTGATATGGAAGAATGATGGATGAATAATGAAGAAATGGTTATGATTTAGGGTTTAGAGACTTTATTTTAAATTAATTTCATGTATTTTACTCATAAATTGGATCCCCAAGGCTGACATGAAGAAAAATAAAACTTAAATTCCAAATTTTCTCGCTCAAAAGTAAAAAATGGGCCAAATGGGACTCATTTGCCACCTTGAGTGAATCAGTCCCACCTAGAAGGGACTCATTCACCACAGGTGGTGAATTAGTCCTAGTGGGGCCTATTTTCCAGTTGGAAGGATGGGAGATAAGAAAAATAGGTTTATATAGTGATTAAATTGTTAGTTATTTCATCAAATATTGCCTTGCGATGCACAATATGGGGTAATAGGGGCCTATTAATGATGATGTGAAGGTCAATTAGGGCTTGGGACACATAATTCAATTTGAAAATGTGATTAAATACACTTTACAACACTAAAATGAGGTCCACATAGCCTAGAAAGGCACAAGAACCAATGTGAATGTGTAAGACACATTACAACACTAGATTAAAGTCAAATGTTTACAAGCCTTCTAGAATGATGTGAGAATGTAATTAAATACTTTTTATAATGTTGAATTAAAGGAAAATGGGTTTATTAAGCCTAGAAAAGCGTGAAAGTCATTTACAATACCTTTACAAGACATCAATAAATTCATGTTATTCAATTTACAAAGGTCCAAGACCTAATGTGGATGTGAAAAACACCTCACAACACTAGATCAAGACCTCATTAAGTCCAATTTATCATGAAGTATTCCCATGTCAAGAAAGAAACATCCATTTTTCTACTCCACAAAAAGATAGAGTACTGGGGCTAAAAAGGAAGGGCAACCAATATACCTCATTCCTTAAGGTAAAACCAAGTGTTTATAGAATGAGAAGAGTGAGCTATCAATGTTTTAGTCTTTTGTCTAGACAACTCACTATTTGAGGATGAGAGTGTGGATCTAGGATTGTAATGCAGTGTGCTAGTGTCTTAGGGATGCGCTAGTGTCTTGTATGGCCAAAGATCTAGAATGAGAAGAAAAAGCATAATGAGCCTACTAACTATATGAATACTTGTGCTTTTATAGTTTAACAAAAAACCTAAAATTCAACAACATCAAGTTTCCGCTGTTAATGATAATTAAGTGCTAAATTTTTTGGATTTAAAATGTTTGATTTTTTTAAATCAATGTTTTAGATCAAACTCCATGATCTAGCATTAGGATGATTTGCATGCAACAAGAAAAAAATCTTAAATGACCATTTAAATCAATGTTTCTAGATTTTTTTTCTTGTTGCATGCAAATCATCCCAATGATGGATCATGGAGTTTTATCTGAAACATTGATTTAAAAAAATCACACAATTTAAACCCAAAAACTTTAGCACTTGAAACATAAAACTACTAAAACAAAAATACGAGGAATTCTTGAAATGAACTATCATAGAAATGATGAAGAAGGTGAAAAGGTGGAAATTGTATGGGGTCTCTCTTTCACCTTTAGGGTTTTGGACCTAAAAGGATAGAGGGAATCTTCACACTATTCACTCAAGAACAAACCCTTGAGATTTCAATGCAAAAAAGATTGAAATCTGGTAAAGTGACTATCCTAAAGGTTGAATGAAATCTAATGAGGGGCTCACCACCAAGTCTAAACTTATAAAATACAATGAAATGTAAGATATAATGAAAAACCATAATATAATGTAAACTTTATTTAAATGACCTAGAAATGCAAGTAAAGAAAAACATAAAGATGCAAGATAGAAGGTGTGCACCTGGAAACTTGATGATGACTGGGAACAACTCTAAAATTCTAAAAAACATGAATTTTTGACCTATTGGGACTTATTTTCCATTCTAGGAGAATCAGACCTAGTTCTAAATTTCTACATAGGAGAAGGTTTCAAGCAAATGGATATCCAAATCTGCAAAAAAAAATGAAAAACACCTATAGTGGGACTCATTCACCACTTCTAGTGAATGAGTCTAGCTTGGATTTTCTAGAAATTCAAAGTCTAGATATGCTCTTCTTAGTTTTCTCAATCTTCCCCTCTAGGTTCTTGGATCCAAAACTCTGATTTTAGGGTCGTAGATGAACTTTTAGTGAAGATTTTCACCTTGAAATGGGGAGACAACTCCAACAATCTTGTAACCTAATCTTCAATGATCTTTCAAGCTCCAAGAAACCTAGATCTACAATCATACATGTAAGGAGGAGAAAACATGTTGATTGTTAGTGAATGGGGGTTTGCCTTGTTCAAACCCCTTTTAGGCAATTAAACCAAATGATGAAATAAGATAATGAAGAATGAACATGAAATAATGCAATTAGAACCTTACCATGATGATGGATCTTGAATTGTTGCAATAATTGATGAAGATTCTACCCTTGAATGCCTTGAAAATAATTTTGAAAGCTATCTTGATGGCCTTGTGAAGATTTGGAATGCTTAACTTTTGAATGCTTGACTTGATAATATGTCATGCATGATGAAATGATGATTTGAGAGCTCATTTATATAGGGAATCCACTCAAATGACCATTAATTTGATCCCCAAGGTTGGAATAGGAATAATTTGAACTTAAAACCTAGTTTTACCTACTCAAACCTCAAAAATAGCTCAAATGGGACTGATTCAGGCCATCTTGGGAAAATGAGTCCCACCTAGATGGGACTCATTCACCCAAAGTGGTGAATGGATCCCACAGGGGCTATTTTTCTTGCTAGAATGTCGTGGAGTGAAAAATTTAGGTTTATATGTTGATATTGTCATGTTTTTCTACCAAAATATGCTTCAATATGCACAATATGGGGTCATAGGGGCCTATTAATGATTATATAAAGGTCATAAATAAAATAGGGCCTAAAATCCAATGTGAATGTGTGAATAAATACACTTTACAACACTAAATTAAGGGAAATTTGGGTATATTTAGCTTAGAAGGGCCCTAAATCCCATGTGAATGTGTAGAACACATTACAACACTAGGTTAGGTCCACTTGATTTACAAGCCTCCAAAATTTAATTTTAGATTAATTTAGCTTAAGAAAGTCCCAAGACCTAATTTGGATGTGTGAAACACCTCACAACACTAGACGAAGGTGACATTAAGTCCAATTTATCATCAATTATTCCCATATCAAGGAAGAAGAAGGGATACTTTTTTCTGACACAACAGAAGGATATGAAATGATATTGTGCTTCCCATGACTTGATTCTTTAATTAGCTCCACTTGAATTAACCTACACAAATAGAAACAAAAAAAATTTGGGATGTGTTTGAGGTTTTCCTTAGTCGAACGCCCATTTTGGTTTTCCCACCTCTAAAAAAATCCATATAGCCACAACATATTGGAAATTGATAAATAAAGTGGAAAGGAGGTAGTACAAATAGATAGAGAGCACAAAAAACTAGAATTATACTCAATAAGCATGATGATGCAATATAAATCACAATGTTACCTTCCCAACTATGAGCTCTCAAGGTCAATAGCAGGAGTAGAGTGACATCACAATGTAGAGAAGATGAAGCTTGATGATTCTTTAATGATAATGTTGTTGCAATGAGAGTAAACTATTGGAGCCAAATGAGGAGCTTGGAGTAAGAACATTGATGTAGAAGAAAGAATGTGAGAATTAGAGAGTTAGAATGTGAGAGAGAGCCTCCAAGAGTGAAGATAGAGTGAAAGAAGTGGAATGAATTGAGTTTTGAATGATCAAAAGGAGAAAAAAGAGTCAAATTTCAATGGCAAGCAAGGTAGGGAACGCTACTCTTCATAGCCAATGGGAAATGCAATGTTTTTTTAGGTCCTAATGGGAGGAATGGACATATGGAAAATTCATCATCAACGATTCACCGATGGAAAATTCACTGCCAGTAATTCATCTCCATGGAAAATTCACCGCCAAGTGAAATTCACTGCCAACAATTTACTGTGGCAAAAAATTAATCGTAGTAATATTTTTAATAAAAAAAAAAAATTGAAATATATATTAAAAAATATTAACGTGGTTAATTTTCCATTGTGATGAATTTCTAGTGATGAATTTTACTTGGTGGTAAATTTTCCATTGTAGTGAATTTTTGGTGGTGAATTTTCCATTGGTGAATTCCTGGCAGTGAATTTTCCTAGAGCTGGAGGAATCTTGTTAGGATGGAAGCAACATGACACATGAACATCCATGCGGTGTACACACATCCTTGAAAAAATTTCCTTTGTCAACATAAAACAAAACAACTAGGTGGAAGCAAGAAGGTGGAGGTCATAGATTTTAGATCATTGAGTTTATATTTTCTAAGGTAGGGAAAACTAAATGGGGAATTTTCCTATGGTGCAAATTTGTGCCATTACATTTTCCCCCACTTTAGAAAGCATACGTGTCAGTGCGAATGCGAGGTAAAGTAGAAATAAATTGAAGAGAATATAAATTAACCATCAAGGAAGTAGATCTTCAATCTGACACACCTAGACATAAAGGAGGTAGTTCTACAGGTTCTCAATCCCATAGGGAAACCTTGACATGAAAGAGAGAGTGAGAGAGATGGCTCCGCAAGTTCTTGGTCTTGTGTAATTGGCTCCATGGGTTCTCAGTCCCACAAAAATTGAACAAAGGCTCTACAAGTTCTCAGTCCCATAGAAAGAAGGAGCTTCATAGATTCTCAGTCCTACAAAGGGAACACCACAAGTTCTTAATCCTACAGGACATGATAGGGAACACTTCTATAGGTTCTCAATCCTATAAAATTTGATATGAAATATCCTCATAGGTTCTTTTTCCTACAAGTAAAGCTTGGAAAGGTGCTTGATCTTGCTAGGAAAGCTCGATTGTGAAGGGGATTTACAAGTGCTCAATCATACAAAACAACATATTAAGTTGTAGATAAAACATGCAAGGTAAGAAAGCCAAAATAGGTAGACATATTATAGAGCATGCAATTGAAGGAGAATATTGTAAAGGGGGAACCCTTCAATATAGCAAGGGGCCCACTCAAGGGGACACTCCAATTTGAAAGCCATGCAATTTTCCACAAGTGATTATGTCATCAAGGATCCTTTTGAAATATATATTTAGTCAAGGAATCCATTGGAAATAATTCTCCTTTCTTAAGGAATTTTTTTTTACTTCATAATAAAAAGTGCCCCTTTTTTAAAGGAATTTTTTAAGTTTCTTTCATTATGAACTTTTTTTTGAAAGAAAATTTTTACTAAGGGGTCCTAGTTGAAGAATGAATCATTTGGAAAATTAATTTTTTTAGTAAGGGATTTTTTGGCCATTGAATTCACCTTATTGAAAATTAGAAAATCATGGTAGCCTCTACTTAGGATGATGTGTGCTATATAGAGCATGTAGTATCCTAAGGAGAGATAAGAGAGATAGAGATGTTGTAGCCCATGAGACATAGCGAGATGAAAACATGAAATGTTGTTACACATGAGAGGTACAACACCTAGGCACCCCAACCTCATTAACCAGATCGAGAGAGGAAGAAAAAAGACAAAGAAAATGAGAGACGAGAAAAAATGAAGAAATCAAGAGATAGGGGGATCTGAGAGTTCAAGTTCAAATTTGTTTATATATAAAAATAGGTAGCACGTGATTTATGAACGAATGATCATCAATCCCCAAAGTTCCTAGATCATGAAAAAAAGCACATGAAGAAAAAATGAAAATAATAAATTGGGTCAACATTGAGGAGGGCCTAAATGTCCCCAATGATTTGTATTGTCCCCAATTGTCAAAAATAAAATCCACAACATATAAAATAATTATGAAACAAGTAGAGGAACTTCACAAAAAAAAATTATTCCTATATCCAAGCACCTACAAGGGCAACACGTGTTTTACAGGAACATATAAAGATTGAAACGTAGGGGAATAGGTTAGTTAGGCTTTAAATAGGGGTAATTCACCTATCTTCCCTAGGTCATTATGAAAAATAGATCCCCTAGAGCAAGATTAGCATTCAACCCTTAGGTGAGTGAACATTGATGGAGATCTTGTTATTTTCCTTATGATTGAGGATGAGATAAATTGACTTGAAATTATCTTTTGGGAGATAAAAGAAAAATACTTTAAGTGAATGCAATTATGTAATGCAAAACTTGAATCATCAATTTAAAGCATAACAACAATAAAATTAATCAAATTATAGTAGATCTAATAAGGAGAAGATTTTGTGTACCAATCACCAAAAGCTTTTTTTGAGTGATCTGTTGGGATAGATTCATCCTAGGGTGAATGTGTCTTGCTATAGGGATCCAAAATCTATTTTTATAGTCCTCTACTCCTAAAACTGCACTCTTGATTCCTCTAGATCTCATAGTCAGAAAGTCAGAATTAAATTTTGTGAGTCTCTTTGTCTTGAAAACTTTGATGACAACTTTTACAAATTTTCAAAATTTCAATTTTGATCAATCCGCAATCCTTCTTCACCTACAAATCTACAACACACAAAGAGAGGGAAAAACTATTTGTTTTTGGTGAATGGGGCTTTGCCTTGGTAAAACCCCATTTTGGTGATTAAACCTTCAAATTAAATGAAACATGAATGGAAGGAATGATGAATTAATAATGATATGTTGCAGTTCTCACCAAACCCTTGAATGGAGATCCTTAGACGACCAAATTCTAACACATCTCTCTAAGTTCTTTGTCTTTCATGAAATGTCTTTATTGAAAGTTTGATCTTGATGCTTAAATCTTGACTTGAATGCTTGAAACCTACAAAATAATGTTTTCTCCAAAAAAAAAGCATGAATGAAGATAGCCTTGACATGATGCTTGAGATCTTGAATGCTACAACAAATGATTGAGAAATCTACTCTTGAGTTCTCTTGACAATAATCTTAGATCTTGTGAAGTTCCCCTCTAGTTTGTTAGATTTGAATTCATAAAAGACCTTGTATTTATAGGTAATTTTCTAATTTCACAACTATTAAACATCAAAGGCTAGCAATTTAAAATTGAATTTGAATCATAAAAATGCTTCCAAAATCATATTAAAAATTAGGCTCCTAAACTTAAGGCGGGATCCATTCACCCTTTGGCGAATGGGTCCTAGGCCCCAAAACCTAGGACACACAATTTTCAAGGCAATTTAATTAATTTTTGTAATTGTTTAATACATGTTTCCCTTTCAAAAAATGAGTTTAATTAGCTTTTAAATGCATATTTGGGTCAATTAGAATCTTAATTAAGTCTTATTTATTAAGGGACCCAAACATAATGTGAAAATGTAAAGGAGTACATTTTTTGACACTACATTTAGCCTCAACTTTAGTAAGAGTATGAGCCCTACGCTCAAACTCACACTAAAGTATAAAAACAAGCATCAAGAGAGGTCTAATTGTACAACTACTAGAAATATATGGTAACAAAGGTAAATGAGGATGATTAATCCCTAAAGATCTAAGATTTCATGGTAAATTAACAAAGGAACAAAGAGACAAATTCCTATGTTAAATACATAATAGGAAGACAAGATACATAAGCATACAATATCAAAATTAATGCAAAAGGAAAGAAGGGTGGATCAAACCTCAAATTTTTATCCAATAGGTATGGATCAAGACTTATTTGTTTGTCTAAAAATGTTTACAAGTGGAAACATGTTTTCCACTATGCAAACAAAATATACTCACATGGGGTAGTGAAATTTGTTATCTACTAGGTGAGCCCGAAAGGTGATTGACTAGAAGGTCATGCCAAGTCTTTTGGCTCACATTCATTAACCATACCAAAAGTTATAACTCATGATAAATTTTATAAGGTGCCTAAAAAATGGTCACAAGGATAGTAAGTCGCATTATGGTAGGAACTTATAAGAAAAAGGGTTACACATGAAACAAAGTTGTGTTATGCTTGGTGGTCATTTTAAATATAGTAGGATAGGATAGTCAAAGAGGTTTTATTTAGTTAATTAAAGGTCTCACCTTAGAGAACATTGTGTTTAATGTCATCGAGAGGACTAATTAAGGATAAAATATTCACAACTTAGGGAATGCAAGTTGTAGCATCACTACTAAGAGGAATTTCATATGCCAAGAAAAGTCACGCTCTTGAGGAACATTAAACCCAATGTCACCACCAAGAGGACACATCACGTGAAGTAAGAAGACCACACATTTAAGCAAACAATGAGTGGGGACACAAATTCCCCCACTTTAAAGAAATTTCTAAACATCCTGTTATGAGAAATTAAATTAAAGTAGAACATGATGAATACCAATAAATGAGAGCTTTATTCGGAAAACCCTATGTAAAACATATATTTCTAAATAGATCTACATTATATAATAGAGGGTTCCCCCATATTTAATCCTAAGATAACAAATAAGGGATCCATGGATCTAGGGTCAACATTATGTCTTTGCTACAGTGATATAATCAAGCTTAGAATCATCATCACTTCCCAAATGACTCATGGAACAATGGGAACAAAGGGATAATGACACATGGAGATAGAAAACAAAGAAAATATTTTAGGTCAACATGGAAGAGACCTAAATTTCTCAATGCCTTGCATCATCTCCAAAGGAAAACACAAGACAACAAAAAAGATAAAGGTGCACGACATATAGAATAATAAAGATACAAAAAGAAGAATATCATGACCAATTTTCTTTCTTTGTATGCTTACACCAATGGAGTTACAAGGGTCATCCAAAGTACACTCATAAACATATAAAGTCACACCAAGTAGGACAATACGGGGGATCACATTACACACCTACAGTAAAAAAGAACAAGAAAAGAAAGAAAAGAAAAGACTAGCATGGCACATGTGAGTCAACCTATAGAAGGTCATCCACATCCTAATCTTGTTCATCGTATGAAGAAGGCAGTTAAATAGCAAATGGAAAATAACAAGTGTCGTAATAGGAGCATCATTAGGTTCAACACATGGTGAGTCACTCTTGTAATGAGGATCATCATAGTTGTTATCATCTAAGCTCATGGAAGAGGGAAAAAAAAATAGCTCATTATGCACTTTTTCATCGATCTTAGCAATCTCATCATCATCATCCAACTTAATCACAATAAGATGCCTAATGACAATGTCCATAGAAGTTTCATGTGTTTGTTGTTGTGGAAAAGGTGGAGAATCATCATGCTTTGTTAGTGTTAAATTATAATTTTTATTTTTTGTTTTATTCTCTTCATTTAAGTTATGAGAAATAGCATGATTTCTACACCTATGCTCTTTAGCATTTCTATTTCTTTTTGTACGATTTTCAAGTTGTGATTGTGTAGGAGTGGGTTTATCAAACATAGGTTTCTTTTCTTCCTACAATGAAAGAATAGAAGGAACCATGGGAGGTTATTTAACTACTTTCTCTTTAGCTTTATAAAAAAAATTAACTTAGGAGGCATGATAGGAAATTCTTGATCATTTCTTGGTATTTTATAGGAGATAGGTAAAGGGTTTGTCCTGGGTGGTTCTTGGTTACTTAGAAGGGATTTTGGTTCAATTATGGCTTGATCAATGATAGGAGCCCCAATCATAGGTTTAGGTGTAATTCCCCGCCGTGTGAACCCCAAAGGACAACAAAACTCTGCACATTTGTTTTTTGTTTTGTTTGAAAGTGATACATTGTATAAGATGGAAATGTACAATCTTAACATGAAAAGCAATTATGCACTTGCAAAGTTATCTATGTCCTCTCGGGTACATGGAACGATCATTACAAACACTAAAATTTTATCCAAATGAAAGCGAAAGAGAAACATACGAATAACATACACTCATCCATAATTATAAGAGAGATACAATATTTTATTCTGATTCAATTCATAGTTTCATGTTACAATTGTCGAGCATATTTCCACAAATACAACACATCAAAGATACAATGGTACATTAAATAGAGCTTCCCTTATATCATCAGGAAGAATGCATTAAGTACATAAATGAGGTTAATGGTACAAAATGAAGGAAAGTCTTCATCCAAATGAAGCTCTGGAACTCTGCATCCACATGTGTATCATGAACACATCCTGGGAACCCAATGGGTGCATAGCATGTTCCACCCGACCATGTGGACCTGAAGGTCCACCCCCCATGCTAAGAAATGACAAGGAAGGGTCCACATCCAACAAGATCAAGTAAAAAAAGACTAACATCAACAATGACATAGAACACATCCCAAAGTACATCAACAAGTACATCGACAAGTACATCAACAAGTACTTCAACAAGTACATCAACAAGTACATACAAGTACATCAACAAGTACTTCAACAAGTACATCAACACTTCTAGAGGCTACCAAGCAAAGAAGGGTAAACGGGTATTGTGGGAGAGTGTCAACCTATCATGGATTATCCAGGCAACCTATCACAAGGTACCGCCTCCATCTATGGTTATCCAGGAAGCCTATCTCAAGGCACCGCTCCATAGGGTGACTCATGTGGGACCACTTACCTTTCGTGAGGACAAGGCAATGATCTTACCAACCAGGTCTTCTCATCCCATCCTTAGTCTATGAAAGCACTAACGGAATGGGTGAGGCACATCATTAATCTTATTTAATGTTTAGCTACCCAAACCCACTAGTTTATTAATTATATTATCACTTGTTTAGGAAACTCCTCCATGGGTTATCCTAACAGCCCCTTTGTGCGTCGGCCCCCATGAAGAGCCACCCTCCCCAACAGTTCCACAAAAAAAGCTCACAACCACAAGGGGTGTACCAAACATAAAACCCATAAAATGAAAACACATGCGAGGCATGTACCATCTCGCTCATAATCACAACCAAAATGCAAAGAAATCATGGAACAAGGTACACCCATGAGCTCAAAATAGAATCACAATCAATGGAATTCAAAGGTCTATTCATGAGAATATTCAACACACACAAAAGGTTCCCATAGCCTCTGGAAGTCTATCAACCTATCACCCATGGCTATCCAAAAGGAAGTAACTTAAACATTTGGGTTCCCATCATATCCAAAAATATATCTAGACATAAAATTACCCAAAAAGTGAAATAAAACAAGAGGGAAATATGAACAACAAAGAATCACTAGTATGCATAAATAATCAATTCCAAAGAGTACTCAGATTACTAAATAATATCCCTTCACTTATACATAAACATAATCCAATCCTACTCAAGATAGTGTAAATAATTATTATATGATTAACCATAATTAAGTGCATTTCAGATCATAGTGTCCTTAAAATGAGCAAGCCCTAGAATATGGTATACATTTAATTACTTTTAAACTAAATAACTTTAATTAAAAATTCGCTGTCCTCCTTAGCTAATTCTAATTTAATTCCAATTTGAGCAATTTTATCGCAAACACAATCTAATAAAAGAAATTGCAATTAAATTTAACTTTTAATAATTTGGATTTAAAACTATTTTTTTTTTAAATGCACCTAGAAACATATCTAACTAAAAAGTGTTAGCAACTGTTAAATACATAGAAAATGACATTACTTCAAAATAATTAAATTTTTAAAATACAACCTATATAATTATATTTGTTACTTACAATGGTAAATTTACTTCCAATATAGCATGTTTGTTTATGAAAAAAAAAAAAAAGAATAAATAAAATATTGCATACATGCAAATCACACAGATCACTAGTAAAAGAATTTATAACTCATTTAACTTTAACTAAACTTGTAATTAAAAGAAAAACTAATATTAAATGCACTTGTACATAATTCCCGACACTCACTTTTACCATTTATTTACAAGACACTCCATTTAATCACCTAGGTTATTTCCTTATTTAACTAAAACATTTATCTATAATAACGTAAGTAAGTTTTAATCTATGACAAATAATACATTAAATTGTTTTTCCATAAATCCATAACTTTTTAAAAAATAATCACATGATTAACTCATATAAAATATGTATATAACTAACTCATATAAAATTTATGTAAATATCTTTAAAAACTCATAAAATTATTTACTTATCTATTTTCCTTCATATCTTCTTACTTACTGTTTTCCTTCGTATCTTCTTACTCAGTATCCATTTTACCCAGGGTTAAATTTGAAATGTTAGCAATAATAATAATAGGTAATTTTTAATTTGAATAAAACATCAAAGTGATAAATAAACCTATTCCATATATAAACCTTCCAATTAAGATTTTGTATTAAGAACATTCCTAAATTAACAAACTTGGTTGATCACCCTAATATAAATTTTTATGAGACCTAATCATATCTAAATCTACACTTACATTTTGCTGGCAATAAAAATTGTATTTCTTTTGTAACCAATAGGACTAATATATGACTTTGTGTTGCCAATTACTCGTTAGGAAGTTTAATTGCATTTTACTTCTCTAATTCAAAACAACTCTTTCTACTGGGTTAGGTAAATTTAAAATGCCTCTTCTTGGCTAATATCTTCTAGATTTCATAAACAAAATAATGCCTAGGAAAATAAACTAAAATTTATAAACCTCTTATATCATAAATAAAATTTAGTTATTAGTTAAAGTTTTCAGATCATTTGTTGTATAGTAAATAAATAAATTAGATATTTAATAGAGAATAAAATAAATGATTTATCTAAATGTAGCAACCATGAAAAAAAATTGCCAAGAGTATCAGGAAGGTTATATTTTTTTATTTATTTTTATGCACTTCAAGTTTAAAAGTTGTATATGAGGAAAGTTGTGAATGGAATAGGGAGATTACTTAAATTCATGCACCCTACAAAGTCTAAAAAAAACTTAATAGTGGTGGAAATGAAGCAGACAGGTGGCTAATTCCCAAATTTTATTCTCACCACCCGTCACTTTACCTTCGTCCCTTTTTCCACCTAAGAAAAATAAACCTACTGCCACTAAGGCTTTAAAATATAATAATTTTCAATGGCCTATATTAATTTTTTATTTTTTTTTCTTTACCTTTGGTTATATATCGCGACAGGTGAAAAATAATTTCATCCTTAGTTTAAAATTTTACCCACTACTGAATTAAATTAAATTAACTTAAACTTACCGTGCAATGCATTTGAGCATTCTTTTTAAATAATTTGTGCATATAAATATATGTTTTATTTTCCTTTAAACCTTACCGAATGTAATATTGACAAACTATTTATTTTTGTATAATTCCTTAACTATAATTAAATAAATAATATTACTTAATTAAATAAATAATATTATTTAATTAAACAACAATATTATTTAATAGATATTGGACATTTACACAATTGTAATTAAGATCAATTTTAAATAGTATTTTATTAAACATTAAAATTTGCAACTAATTTAATATTTAATTAAATCTTGGTGTTTCTCCCACAACTAAATAAAACGATAAACACATAAAAATTTATGACTAGAATCAAATGACATAAAATGGAACAATAACATAACAGAACGAAATACTGACGAACGACAAACACAGATGGGGACCATTCCTTGTCAAATCCTTAAACCACGTCATAACCATTGGGTATGTTTGGCACGCTCAGACCCGATGATGTGGGTGGAGTCGGTGCTCGGTACCTGCAGTCCTACATAAAAACAAGTGTTGAAACAACATATATATATCTAATGCCAAACACGTCATGAGAGAGAATTGTGGTGTGGCAGGGTGCTCACGTATGAGCGATGCAACACCATCCCCCTCACCCAAACCTCAAACATCAGCACAACATCATACATAGCATGAAAAGATTATTACACAATTTACATAATCACACAATATAGCATAATCAGGAAAGACGGTACCATGCATCATTATATTATCAACATCATAAAACACTATCATGTGTATCCAAGCAAAAAAAACATAAACCAAACAGGAAAACAATCACCAATGTAATATCGAGCATGCATTGAATGTAAACAGTATCCACATAGTGTCAAAAGAGAACAGTATCATGAGGGGCACTACATTAGGCATGTTGCTAAGGGATAATTATAAATTTTCATTACCTTAAATTTTTTATAATAGTTGAAAAAATAAGTCTTCACGAGGCTTAATAGGTTCCATAGGTTTGGGCCAAAATAAATCCGATGATAAATACCAAAGTTCTTACTTATAAGTTGCAACATAATAGAGTGAATGGTATTGGGTAACGGGGTAAATTGTCTATTCCTTTCCCTAAATAGATATGGATTTGTCATTTTTATGGTATCCAATTGGGAGTTAACATGTTGAATTGTTTGAGGTGATTTTTTATTTTTTTTAAATTGTTTCTTGAAAGTTTAGAAGTTGTTATGGGCCATGAGTTCAGAGTTCTCAGCATGGTTGGAAGAAGTTTTTGCTTCACGACAACTAACCAAATTATGATAGTCACAAAGGGTTGTGAAAAAGTTTGTAAAGGAGCTATATTTCATCATCCCAAGCTTATCTTAATTTTTTTTTTGTAAATTTTCAATGAACATTCTTTGAAGATCAACATCAAGGATCTTAATGTTGATTTATGAGTAAAGAAATTGATAACAAGCGATAAAGTCTATGAAATTTTCATCATCCTTTTTTCATGTTGCATTAAATTAGATAAGTTCATCTTGGGACCCAAGTGCACCTAGAAATGGTTAAGAAAGGAATCAACAAGTTCATTGAATGAATGAATTGAGTTATTTGGTAAAGAACAAGACCACTCCAAGGTAGTGTGTTTCAAGGATATAGGGAAAATTTTAGCCAAGAGATTATCCTAAAAAATGAAGTGACTACATAAGGATGTGTATGTTGAGACATGGTTACTAGGGTGTCCTTTACCACCATATTTCTCAAATATAGTAATATCTATACCTTGTGGTATTTGTGCTCTCAATATCTCCATTTGAAGGTGATGAGTTGCATTTCTACCAATTATGTATGAGAAAAGATAGAAAACATTTATGAAGAATATAATAAAGTGCAACAAGTCAAGATGAAAAACTTCAAGGGCATATTTGAGACTCTAAGGATGATAGAGGATGGATATATTTCTAGTTATATGCTCTAGGTGGATGAAGTATTTGTTGGGATCAAAGGTCTTGGTGGAGAAGTGAAAGAAGATGAGATTGTGAATAAAGTTATGAGATCTCTCCCTAAATATTATAGTCATTAGGTATCTTCTATTGAGGACTCTAAGGGCTTGGATAAGTATTCATTAGATGAATTATTTGGTTCTCTCACAACCTTTGAAATGAGAGAGTTTGAAAAAGATGCCCCAAAGAAGGAAGTTGCATTCAAAGTTGGTAAGAAGGAAAAAGATGAAACTATGGATCAATATGGTGACTTTAATGAGGTAGAAGAAAAATTTGTGAGAATATTGAGTTAGGGCACCGGAAAATAAAAAGGTAAGCTACCTTTCAAGTGTTTCAATTGTGGGAGAATTGGTCATTTTTCCTCTAAATTTCCTTTTAAAGAATTAGAAGATAGAAACAAAAGAGAGAAGTTCAAAAGGAGTCTCTATTCCAAAGAAAGTAGGTGTTCCTCAGAAGATGAGGATAATGATGAGAAAATGATGAAACTCTATTCATGGCCTTGAAAGTTGGTGGCATAAAGAGTGATATTGAAAAGTGTAAGTATGGTATCTTGCAAGTTGACAAAAATATTGAAAGATCAATGGTTGTGTGGACTCCCTTTCATCCAAAGGAAGAAGAAAATTCTTGGGTGATTAATAGTGGTTTTTCTAACCACATGATTGGTGACAAGGAGAGGTTCATCGACCTTAAGAAGAGGAATGGCAAAGCTGTTAAGCTTGGTGGTGATGTGTCATCACAGATTTATGGAAAGGGTGATATAACCATTAATGGAAAGAACAAGATTAAGGATGTCCTCTATGTCAATGGACTAAAGCATAATCTCCTCAGTGTCATTTGGATGTGAATAAAATGGTACAACCTTACATTTCATTCCAAAGGTTGTGAGATTAGGAAGGAAGGGTCTAGAAGATTAGTTGCAAAAGGTACTAGGACAAATGAAAATTCCTATCATCTAAAGGAGGCAAATGGAAGAATTTGTTTATTGGATCAATTTGGTGAGTGTTGGTTATGGCACAAGAGAATGAGACATGTATCAACTTTGAAAATATGGTGCATATCATCTCTACTCATGCTATGAGAGATATGCCTAAGATAACTAATCTTGCAAACACATTATGCAAGGAGTGGAAAATGGGAAAGAAAACAAAGACAAATTTCAAGAGCAAGGAGTGTTCTTCTACAATGCCATTAGTGTTTATTCACACTGACCTATGTTGACCTATAAAAAAAAAGAGTCAACAAGGTGAAAGGTATTTCACATTTCTTATTGATGACTACTCTAGAATGATAGGTTACATTTTTAAGAAAAAAAATCAAAATCTTTTCATAAGTTTAAAATATTTAAAGAAAAAGTTGAGAATGAAATGGATGCCAAGATCAAATTCTTAAGATCAGATAGAGGAGGTGAATTTACTTCAAATGATTTTTTTTTGTGAAGATAATGGTATTAGGATACATCTATCTTCTCTTAGTACCCCTCAGTAGAATGGGGTAGTGGAGAGGAAGAAAAGGACTTTGTAAGAGATGGCTAGGGAAATGATAAAATATGTAGATCTGTTTGAGATGTATTGGAAGGGAGCAATTCATGTTGGAAGAAAGGCCTATAGATGCTACAACAAGATATTTGGAAAGATGATTGAAAGCACAAATGTTAAAGTTGTCAAAGATTTGTGTCAGATCTCACAAGAACTAGAGGTTTGCAAATATGATATACTTCCCTACATTGAAGAAGAAGAAGAAGAGAAATAAAAGAAGGAACAAGAATCATAAAAGGTTCTTAAGACTCAAAAAATTATGTTTAGAAGTACCATTATGTGAATCAGATCATTGGTGATAAGAATAAAGGTGTGCTAACTAGGAGAAGGCTTGCAAAAGAAAGTGAACAAGTGAATTTGTGTTTATTGTCAAAGTTTGAGCCCCAGAACTTTGCTAATGCCAAAGAGATGAAGGTTGGTTGAAGGAAATGGAAGAAGAATTGAGTCAGATAGAAAAGAATCTGATTTGGGATTTGGTTCCTAGAACAACTGATAAGAATTTTATAGGAACAAAGTGGGTGTTTTGAAACAAGATGAATGAAGATGGTGGAGTTGTGAGGAAAAAAGACAAATTAGTATGTAAGGGTTATTCACAAGTTGAAGGTATTGATTTTGAGGAGACTTTTTCTCCAATATCTAGAATGGAGGAAATCAAGATGTTTCTTTCCTTTGCTACTCAAGAATTTCAAATTTTATCAGATGGATGTCAAGTCAACCTTCTTGAATGGTGATTTAGAGGAAGAGGTTTACATTGAGAAACTAGATGTTTTCCAGCTATTGGAAGATCTAGACATGGTGGGTAGACTCAAGAAATATTTGTATGGGCTCAATAAAGCTCCTAGAGCTTGGTATGCTTAGTTTGATAAGTACTTACTTTAGCAAGGTTTCAAGAAAGGTACTCCAAATAGTAATCTTTACATTAAGGTAGAGGAAGATAAAACTTTGATAGTTTTATATGTTTATGACATCATATTTGGTGGAGATGATATTGTGTGTAAGAGGTTTACAACAGAGATACATAAATATTTTGCAATGTCTAGGATTGGTGAGTTGTCTTTCTTCCTTGGGCTTCAAATTGTTCAACTAGATGATGGTATCTTTATTTCTTAGGCTAAGTATGTTAAATAGATGTTGAAGAATTTTGGAATGGAGGATTCCAAACCAATAAGTACTCCTATGGTCACTGGTTGTCACTTTAAAAATATTGATGAGTCACTTGAGGTTGATCAAACTCTTTATAGGTCTATGATTGGAGGATTATTGTACTTGACTATTTCTATACCTAACATTATGCATATAGTATGTTTGGTTGTGAGATATCAAGCTAATCCTAAGCAAACTCATGAGAAAGTAGTGAAAAGAATATTTAGATATTTGAAGGGAACTCCAAATGATGGTTTATGGTATATGAAGGATGATAACTTTTCTTTGAGCGCTTATACTAATTATGATTGGGCAAGATGTGTGGATGACCAAAGAGGCACTAGTGGAAGTGCATTTTTATTAGGAGATAGATTGGTCTCCTTATTCAATAAGAAGTGGGACTTAGTGTACTTATCCATAGAAAAAATTGATTATATTGTTGTAGCATCTTGTTGTACCCAAGTGATTTGGATGAAGCATAATTTGAAGGATATAAAGGTGGTACATGATGATACATTCAAGGACAAAACATATTTCTATTCGATGTCACTTTCTAAGGGAGAAGGCTACAAAACATGAAGTCAAATTGGAGTATGTTCCTACTAAGGATCAGATTGTAGACATCTTCACTAAGGTGTTTTCGAAGGATACTTATAAGTATTTTCCACAAAATTTTGGGGTAATTTCCCCTCATTTATCTAACTAGATGTATAGATGGTGCATCTATCAAGGGGGATAAATTCATGTCATATCCTTTTATCCTAGATTGATGTGTGATACCTCTTAGGGGGAGTAGGTAGTTGGTTGAATATTGTTGATAGGGGATCTTGTATGTTTGTCTAAAGAAGTACAGTTTGTCAAAGGGGGAGAATGTGTTGATGATTTAATTGAAGACCCTTCCCCTTTGTCCTTCATGGAAAAGGGGGAGAATATGTAGGTGTGTGTTTCCATCAATTCCAAAGGGGCCAATTGTTGTACATATATTTTTGAGATTTTTATGAACATTACATATGTTTGGTATTGTTTGTCATTGATGTCAACACTCAGTTTGGGTTGTCATTGATGCTTGTGTTTATACTCAGCTTGGGTTGTCATTGGTGTATGATGATGTGAAAATCATTGATATTTTTGATGTTCATGGCTGTATTTCATGCCTTGGTTGATGAAAATTAAATTTGTATTGAGTATGGTTGTTGGCAACAGAGATGATATCATGATATTTGATATACTAAGATGAGGATTATAAGTATTAGGATGGGGATTAGAAGTAATGTTGATGTTGGAGAGATTTTGTTGATGGTCTCTAGTATGTTGTATGCTCTCTCCTTGTTATTCCTAAGAAAGTATGTGTTTGTACAAGGAAGTTTTGGTCTTTGCATGTTGGCGAAAGTTTTTTCTACAAGAAGTTGCTTTGAAGACTCTTTAAGAGAATGCTCTACATTCCTCCATGTTTGAAGATATTGTCTTGTAGTTTTGGGATTTAGTGTTTATGTTCTATAGATGTTGCACTCTTATGTTTTTATGTCACTAGTGTTTATAAAGAGCTTTCTGGTAATTGCAGTGGGTTGGCAGTTTTGTTGATTGTCAAGGCTAGTCCAGAAAATGATTTGCATTTCTCTGCATTGTAATTTCTTCTCCTGTGACTTGGTGAATGTTCTCTCAATGTTTGTGTAGTGTCTCAATTTAGTTTTCATGTAATGGAGTTTATCATAATTTGGTTTGTTAATTTTATATCCCATGATTATGTATTTTGTGCTTCTAGGATGAAGTGTTTTGTTCTTGTTTGGTTTGCAGTGCCTATTTGTGGCATGACAATGTGAAAGAAGAATTTGGAAGTGTTTTTGGATGTTTATGAAATGTCTCAAATTTTGGTATGCACATAAATGGTAAATCTCTTTGATACCACATATTTTTTTGAGTTGGTTTTTGATTTATTTATGGATTTCTAACCAATAGGGCTTATTTCCTTGCTTGCGCTATGTTCTTGGGATTCTGCACCAACAATTGAAGTTGTGTTAAGTTTGGGTCCTGTCCTATCTTGTTCATTTTTAGTAAAAATCAATTGAAAGTATATTTTTGGACCGACTAGTAATGTGTTACACGTTTCCTTGTTTTTGACTTGGGATGTTGTGTGTCAGCATGTGTGTTGGTTGGGATCACATTGTAAGTTATAATAAGTCTTTTTTGGTCCTCTCTATCTCCTGGATATAACCAAATTATGTTTTTTGTGGCCGACTTGTTGGGATCATTGTTTGTATTCTTTTTTGGTTGACCTAATTAATGTTTTGTGATCTAGTGGAGGATATAAATGAAAGAATAGGTCAGTTGCAGGTAGAGTGAGTGTGTGGTGGTGTGAGAGTGTGGAATGATGAAGTAAGTTGTGAAAAATAAGAATCATATGTGCTTTAAATCCTTATTCAGCAGAGTGTACTGTTGACACATGTTGTAATTGAAATTTCCATGTATCATACTATCAAAAAGTGAGTCTCTTCAATGGGTCCTTATAACTTGTATCTTCCCATGTGGTTGTGCACCTTGGTACTACAAGTTCTTTGTATCTTTCCCTAAGGTATACACCTTAGCCTATAATTCCATCAGTGATCATTGTGTTTCCTGAGGTTGTGAGCCTTAAAAAATGTTGTAATTTTGTAAGTAGTGAGCTTCCTATATTGTGAGATTTCTCATTGTGGTTTTCCCCTTCTTGTTTTTCCATGTAAATTTGGTGTTATCATATGCATGCATGTTTATTATCTTAATTTTCATTGTTTCTAATATGATTAAGTGTTGATATTTTTATAAGTTGTTGATCATGTTAAAAGTTTGAATTTGCATATTGTTGAAGGGTTTAAGATCGAAAGGGTTTAAGTTTTTCAAGATATCAATTCATCCCCCCCGCTCATTATTTGGGTGTGTTCAACAAAATTTTCTCCAAAAATTTTGTTAATAGATTGAAGCCCCTTCTGGAGAAAATAATAAGCCCTAGTTAGAAAGGCTTTATCTTAGGTTGTCAAATTCTAGATGCTTCTATCTCGATGTATGAAATCCTTCATTCTATGGATAAAAGTAACAATGTGTAGGTATGGATTTTAAACTTGAGATATCAAAAGCATATGATAAGGTTTTATGGAAGTTTTTTCTAAAATTCCAAGCTAAGTTTGGCTTTGATCAATCAATTTTAAACCTCACTAGATAATGTATTTCCATGACCAGGTATTATGTTCTTGTAAATGGTGTGCCCTATGACTTATTCAATGTGGGTAAAGGGATTAGGCAAGGTGACCTTCTATCCCCATATCTCTTCATCATGGTTGTAGATGTTTTAAGTAGAAATATTTCTAAACTTCTTCAGGAAGGTGCTATCAAGGGCATTGTTGTGCCCTCATCACACATGCCCCATTCAGAACAAGGGCCCTCTCTTTCCTTTTCCTTGTTGGGTAATTTTTGGCACCGCCTCATTTTGCGTGCCCCATTTTTGGTGTTCCATATTTTCAGTGTACCTTTAAGGTCTTATCTCAAGTTGAGCATGTTTCATCCCCCCAAATTTTCTAGGTCCTAGGTCCTCATGGAGTTCCCTTAATGGTTTGCCTCTGCCATCATCTTTGGCGCTTTCTGAACCTGCTCAGTCAGATTTCCTTGGTCGGGTTTCCCTACTGCATATGTTGTTTTCAAATGGCCAAAGGCCCTTAGCCTTCCACCACTCGGAACCTGCCTTCTTATTCATCGCTTCCTATGATTGTAGTGGCTAAGTTTAAATGGCCCTCCTTCATTCTCACCAAGCCTGGGATTCTGGATCTCCCTTCCCAAGCTTCCATCATCCGCTTGCTCTTCCTCAATAGTTGTCCCTCACCAGAGTTCCAACCATTGGATTCTAGGGTCCTCTTCACTAATGGATTTCCACTTAGCATTTCAAGTGGCTATCTACTAGCGTCTTTCTGGCCTTTGAGTCCCAGATCCCTCGAGGCCATTTTCAAATTCTGAATCCACCAACCTTTTGGCCACCGTACATACATTTATTGAGGACACTTAATGCCTTTAAAATCCATAAATAGGCCAATTTGACCTATCATTTTCACATGTTAGGTTAGCCAGAGAATTTCATTGTGATTCCATGCGTTCATTGTGTGCCACCCTCGAGCCCGCAATCTTCCTTCGCTAGTCCCTCACATTTGTTAGCAATTTCACCATCTTTATTCATCAGAATTTGGTGGTAATTTTTTCTCTCGTGTCTCATATTTTGTTTTTCTTCAATTTCAAGGTGAAATAATGATTAAAAGGAATGAAAAACATATGCATTTGATAGAGAAAAATGAGGAGTTTAAAACCCATATGGTATAATTTTAAGAAAACTCCACAAATCACCCTTGAAACAAATCTGGAACTTCACTGCCTCGCCGCCATTCTTTGGAAAAAGCTGTAATGCTCTCCGGGCCTAAGAATCCCCTTTTCCTCGGTTAAAACATGAAAATTAGACAACCTTAAAATGGAAAAGTACCCTCTCGGGTCCGCCATCCTGGAGTGCCCTTATCTTTCCGTCATTTGGATTTGGAAAAAATTGAACTCATTGACTCCATCCATGCTCCTCGGGGCATTGGCTGTCATTTGCCTTTCAAAACATCATTCTAGCTCCGTTTTCCCATCCTCTGGGCTCCACTTCTCTATTTTCTGCCTAATGTGGAAGTTGCAGTTGCTGTCTACTAACTGCTCTCTGGGTCCCGATCCGTGGACTTTCATTCGTAGGCTGTCGTGGTGACATCGATGTTTCATACTACTTTCTAGAGGCTGCTTCCCATCCTCAGGGTCCCAAACCTCTCAATTCTACATGAATAAAGTGATGAAACATCAAGTGCCCTAACCTTCGCTGGGTCCTCCTCGGTAGACTTCTGCCATAGGGATTTTGTCTCATCTCAACTATTTAAAAGGGGAAAACTGAAACCATCCTTCCACCATCCAGGGCCCAGTACCCCAATTGCTGATGGAACTCAATGAAGAAAATGTAGAAGCCAAGTTCAAGGCCAATTCTAGTACTTCGGGTTTCTCTTGGCAGACTTCCACCCTTTTCCCGTCGTTTCCAAATGACAATCCTTAAGCGACTTCCCGTCCCCTTTTATTTGAGACACTTACATAATCAAGGAGCTATGTCGACCATATTTTAGACTCACGGCTCTCAGATTCTAGAACTCTACCCCTAAAATGTCACCTCACTAGGGCCATTTCAAATGGAAAACTCCAGACAACTTTCCCTCCTCTTGGCTCCGATCGCTTAGAAAATGACCTAAATGCCTTCCAATTTGGAAACAAACTTTGACCCACATGTTCAAATTGGACCCTCTCCCCCATGGACTTTTCAAATCACCTAAATCTAAAGGTGGGAGAGATCATACTGATTGCCTTGCCCTATTCACCCTTCAAAACAACATTTTGGTTAGGGAAGTCTGACCCCTGAGACTCGCACTGTCCAAATTCCCTTCAGTAAACTACTAATGACAATCTAGGATAAATGATAGATTTCTTGATTGTCGTATTATCTAATATAACAATGTTTTGCAGGGACTTGGCTACCATTTTATGTTTCATGCTCGATTGTGCTCACCTTGCTTATGTCTGCAAAATATATGGAATCAAGTGCAAGACCCTCAGGGGCCGCCACAGAGAAAGACAAAGGAAGGAAAATAGGTAGAGCTCCTCATGGGAAAGAAGACAAAGACTAGATGAAGTATGAGTTCCAAGGGGAACCATTGCATTCCAAGGTTACCATGGAATGGAAAGAAGTCATGGACACCAACATTGGGCACATCGATATCGATGAGTTCAAGCAAAGGGTCAGAATCAATCCAACAATGGATAATGCAAGGTTAATAAGAGGCAACAGAATAGCCAAGGATGCATGCTTTCCTCCTGCTCTCATCGCCCCTGAACTAGTAATGGCTTGTAGGGAAGCATATCAGCCAGAGACCCAGACAATAGTGGACAGAGATGAAAACATTCTAGCTGACATGTCCCCCAGGGAAATAATGAAGACATTTCACATCCCTACCTTCGGGGAAATGGAGGTACCGACCATTGCAGATTGCAAGACAATGTGGGATGAAGATCCCTTACAATGTAAGAAGCTTATAAATCAATATTGGCTAAAAGAGAAGCGGGGCAGTGCTACGAAAGTTCCCCAGGAACTCTACCACATCGATTTCTATGAGGACTACCATGATCTAGTAACCTTACTAAGCAAAGTAATGGGCCTTCTTGTTGTTGCGTACTTTCAAGAATGGATGGTCTACTTCATTGAAAATATTTTATGTGGGGAAGACACCACATTCTATTGGGGCAAGATAATTATTGACTGCTTCCATGAACATTTCATGGCTATTAAAAATACCTCTAAGTTTTACATGACATCCTACTTGGTCTATTCATTGGCCAAATGGAGGCAGTACAGTGGCTTGTTCAGGGCCTCGGATGAAAGTCTATGATAGGTACCCCTAGCTGCAGTTCAGAAATTTCAAAATGGATTATTGTAGGGTTAATGACGCTTTCATAGGTCATATTATCAGGTTACTCAGGGTGATTTTGAGAGGAGAATCCCTTATAGTGCTCAATATTTCCTCAAGCAATATGCTTTCTTGTTCACTCAATACCCAAAATTCACATACATCCATACCCAGGGATTTTTAGAAAGACCAAATAATTTTCCCCAGTATCCTAATGACCAGATAATATTGTTGGAGCTTTCTCGACAGTTGCAACATGTACACACCCTTCTAAGCAACAAAAATTTGGCCAGGATTTCCTATGCCCTTTCTTTCGGCCAAGGGATGTACGAACTCCATACCTCACAATGTGTAGGAAATTCAGAAAAGGAGTTGGTTGAGTACCATTTCAGACTTCATACTACTAGGCCACTAATGGATCCTTAGGGACATATCAAGAAGGCATTGGGGCCTAAGTATGCCCATCTACACAATGTTGAGGATTTCTTAGTGAATTGCAAAGATGACAAGGAGGTGTAGATGAGGCATTATATGAGGATGACTTCCTACTTTGTGAAGAGGGTGAACCTATTTCTTGTGCCCGATCAAGTAGAAGAAGATGAGAGCACAATTATGGATCCCCAATATGTTGTAGTTTCCAACTTGCTACTACAATTGATAGATTAGGATGAGCAAGAGGTTGATGACCTCGACATTATAACCAAGCCTATCGAGGCTCATACAAGAGAATGGGTTAATGGTAAAGTTTCCTGATTGAAGCAACAAGAGGTTGTCCTAACTTATGAAGGGCTCGAAAGTGAGCCAAGTGGGATAGATGGAAAGATAGCTACTACTTCAATAGGAGAGACTTCAAAGTCCCCTCCACTCACTCACTCCAGGAAAAGAAAAGAGATTGAGGAGCAGCAGCCTAACCTGAAGGTATATGCAAGGAAGGCCTTGGAAGGTGAACCTTCCAAGAAACACAAAAGGTCGGGTAGCATCACTGTGTTGCATTTTACTCAAGAGGATCCACCCCACGAGGGAGAGGAAATGGAGGTTGATCAACCTAAGTCCCCATCGGCTGCCTCCGCTACTGCTTCTCTTCCACCAACTTCTCAAGCTATGGTGGCTACCTCCCCACCTATAGTGGAGATTTCAGTCCACCTTGCCACTTTTTTGCCAGCTGGACCCATCATGGTGGTTGATTCTTCTTCAGCCACTACCTCTATGCTTTATTCTACTTCCATGTCACCAATCACATCTTTAGCCATAACAACAATACCTATACTGATTCTCTCCCTTCCTCTAAATTTTTTGAAGTGTTAATGAGTCCATCCATTTAGGCTGCCCTGGCACAGGTTCTTGCCAGCGTTCCTATCTCAAAGCCCCCAATTGAGCCTCCAGAAATGAGAGCCACAATGGAAATATCTAAGGAGTTGGAGAGATAGGAGAGGGAAGCCACAAAGGCATTGGAGGAGGAAGTAGAAGACTACCATGAGCATCTAGAACATTAGCATCTGCAAATTGATAAGATAGTTCGTGAAGGAGAGGAGACATAGTATTCTGAGAGCGATGAAGAAAGGGATGTTGGTACTAAAATTTTACAAACATTTGATGCTGATTTTGAGGAGGAACTGGGCCGACAATTGAAAGATGTTGAAGAAGAAATAAAAAGACCGCCCTTAGAAGAAGGAAGGAAAGAAGATGATAAAGTGGAAGAAAGCATGATACTTCCAATAGGTGAACAACAAGAAAGCCCTAGGAATGGTGAAGAGTTACTTCTTCTGGAAGGGCAGAAAGGACAGGATAAAGAAGAACACGAAGATATGCCACCTCCATGTAAGGAAGAAGAGAATAAAGAAGAGGAGAAACCTGAAGAAGAGACTCAAGCTAGCAAGGATCCAGAGACTGAGCAGCCCGAGGGGCATGAGCATAAAGAAGGGGAAGAAAGAGATGTTGAAAAGGAAGACAACCCCAAAGAACGCATGCCCACCAAATCCCCCATCAAGCACATGGTGTTCATCCAAGACTCTGATGAAGAAGAAGAAGATACAAGGATAGAGAAAGAAACTCCTACAGAAAAAGAGATTGAAATCAAGAGATATGAAGAGGAAGGTGATCATGAATCACCTAAAGAAAAGTCCTCAATGCCTGACTAGCTAGAAAGGCAACTAGAGAGGAAAACTCCTACCCTGAAGGATCCAAGAACAAGATTGGAGGCCATATTGGCTCTAGCTCAGATCAACACTAAAAAGGAGAAAAAGGCCTAAAATTAGATCAAAGGTGACGATGGATGTCTCTGGATCCATAACAGTGCAAGTAGCTACACCAATGGTGGGAGAAGAAGGAATTAGCTACAACGTCTCCACCATCAACCTGGGAGTTGCTTCAAGAGAGAAGAAGGTGGATCATCTTCAGGAGTCTGTTGCCACAGTGGTGCATCTAATACAACAAGATAAGATCTCCAAGGATGAGCTCAAGGCACAGCTAGCTGACTTGACAACTTATATCCAACAATGGTCATCAACAGAAGAACAACCTACCACATCTTCGGCCTTGTTGCAGTTGCTATCTAAGGAACAAGTAGATAAGCTCGAGCAAAGGAAGAACTTAGCTAATACCATAGAGGACTGGTTCCAATAGGTTATATATGTTGGAAACATGGGCATTAGTTAGGCTTTCAGGATAGAAAGTAAGTTCTTGGTGCTACAAAGGTCTCTTGAGGGCACAAGGAAGTCTTGTACTGACTTCCCAAGGATATATGGGTCTACTTACCCAAAAATTGAGGCCATCCTCAAGCTACCAAAGAAAACATGGAAAGAGGAGCTCACATTCAAGGAGGATGATCATTGGCCCATGGAGACATGGAAGATGGATTTTGAAAATTGAAAGGAAAGATTGGAGCAGGTACTCTACAAGGTGGATCTAGATATCGACTGGGCCAAGGATGTTAGGGAATATTGCACTTAATATCTGAAGCTAATGATGGGGTTTGACATGCCTGTTGTCCAAATTGATCTAGAAAAGATAAAGCCTCATTTCCAGAAGAAAATGGAGGATGGAATGTCAAGCGAGATCACCATAGATTTCATGAGTTTTTTTGTCCAAGCCTTCACCCAATCTAAGCTATTCAGAGACCACACTACCAAGTACAATGAATACTAGGAAAAGCTCACCGATCAGTCCAAACAATGGAGTTACCAAGTGTTGCAATGTGAAATTATGGAGATTGATAAGCTCCAATCGCTAATATTGAAGTTCATGGAGTATGCAGCTTTGAAAAAGAAAGAAGGCAACCCTATTATTAGTGAATAATTTCTTACAAAATAGTTGTGGCAAAGGGAAATTAGCAAAAAGACAAAATGCTACAGTGCTGCCAATAGAAGACAAAATAGGGAAAAGGAAAAAATGTATTTTAAAATGTAATATATTTGGGGGGTAGGTAGAACCCTAGTTTGTGGTGAATCTTGGCCACACAATGCAAATCAATCTTGTCCATTCATTCTACTTTTTGGACACTATAAATAGGGGGTGTCCTCTCATTTTCAAAAAAGATTTGAGTTGTTGTAATGACATGTTGCTGAAATTATAATAGAAATACATTGACTTTGGTGGATTTCTTAGTTTATTTGCATGTTTTATGATTCATCTCCCATAGTTAGATGATTTAGTTAGATTTTATTTGTTTTTCTTCATAGTTTTAGATTTCTTTGATAGATTTAGTAATGTTGTTCAATGTTTATGAAGATTTTTATTGTGTTGATTCCTTTTTGGTCCATACTTTTTGTTGTTTGTTGATGGTAGATGGCTGTGTAAAGTTAGTTTGGGCTTAAAATAGAAATTTTCTCCAAACCTTTTATCTTTTTTCATGCATGTTCATGGGTGAATGAATGGTAAAACATTTGCATTCCTTAAAAGATAGCACAAATTTCATGATACTGTGAATTTTTTGGTTAATTGAAATTATGTTTTAAGGAAGTTGTCCATAGTAGAACCCTCCATGATCACTATTCACAATTAGTTTCAAATCTAGGAACCTCTTCTCTTCCCTACTCTTTTTCCTTTTTTTAACAAGTGACCTATGCTAAGGTTCATTGCACATTGTAAAGCCAAATCTTAATATGGAATAGGAGTTTGTAATTAATGTTCGAACCTGAAACCAATTGCACTTTAACTTCCATTTTAGAAACTCCTCCTTATGATTCACCTCACATCCAACTAAGAACATGATTCTTCCCTATGATTAACAACAAAATCACATCGAACATCAAATGAGGGATTCTTTCAATTCATGACCTGACAACCAAGAGACCTTGGGGAAATTTTCAGCAAGTTGTTGTTGGGAATTTCCTTTCAAGAGAGGTAGTGCACCTATGCACTACCTATGTTGAGAAGGTGTGCAAAACACCACATCAACAGGAATCAAGTCTGCTACCTCCATCAAGGGGATAAATTTTACTACCTCTCTAGACCCCCCATCTATCCAGCAATTTGTAGATGATACTATTCTCTTTGGAAAATCCTCTATTGTAGAAGCGAAGAAATGGAAAATATGCCTCCATCTCTGGCCAATACATAATTACATGAAAAGAAAGATATAATTTTTTAACACCAAACAAGCTCTTCAAAATAAGGTGACTACTATTCTTGGTTGTGATAGTAACCCTCTCCTAGTTGTCCATCTAAGTCTTCCTCTAACTATTAAGCAAGTCACCTCCAATTTATGGAATTCAATGCTAGAAATATTACAAAAAAAACTTGATGGTTGGAAACGATCTATATTGAGTCATGCAGGTAAATTCCAACTCCTTGCTTCTACTTTTCAAGGGATTCCTATTTATTTCCTATCCCTATTCAAAGTTCCTAAATAAATAGTTGAAAATTAGAAAAAAATTCAAAGAAATTTCCTCTAGTCTGGTACAAAGGAGAAGAAAAAGTTGGCTTTGCTAAGTTGGGATATTGTTTGTCTTCCCAAAACTAGTGGTGGGCTTGGGATTAGAAAATTTCAAACTACAAATAAAGATCTTCTAGATAAGATTGGTTGGGATATACTATGGAACAATAAGGACTAGTGTGCTATTCTGAATGCCAAATACCTTAATAATGTCTCCTTTATCAAAAGCCTTTACACCACTGAACACCTCCATGGTTCTTTAATCTGGAAAAATGTCATCAAATCAAAATAGTTGTTCCAGCTAAGATGGAAAATAGGAAATGGGTACATAATTAATTTTTGGGATGATTATTTGATATTGGGACACCCCCTCAACTAAACTAATTTTAAGGACCATCAAGGTCCTACCTCAAACTACTTTAAGAGGAATGTTGATGATTACTTCATTGGACGATGGGCTCCCAAAATGGAAAAAGTTGGAGAGACATGTTGCCACAACTCTCAAGGGTTAAGGAAAAAATCTTGGTCCCTCCAAAAACCCTCTCATTCACTAGAATTTGTATGTGCTAGAAAGAAAATGGTTGCTTCTGGGCTAAGGAAAGTAAATGCAACCTTAGTACCAAATCGACTTAAAGTATATTGTCGGAGCACAATTCGTATGGTTGATTTTGGAAACAAATTTGGAGCCAACACCTAATTCTAAAGATTATCTTCTTTTGATAGAAAATTGCCCACAACAAGATCCTCACCCAGGAAAATCTAAGGAAGAGAGGATTACAGATCCCCAATAGATGCACTTTATGCAAAATGGATGAAGAATCTAAGCCTCACCTGTTGTAGAAAATTGGGTATATCCTTTTATTCAGCCCCTAATTAGGGAGTGAAATATTAAAAATGTGGTTACCCTAAGTTGAATATCCACGTGACCTAGGGTAAATGTTCTAACATTTCTATGATTTCATTAGGATACACATCACCAAGGTGCATAGATTGACTTTCAACCTCCAAGGTGAGTCAATCAGACTTGGATTTGATCCTTTTGAATCTTAGGAATGAATTATAAATGAATTTAATTGATTTCCCTAATTAGACAATATGACCTAATATGATAAATGCAATTTCCCAAAAGTAAACAAACTGAAATAGTGAATTCTACATAGATCGGGGAGATTTCTAATGATATGTACCTATCACAAAAATTGAATTTAGAATACCAAGAGGAACTCAATCAGCCAAGAGTGAATGGGTCTTTGATGGGGGGTATGAAATTTTTTTTTGTAGCCCTTTGATGCTAGATTCGAGCTTCTGATTCCCAATTGTTAACTTGTCAAAATGTCATCAATAAATTCTATAGGTGAGTTTCCATTTCTTGACAATGTTGATGATAAATAATGCAATAATGGAGAATTTTCCCTCAAGAACTCTTAAATTTTCTTCAAACCTACTACTTGCACATTCACAAAGAGGGAAGATGTTGTGCCATATAGGGGCTTACCTCAATCAAACCCCATGTAAGTGTTCCCACTTCCACAATGGAAATTTCAATGATAAATGGCAATGGTAAGGAAGGAAATGATGAATTAATAAAATTTTGCAACTCACCACCCCCCAATGGCTTCCTTGAAGGATTGAAGTCATGCACATCACTTCAAGTATTTGGATCTTGCTTGATATATTTGCTTGAATACTTGGATTCTTGGAGACATAAAAATATGTTAGCCTTCACAAAATAATGACAACATGAACACACCTAAACCTTGACGTGATGTTGGATCTTGAATTGTTGTAATAATGCTCTGATATGCTACTCTTGACTTGCTCTTGATAATAGTTTTTGCTCATGAATGTTATATAGTGTGTGTTGGATTTCAAATGATCAAAATACTAGGTATTATAGATGTATCCAATTTTATGAAAATTAGATTCCAAAATCCAACAATTTGTATTTGAATTTTGGATGTTAAAATACTGCCAACAACATATTTTGAATTTGGTTCCTGGCTAAGAAGGGAGGCCCAATCACCCATGAGAAAATGGGTCCTAGCCCAAATTTCTAGGACACTCAAAGTTAGGGACAATTTAATGATTGGATGCATTTGTTTAATGCTTGTCCTCCTTTTTAAAATGGTAAAAATTAGGCTTTGCAATGTATAATTTGAAAAATTAGAAGCTTAATTAATTCCAATAAATTAGAGGGACCAAACATAATGTGAAATTATTAAGGTATACAATTTTCTACACTACATTTAGCCCCCACTTTAGTAAGAGTATAAACTTACACTCAGAGTCACACTAAAGTAGATAAATATATGTCAAGAGGGATTCAATTATACAAATGTTGAAGAGATAAGATGAATAAGGATCAAAGAGGTGACCAAGCCCTAAGATCCAATATCCCATGAAAGACTAGCGTAGGCACAAATGAACACACATGCATGATACACAACAATACAAGATACACAAACATACAATGCCAAAATAAATGCAAAGAAAAATGAAAAAGGGGTATGGGCTAATAAGCTATATTAATGATGCAGGAGCATCCAGTGGTGTAAGGGCAATCTTGCATCACCCAAAAATAGTTAAATTTCAAGTTTCTCAATTTTTAGATGTTTTTACATTTTTGGATACCCTTTTCATCATAATGAAATTCCCAATTTATGGTTTTTATTTTTTGTTCCTGGGTTGAAAGATATTGCAGTTTTAGTTTCCCATATTTGCACCTGAAAATCTTCCAAATGAGATTTACGGCACTTAGAGTTCCTGGAACGGCCCCAAAACTTGCCAAAATTGGCATAGAAAATTTTGAGCGTGTTATTGACTTCGAGACTTTTCCAACAGTTCAAACGATTCGCGAATCAGAGTCCCGGATCGAAAGTTATGGCCCCGGGAAGTTGGCGCACTTTTTAGAAGATACAGTTGCAAATGCTCTTTTGAAATTTGAACTTCATGTTGTAAATTTTCGACGCCAAACCGCCTAAACTCAAATTTGAATGTTGTTTTGGCTCCAAAC